>CM064911.1:16426071-16946071 GCA_032727855.1 Quercus ilex subsp. ballota | reverse complement strand
GTTAGATCCTTCTTTACAAAATCTGAAATATTTGAGTTACTTAAACCTAAGCAACATCAATTTCCAAGGAGTATCATTCCCATATTTCCTTGGCTCTCTCAAGAAGTTGACATACCTTGACCTTTCCTTTACAATGTTTTCTGGAGTAGTGTCTCCCAGTCTTGGAAATTTAACAAATTTGAGCTATCTTAATCTCATTCCCTCTCAATTTTCTGACAAAACTCTTTCGGTTTCAAATTTATATTGGCTCACCAATCTCTCTTCCTTGCAATACTTGAATTTGCAAAACATAGTCCTTAGCAAAGCAGAAACTCATTGGCTGCAAGTTGTTAATATGCTTCCTTCACTATCAGAGTTGTATTTGTCAAGTTGTGGTCTTCATCATCTCCCTCAAACTCTTCCATTTGTGAATTTTACGTCCCTTTCGGTCCTTGATCTCTCAAATAATGGCTTCAACTCTTCTATTCCCCCATGGTCGTTTAATCTTACTGCCCTCATTAATCTCAGGATCAATTATTGTGACCTAAAAGGCCCCATCCCTAACATAGCAAGGGCTAGCCTATGCAATTTGAAGAATTTAGATATGTCGTTCAATATTTTTATCAGTGGCCCAATAACTGAATTTATCCAAGCATTATCCGGATGTGGCAACCATAGACTAGAACAATTAAATTTGGGATCAAACCAACTTACTGGTGTTTTGCCTCATTCCTTGGGGTATTTTACACATTTAAGAGAGCTCCATCTCACCAACAACTCATTCTCAGGCCCAATTCCATCAAGTATACAACATTTATCACGTTTGGAGATACTAGATCTCTCTTACAACTTGATGAATGGAACCATCCCAGAATTTATTGGACAACTTATTGAGTTGAGCACTTTGGATCTTTTCAGTAATTCTTGGGAAGGTACCATGACTGAAACTCATTTCCTAAATCTCAAAAAACTAACTTGGTTTTCCTTGTCATCAACTAGGAAATCCTTAGTTCTCAATGTGACACATGATTGGACTCCCCCTTTTAGTCTCCAAAATGTCCGAATCAAAAACTGCCGATTGGGTCCCGCATTCCCGGCATGGCTCAAAACTCAAAAGAATCTTCTTGAGATCTCCCTTGAAAACTCTTCAATTTCAGCTAAAATACCAAATTGGTTGTGGAATTTTTCTTCGTTGCTTTGGTATTTAGATCTTTCTCATAACCAATTGAGGGGAGACCTTCCTAAGTCATTATCTTTTGTGTGGGTAGATCTAAGTGACAATAATTTAACTGGTTCACTCCCACTGTGGCCTAGTGTGTCATATCTCTTATTGAGGAAAAATCTTCTTTCTGGACCATTACCAGTAAACATCTTCCAACGTATGAAAAATTTGGTTGCCCTAGATCTTGCAGGAAACTTTCTAAATGGTAGTATCCCCTCATTGACCATTGGGCCGACAGGTTTGTGGTTTGTTGATTTATTGAACAATCTTTTATCTGGAAACATCCCCAGGCATTGGATGGGTATGCAAAATTTAGCGGCCATTGATCTTTCACGAAACAATCTATCGGGTAACATCCCAACCTCATTGTGCTCGCTACCTACTCTTACTTGGCTGCAACTAAGCTACAACAATTTTTCTGGAGATCTCTTTTCGACCTTGCAAAACTGCTCGAGCTTATATGCACTTGATGTTGGAGGTAATAGATTCTCAGGGACTTTGCCAAAATGGATTGGAAAAAGGCTACCTTCAATATCAGAATTGCGCCTACAAGGAAACATGCTCTCAGGACCCATTTTGGAACAATTGTGTTTTCTCGCTCATCTACATGTTTTGGACCTTGCACATAATAATTTTTCAGGATCTATCCCTACTTGTTTGGGCAATTTGGCTGGTTTGAAATCTTTGGTCGAATATCGGACATCACCAATCCGAAGTTTCCTTCTTCCACTAACCTACTTGGAGCATATGGATTTGACTGCAAAGGGTGCCCAACGTGAATATTATAGCCAAATTTTCTTGATGAATAGTATAGATCTTTCGAGAAACAATCTAACTGGAGAGATTCCAGAAGCACTAACAAAGCTCTCATTACTATCTACCTTAAATTTGTCATGGAATCAATTGACCGGAAAGATACCAGAGAATATAGGAGCATTGCATGGTTTAGAAACTCTTGACCTCTCATGCAACCATCTTTCAGGTCCCATTCCTCCAAGTATGTCTTCTTTGACTTTTTTAAGTCATTTGAACTTATCATATAACAACTTGTTTGGACCTATTCCATCAGCCAACCAATTTCAAACCTTCATTGATCCGTCCATTTATGAGGGTAACCCAAAACTTTGCGGGCCTCCATTGATAACAAACTGCTCATTATTGCCAAGTGATGGGGATACAAAAGCTGTAGATGACGAAAATGAGGAATTCAGGTTTGAAAAGTTATGGTTCTATGTAAGTGTTGCATTGGGGTTCATTGTGGGATTTTGGATTGTTTGCGGTAGTTTGGTGATAAAGAAGTCTTGGAGACATGCTTACTTCCATTTTGTTGATGAAAAGAAAGATAGGCTTTTTGTGGCTATCAAAGTTAATATGGCTCGTTTGCAAGGGAAGATTGGAGCATAGAGACACAAAGATTGAAGGTAATTAAAAAAAGAAATCACTTTGTAACTTCTTTTTTATGACTTCATTTCTCCTTTTTAATTTCTCTTTATTATTTATCGGTGCAGTTATGCTTCATTATCATGTGAAAGTCCCAGTACTTGTAGATCCTATGATTTACAATACGTGTTTCTTTAGTTCATGCACGTGGAGAAGTACTCTGTTAGAGATTAAGTTATGCTAGTTTGTTTGTTGTAACATAAATAGTTGTATAGTTGTATCAATGGAAAAGCTCAGGCGTGGTATTTTGATTAGTATAAATAGATAGCTCATTATAATTAATGAAGAGTAATTAGTTGTATAATTTTACTCAGTTTGATCCAATATTGTGAGTTTCTTCTCTTCTCTTCTCCTCTCTCTCTCTCTCTTTCTCTCTCATTGATAAACATGAAAAATAACTAAATCTTTCAAACACAAGATGAATCTTACATGTTCGATTGTACTTCTATAATATTTTCTGAACATTCGCTTGCGGCCAACCATATTGTAATGGAAAATACTAAAGCCATAAACTATGTTATAAACTTTTTTACGAATTGCTTATGTGATAAGTGGTTATTAGTATGTAAAAGAGTGATGTTGATAATGGGCACAAATAAAAACTATTAATAATTTATCATATTAATAGATTATAAAAATATTGTAAAACATTGGCGGAGCCAGAGGGAGGGCGAGGGGGAGCACCTGCCCCCCTAACTCCTCCTAAAATTTTATAACATTAGTAGTCTAAAGCAATTACTTATTGACATGGAGGAAAAAAAAGAAAAAGAAAAAAAGGACTTCTACTTGGTTGAAAGTGACTCTGACACACGAAAAAGAAAGGAAAAAAAATTTCTCAAACACCAAACCATGCTTTTGTCTTGTCCTACGTGAAACTTGCACCTATTTCACTATTTTTTATTTTATATCATTATTTACACTATTTTCACTATTTATGATACTTTTCACAGTATTTTATCCTTGAATGATGTTAGAGATATTACAAAATTTACTACTTATGTCTTACAAATTGACATGTCACCAGTTACAAGAAATAATTTCAAACATTTATTCATTATATTTTTTAAGTAACACTAATCACATTCTTACTTCATTAGTTTGTAAAGTTTTTAGCAGCTATGAATTGGTTATTTTTGTTTATTTATTTAAATAATATGAAATATGTTCATATTTGCTTACAATTGTTTATTTATTTTGTTATTATTGTTGATTAATACTTTTTAGATTAATTTCACTTTTAATATCTTCTTTTAATTTTGCTCCCTCTAGACTAAAATCTTGGCTCCGCCACTGTTGTAAAATAGTTTGGGATAACTGTAACATTATTCTTTTGTCATGGACTATACTAAACATTACGATGAACAGGGATGAAGCTACGGTAGTTTGCAACAACTGTACATACTACACACTACACAGATGATTTTTTAAATATAGTATCTATACTACTATTTAAGGGGCTTTCCCGGTTTGGATTCCTCATTTTTTTTGTTCAAAAATGCCATGCACCCCTATGTTTAAGTAGAGAAAAAACTAAATGACAATCCAGTAAAAATACAACTCTATCTCCCACTAAAATATTGCTTAAAAAATAGGGTCACTCTGCTGTTAGATTTTCAAAATAGAAAAAATATATATATATATATATATATATATAATAAAAATTATGACTTTATCGTCTTTACTCCAAAAAAAAAAAAATTATGACACTATAAGAAAATAAATAATAAAAAATAAAAAAAAAGTCTCATCGCACGCACGAATAGTTAGTTAATAATTAACTTATGCCTTTGCTACTATTTACTAGTATAACTTTTTTATTTATTATTATTTACTTTAAAACTCAAAATTATTATTATTATTATTAACGCGTGTTACAATTAGCTTAGTTGGTAAAATCTCATGTCATCGAATAAGATTTAGAATATGAACTCTATCTATACCAAAAACCATTTAGTGTCTTAACATAATGATAAGAGCAATCATCATGGAATGAACCCCATAAATTACAAATAATAACATCTCAAATAAAAAAGAAAAATATTTACTTAGTATTATTATTATTATTATTATTTTTGATAATGGTAATAATTAACAACTGAAGTATAATTATTTGTGAGATTGCTACAAGATTTTTCTCCCCTGGCTTGCTAGCCCACTAGATGATTCCAAAATAGACCTTTGCCTTGTTGAAAGCTAGTTGGTGGAAGTGATGGGTGTCTAATAAATGACTCTAATCTAATGACTTAACAAGGAGTTAGTACAGATCTTCTACTGTGATTTACTATGATTGAATAGGAATTTGGTTCCGGTTTGGTTTTCTATGTAACACCTTTGGTCGTCTTCTATCTAAGGATTTTTCTTACAACTTTCTGTCCTAGGGTTTATTGATTTGATTTTGGAATTGTGTTTTGGTTTTGTTTTTTTTTTTTATTTAATTTATTAATTTTTTTTTATGATTTTGGTGGTTGGAGGTTCAAGTTGTGGGTGGTGGTGGTGGTGGTGGTGGTGGTGGCTGTGAGTGTTGGCAGTGGTAGTGGGTTTGTTGGTAGTGGAAGAGATGAGATTGAGAATAAAAAATTATAAAAAAAATAATATTTTAATAAAGTGATAAAAAATATAAAACTTTTGATATTGAGTATATTGAAAAGTGAGTTGTTAAAATAAATAAAATAGGTTTTTTAGATGCTATATGCTAAATACTTTTTTTTTTTTTTGAAATCCTTGATGAGAGAATGTTCTAACAGATTGAATATGAAAATTCTTTAAATAAGCGTTGGTTGCAACTACGTTATTGATATTTACTAAAATTACAATTCAAGTTTTGTTGATTTATAAGGTGGGGTTTGGATTGGGCGTCTGCGTTTAGGCGTCTACGTTTTCCTCTTTCTTTCCTTTTTTGGTCGCACGTGGTTCAAATTTGACAAAGAAGGCACTGTAGTGTATTGTAGTGGCACTGTTCACGCAATAAAAAATATTAAAAATGGGTCCCACGGTACTATTCACACATTTAAAAATTATTTTGCTACAGTATTTTCAGTTTTCAGTTTTAGCAACAATAAGTTCAATCCAAATGGACCCTAAATAAGTAAATATGAACAATTTTTTATCAAGTCAAGTTCGAGCAGCTTATGAACAACTTGATTCATTTACAGTACTATGATTGATAGGGCTGAAATAGGGCTACTGTGCTGCCTTTAGTACCACAACTACTCCCATTGGCCACATGCCCAACCACTTCTTTCAATTTGTCCGGTATCATAGTGAATCCGCCAATATCAAATGGCACTAGGACCAACTTATTATTGTTAGAAACAGTTGAAAAATAGCCAACTTATGTAGCGCTCAAGGGAAAACACTAACTGCTTTTATGATAAATAAAAAAAACTGTTAAAATATTATTTTTATTTTTTTATAATTTTTTTTAAATAAATTGTTAAGTATTAATTGGCATTTCCCTTTTAAGAAAGGGGAAGAAGATGGCAGAAACCAACTTTCTGTACGTAGTGCGGACTGCAAAGTGCAGACCCTACCAAAAGACTTCAGGGACTTGGGAAATTATAATTAAAGCAGTACTAATGGTCGATTATAGCTGTAAAGAAAAACCTTCTGGATTGATTATATAAAATATTTAAATAAGCATTGCTTGTGAATGCCTGGCTGATATTGCAAGTCAATCAAGTCTATCGAATCAGAAAAGGTTGAAGGTTTTCAATGCATAGCCACTGTAACTGTAAGTTACACAGACGAAGACTAGAAATGTCTTGAATCAATGGATGAGTAAGCATTGAGTATTGAACGTCCGTAGGTTTGAAAAATAAATGCATGGTAAACTCAGTTAATTCTCCACCGTTTCTTGCAGACGTAGATGTACTTGATGTAGAGAGTTGAACGTCAATTTGGAAGTACCACAAAAGTTGTCTAGTATATTTGTTATTTATTTATTTATTTATATATTTTTGGGTATATTGGATTACTCTAAGCCTGTGAACTTATGGGATTACTGCATACATAGTGCCAGTTAAGAAGAGAGAGAAAGAACTTGATGGGAATATATTGGGAAGAAAGAAAAGGAGTGATAAAGCATGAAATCCCATATGGAGAAAATATGGATGGGTGAGGTGTCACTTGCTTATCGGTGGAGTAGATTTTCTGATAAGATTTATGACTTTAATTTTAGAATAATGCTAGCTATATAACAATTTTACAATAATGTTATATAAAATTCTAAGTGACAACTGTTATTGGTTATTACATCATTTTTTATCTACTAATTACATCTTATTATTTAAATTTATTGTGAATGCACTCACTATTATTTAATTTATTTTTTAAAATAATTTTATTAGATTTTATCAACTACTAAGGCTTTTTAAAAAAAAAAATTATTTATGAAAATCAACTACTAAGGCTGATAAATCATAAATGTTCTATGAATTGTGCTTATTTCTTACGCTGAATCATAAATGCACTATAAATTGACCCCTTTCTTACGCTAAATCATAAATGCTCTATTCTCCTATGAATTGTGCTTATTTCATACTCTAAATCATAAATGCACTATGAATTGATATTTATTTTATATCATCTATTTGCACTCCCTTCCCTTCCCTTTGCATTTGTGATCATAATGGCTAGTTCTTTTTTTTTTACCCAAAAAAATGAAAAAAAAATCTTTTTGCACCATTAATTATTTTTTATTTCTTGAATTTCGGCTCCCTGCAAAATTGAAGAATTCACTAGTAGTATAATTTTTAGTATCGTACGATACACAATACATATCGCACTGTACGTGATATATACCGTATTGTAAGGGCCTATCGTCAGTGCTCATAAATCGTACGAACATATATGTGTATTGTGTCAATTATATCGTATCATATGATACACAAAAATGTGAGTTTAAAATGATTTGTTTTAGGTTAATGTAGGGTTAGGATTTGTAGCTCAAGCCCAAGAAGTATGGATTATGAGCCCAATGAATCCAGAACAATGAATTTATAGAGAGTGGGTGAAAGAGCTAGGTTAGTTGTGAATCAAACAGTGATCAACTAGGGTAGTTAAGGATGAATTATCATGCAATCAGGCTTGAACAACTAAACCAACGAATATCCGAAGAGGTAGTTTATTGAATAAAAGATGATTACAATTCTTGGAGCTACAGTAATGTTGTATTTTTCTTCTTTGTCTCGTTTTTTCTCCCCTCCCCCCTCTTTATCAGAGGCTTCTTCCCTTTATATAGCATCTTCCCCTTCATCTTCATCGTCCACTTGGTCCTCATCTAAGCATCCACTTGAGTACATGTCATGTCAAGTCTCCTTTTCAGTTTTTCTGTGAGTGGGGGTAGCTGAGGTTACACTGTTCAGGGGTCTTCTCCACATAAATGCGTCCAGAAAAGTAGCTGTAACGCATTAAACACGGTTGTAGTAGCTTTTTCCTTTGGATATTTCTTCGTTTTTATCATCTCCAAACATGCTCAAAGCTTATCTTCGTTGTTGGAACTGTTAGGAAGATCATTCAGACCTTCCAGACGTTTGATTGATCAAGACTATTCGTATCCGAGGAGAAAGACTTCTTCGGACATTTGATGACCTCCTCGAAATGCATTCCTCATTCACTTTCAGGTATGTTTCTTCCACATAGGCCCCTTCCCAGATATTTTCCTCTCTTCAGACACCCAGCGGTCTTCGAGTAGGGCTCTGGGCCCAATACATGAGGTTGGGCTTTTATCCCCCACAGTTAAAATTTGTGCTTTTATTTGAGTCCAACAGATTGTTAGACTTTGTTTTTAACCCAATATTATTGGGCTACTTAATTAATTGAGCCCAATCAAATAACATGTGCATGATTTTTTTCCCCCCTTTCTTTGTCCTACAAAATTTGTATTATACAACTCACACTTCACTTTCATATTAGTAATATAATTATAATTTTTTTTAAATGAAAATGTAATTTTTTTTTTGTAAGTCTACCAAGCTAGAATGCCAAGAAGAAATATAAAGAAAAAAAAAATTAAAATAAAATAACAAGAAGAGATAACAAATGTTGATGATGATGAAGAAAATGTCAATGAAAAAATAAATTTGCAAGATGATGAGCATGATGATAACATTGACTTAGATGGAGTTGATTAGGTAAGATAATGGATTTGAAGAAAATAAATTATTATTTTGGCTCATATGTCATTTATTCTCACTTTTGAATTTGATTATTTTTTATTTTTATTTTTTGATAATTTGATAATTAGAACGTGGGAGGGGGAATTTGAACACTGGATATCTTGAATGTGCATGTTATAAATATATGCTAATTTGATTTATTTAGTTATCTTTGTTAAATATTCTTGGTTATTTATTTATTTATTTATATATTTTTGGGTGTGGATTATTAAGCCTGTGCACTTATGAGATTACTGCATATATAGTGCCAGTTAAGAAGAGAGAGAAAGAAACTGATGGGAATTGGGAAGAAAGAAAAAGAGTGATAAGGCATGAAATCCCATTGGTTGGAGGAAATATGGATTGGTGAGATGTCACCTGCCTATCGGTGGAGTAGATTTTTCTGATAAGGTTTATGACTTTAATTTTAGAATAATGCTATGTATATAACAATTTTACAATAATTTTATAAAAAATTCTAAGTGACATGTTATTAGGTCCCCTTTGGACTGCATCATTTTTTATCTACCATGTATAGCTTACTATTTAAATTTATTGTGAAAATATTTTGTACTCACCATTATTTAATTTATTTTTTAAAATAATTTTATTATATTTTATCAACTACTAAGGCTTTTTTTATTTATGAAAATCAACTACTAAGGCTGATAAATCAAAAATGCTCGCTCTATGAATTGTGCTTATTTCTTGCACTAAATCATAAATGCACTATCAATTGCATGTGCTTTTTTTTTACGCTAAATCATAAATGCACTATCAATTGATATTTATTTTATATTGTGAGAGTGTTTTTTTTCTTAGCACACAGGCCCAAGTAGAGACAAGGATCTCGGGGCCAAATACTTGTTGTTTTGGTGGACTGGGCTTGGTTCACCGCAACTAAATGGGGCTGATTACGAACCAAGTTGTGCGCAAGTCACATAAAGCTCCTCAAGATGAAAAATGCAATTCCTCTTGGTACCCTGGGGCATACTGTCGTGGGATCCCGGGGCGTACTAAGCTTGTAAGAACCCAGAATGCTCTGGTTTTCTGAACTATATGATCTTTTCCATGTTTATTATGCAATAGAGTTTTGTCATTTCCCTTTACCTCGATGGGTGCTACATAAAAACACATTACATATATCTTCAAATAATTGTTAGTTTCTTAGATTAGGATATACATTTTAATACATATACATATATGTAAATGAGTTTCATGAGAATGATTCAGCCACGAGGATCTTGGCCCCAATTCTCACAGACTTGGTGCTTTTGCACAAGACTTGTGGGATTTGGAACTCAAGTCCGAGTGGCTTTGCTTGGGCTTTGCCTTCTAAGATAGTTAGGTGAGAAGGATTTTAGCAAGAAACAGTAAAGGAAGATAATGTAATAAAGAAATACACGAAATAATTGTTAGAGATCCTCAAATCAATATGAGGTATTTCATTATTTTCTTGATTGTGGATTACAATATGCTCACTAAGACGTGATACAAGGTTCAACTAAGTTCAAAAATTACAGACTTTGATAGCTATTCAAGCTTCCAAGACTTGCAAAGTTTGAATTTGTTGAATCGGAGTATGTGCTATAGTGGCTGTCTCTGGGATACCGGGAGTGGTTCCTCTGTTTCCTTTTGATTTTACAGAGCGTTTCCTATAGTTCTATATTCACGTGATACAAGGTTCAACTAAGTTCAAAAATTACAGACTTTGATAGCTATTCAAGCTTCCAAGACTTGCAAAGTTTGAATTTGTTGAATCCGAGCATGTGCTATAGTGGCTGTCTCTAGGATATCGGGAGCAGTTCCTCTGTTTTCTTTTGATTTTACAGAGTTTTTCCTATGGCTCTGTTATGATATCTTTTCTTAAATCAAAATGGTGATCAATGAATGTCCCTCAGCATGGGTTTTCTCTTCCTTTTATAGTGCGACTCTAGGGCTTCGAGGCACGAGAAATTTCTCTCTTTTGCCCCTTGTGAGCTTGTACTGTGTCAGTTACCCAGAGGCTTGTCCTTTCCTTTTACCTCATAATTTCTTCCTTTTGGTCCGACCAAGCTGAAAGCCCCTAGCTGGCTTTCCATTTCAAGGTTCCCTCTGTTTGCTGATTCTTCAGCTATTTGGCCATTTCTTCCACTTTTTCAGTTTTTTTGGTTGCACTCCATCCTTGTCATTTTCCTTAAATAGTTGGAATATTTTACTGCTGGGTTGAAAGCTCCTTCCGGTTACCTCTTTTTTTTATGGTTTTCTCATTGTTGGTTCCTTGAGGCAAGCTCCTGCGTTTTGCTTCGTACTTTCTGATCCCACTGTATGTCTGGATGCATGAGACCCGCATGCTCTTTGTCTTTTATCCCTCTTTTAAACTTGCTTCAATCTACTTTAACTGTGCTGCACGTCCGAGGATCCCGAGCCTCTGGCAGCCTCTGCGGATCCCGGCCCAGCTCTTTCACTGGAATTTGCTGGACTTTTTAATGGCCTTTTTTGCTGGAAATCTGAACACATATAGGGCCTTAATGTCAATTCTTCTTGCTGCACGAATTGGGCCTTCTTTATTTTTTGTGGAATGGACTTTGTTGTGAAATTTTGGACCTCAACATATATCATCTATTTGCACTCCCTTTCCTTTGCATTTGTGATCATAATGGATAGTTCATTTTTTTTACCCAAAAAAATGAAAAAAAAAAAAAAAAAATCTTTTTGTACCATTATTGTTTATTTTTTAAATTTCTACTCCCTGCAAAATTAAAGAATTCACTACTAGTATAATTTTCAATATCGTACAAAATGCAATACTTATCGCATTGTATGATATGTGATACATACCGTATTGTAAGGGCTTATTGTAAGTACTCATAAATCGTACGATACATATGTGCATATTGTATAAATCATATCGTATCATATGATACACAAAAGTGTGGGTTTAAAATGATTTGTTTTGGGTTAAAATTTGTGCTTTTATTTGAGTCCAACAAATATTTAGACTTGTTTTTAACCCAATATTATTGGGCTACTTAATTAATTGAGCCCAATCAAATAACATGTGCATGATTTTTTTTTTTCCTCTCTTTGTCCTACAAAATTTGGATTATACAACTCACATTTCACTTTCATATTAGTAATATAATTATAATTGTTTTTAAATGAAAATGTAATTTTTTTTTGTAAGTCAACCAAGCTAGAATGCCAAGAAGAAATATAAAGAAAAAAAAATTAAAATAAAATAACAAGAAGAGATAGTAAATGTTGATGATGATGAAGAAAATGTCAATGAAAAAATAAATTTGCAAGATGATGAGCATGATGATAACATTGACTTAGATGGAGTTTATTAGATAAGATAATTGATTTGAAGAAAATAAATTTTTATTTTGGCTCATACGTCATTTATTCTCACTTTTGAATTTGATCTTTTTTTTTTTTTTTTTTGATAATTTGATAATTAGAACGAGGGAGGGGGAATTTCAACACTAGATATGCTGAATGTGCATATTATAAACATGAGATTAAATTCTATAAGGATGGGGTGTAAAACCTATGTTTTACACCATCCAATAAGTGATTGTCATATCAGCATTTTACTTAAAATTTATTAAAATTCAATACATCCTACCACACCTAATAATATCTCGATAAATTCTCAATTTGGTTGGATTTATATATGGGTATTAGAATTGATTGAGTGTGATTGTGTTTATTCTTAAATATGTGATAAGATGATATGACATGTTGGGATTGAAGGGGTGAAATATGGGTTTTACATCACATTCTTATAGAATTTAATTTCTATAAACATATGCTAATTTGATTTATTTAGTTATCTTTGTTAAATATTCTTAGTTAAATATAATTACATAAGTGATAATTAAATTATTCATTAGTTAACTATATTATGAATTAAAAATGAATATATATTTTATATAGTATATCTATAATTTTTTTATAAATTTTTTATTAAGTATTTTTGTATCTTACAATACATGATACATAATAATAAAAAACCGATTCATGATATGATTCATGCTTTAACAACTATAACTACTACTAGTTTAGAATTTGATTTTCTTTCGATTTTGGCTTTGTATATATATGACTAATAAAAAGTCATTAATAGTAATAATAAATAATTATGACAAAAAATAAATAAATAACTACTACAAAAAATGTATATAAACTAAGATGGTGAAACCATATGAATGAATGAAATTTCCTTATATATATTGTCATTTTTGGTAATCTATATCTCAAACTGATAGCTTATTAAACACTCAACCAAAAAAAAAAAAAAAAAAACCTCAATTTCATGCTGCATATGTTAAAACCACTACTTTTAAAAAAAGCTGAACCAAAATCATTGTAGAAGTATTACACAGACTACACACTACTCATTCCTTGTCATGCCCTCTAAAATGATATTACCTCAACATTAACTTAGATTCGCATTGCAATTTCCCAAAATGGTTCGAGGTATAGAATAAAGGCAGCTAAGGCTGTTATCCAGTTTAAATTCAATGTAACACCTTTGGTCATATTTTAAGGATTTTTCCTACTACTTTCTGTGCTACCGTTTATTACCTCACTTCTGTGGGTAAATGTATGCATCAAGCTTCAAAAAGTTTAATCTACAATGAGTGTATATGCAGTGGGCAAAATTTGTCCCTGTATCACACTCCTATAATCAATTCAAACTTGGCAGGAAACCAAAACAAAAGGGGGCACCTAAATGAACAATTTTCTTTTTAGTGAATCCACCATTTTCAAATGCACCGGGTCCAGCTTATTATTGTTGGAAGCTATTGTAAGTGAATCTATCAAATCAGAAACAGTTGTAAGTTTTCTGTATTGTAGCCACTAGCCAAAGACTTGGTGCAACATGGAGATGGACAATATGTACACCTTTGGTTGTCTTCTTCTCTAAGGATTTTTCCTACAAATTTCTGTGCTACTGTTTACTGATTCTCTTCTATCAATGATTGAGTCTATATGCTAGCTGTAGGTGAAATTTGTCCCTGCATGGCTGCATTCCCATGAGTATTTCAAAATTGCCAGGAAACACACACGAAAGACTAGGTGCAACATCGTGAGGCACAGGTCTTCTCAGTCGTCATTTTTCACTGCTAAAGTACTACACCGACATTTTTGAATCATAACGAGAACGACCAAGGCTATCGTCCTCTCAAGAAAATGAGTATCAAATTTTTTGTACTTTCAAATTATAAACAAAAATGAGCTTATGAATGTGATAATATATAACATCTCATTAACAATAAATTTCGATTGTGAAGAATATAGAAAGCTAATATTATGACCATGTGAGGCATGGCTTAATGAAAAATTATGTTTTATTAAGTTAAATTTATATAATGGTTACTTAACCACACGTAGGATATTGTTTTACACAAATTAAGGTCTTAAGTCATTAGGGAAAATTAATCAGCATTAATGATTTAGAACATTAACAACATTTTTCTTTTAAACAATTTAATGTTCCGATTGGGTTAGATTTCCACTAGTCTAATATTTTAGAGGCCGTCTTATTGATGATGAAGAGAAAATGCTAAAGTTCTTTTTATTTTTTATTTTTTAGAATACTAAATATTTTTAACACACATACACGAGGAGAGGGGAGAAGATTTTTAAAGAAACTTATAGTGGTGTATATTTAAAAGGGTCTAGAAAATGCTAAAGTTACATGAAGTCACCCCTTGACATAATTTTTTAATATAGTATACTAATCACAACCTTAACATAATTAGAGATCTAATTATGTACCAAGACAGTATCTTTCATGACTAGGCTATTGTTATAATAATAAAGGTTATGGAGAGTGATTGCCTATATAGCACACTGAATGTGCACAATCCTTTTCATCGGATATGGATCTTAAATTGGGCCCACGTTAATCATCCGCAATTGTGGCAGTGGACTCTGGGCCTCTAGCCATAAAAGGAAATATTGAAACTGGTTCTTTACAAATTATTCTCATTCAATTTGTAAAGAACCTTTCCTCAAAAAAAAAAAAAAAAAAAAAAAAAAAAAAAAAAAAAAAAAAAAAAAATCAAATGGTTTTATTAAAAAAAAGAAATAATAGTTGATTACTTTTAAGATTAAGTATTGTTAGAGAGTAGAGTGAAATTGATCTCACTTATTGAAACTTGAAAGTTGAAACACAAAGGTCACACTTTTTTTTTTTCTTTTTTTGTTTGTTTTTGATAATCACAAAGGTGTGTTCATGGCCAATACCAATGTCTAAGCTGATATACCAGTGTTGGCCCTCACAATATATGTGGCACTCTGTACGATCTGTCTTCTTGAGGTAATTATATTGGCACCACAGATTTCCTAGTTGTTAGATTTTAATGAGAGAGAGAGAGAGAGAGAGAGAGAGAGAGAGAGAGAGAGAGGATGCAAGAATTACGTGGTTCGGCTTGGCAGCCTACGTCCACAGAGAAAGCCCTTGACGGCTACATCTTCATTATAATCTAAATTCTTATATTACAATGAACCCCGAACAAAGAATATATGGTGATTAAGAGCTAGAATTAGGCATACATATACTGAGTAATATAATTGGGCATCTTGAACCAATACACATAAACCCAATATCTCTAACATTGACCATCAGGCTTGACAAGTATTGGAACCTGGTCTGGTCCGGTCCTTGGTATGCATTGGGGCACATATTTTGTGTCAAAATGATCATGGTAATGGGCCTTTACCTTGGCATTCATAAGCAGGACCAACATGAATTCCACTTATAAGCAATTATTCTATGATCCGTTGATCCCATTTGGGAAGGCATCAAATTAGGTTCTATTTTGTAACTGGACAGGTCGGCCTCAATATGTTTGTTGGGCCGTCAGCATGGTCTGAAGCCTCCTCTTATTTTTTTCAGCTCTTTTATAAATAAATTTTAATATTCAACCAAAACTAAAATCTATAAGGTAATTTTTTTTTTTTTTTTTTTTCATGCAAAAATGTTGCCTTCATATACTAGCTCTAAAATTTCTTCAACATGTAAATTGTAAAGCCTGTAGGTCTTTATTGAGACTAGTATTGGCAACAAAAATCTTATTCAGTAGTACATTAAAGAGACACAATGATAATTAAAGAAAGAAAATTTACATACCTGATACACGAGGGGAAAAAAAAAAAAAAAGAATCTTGATAGCTATAAGGAAGCAACAAGATTGATTATTTGCTTCTTTGTTATATATTATAAACACTCCCTATCGAGATGACAACCTTCATATAAATTCATCATTCTTGGACACCTGTGGTAATGGAAGATAATCTCAACTCATTAGAATAATAAGCTTCGGATTTCAAATAATGATAGATTGTTTTTTTTTATTTATTTATTTATTTTTTTTTTTGAGAAAATAATGATAGTATGTTGAATGAATCTATTCCTAGAATAAAAGAAAAACAAAATGATATTTATTATCATTAACTTAAAGAAAGAGTTTTCTTCTAAACTAGGTTGAAGCCTTAGAAGGACTCTCATTCCAAAAAAAAAAAAAAATTGAAAGAATCTCCTACAACCCATTACATGGCAGTTCATAAGACAAATCACGTTTTTATATCATCACTTAAGTTATTAAATCATATAAAAAAAGTCATCTGACTATTAAATTGGTTACTCGACTAAAAGTACATATTGATGATTTTATGAACAGTCATATAGTGGATTGGAAGTTTCTCAAAAAAAAAAAAAAAAAAAATATAGTGGATTGGAAGAAATTAGCTCCAAATTTGTTTGGAGGAAAATATTGTCCATGGCTTAAATGTGTAAATTAAGTATTCATTTATGTCTTACTTGTAAGCAAATTTATGATGCAGGAATGCCGGCCCATTTGAATTTAAAAAAAGAAAAAAGGAATGCCCATTTGTAGAATTAGCTCACAACTTATTCAGTTCTTCGAGAATTAGTAACCATTGACTCAGATTCTATTTAGAATTATAAACAAGCTAACTTGTCTAAAAAAAATCCTTTAATTTTGTAACCTTCAAATATCTGTCTGCAATTGGTACTAATTTAACTTTATATCATATATAGAGACACCCATCTAACATAATAAGATGTAGGTCATTGCAGTGCATCCTTGACGCGATAGTCAATTCACCAGTATAAATGTTTTTGGGGTGTGAAAAGTAAGGGTTGGGGTTCAAGTTTTCAGTAGGGAGCTTCACACACATATACTTAGATTAAACTAGAGTAGAATTTCTATCTTAAAAAAAAAAAAAAAAAAAGATATAGTCCAATTTTTAGTGATATCAACTACCTCAATGGTAGAAATCAACAAATTAAAAATAGATTTCATTTCACTTCGGGAAAAAAAAAAAAAAAAAAATTGAACAAGCTATTTACAGGACAAAAGAATCATGCCATTAGGTATTGCAGAAAGATAATTGGGTTTACTTGCATACTATGTATTGCATAAGGAGCTAATAAAATTAGATCATATGGTTTGGGAGATATGCTACCAATTTATAACATCTAACAAAGACAAGCATAATTTACCTGTGACTTGAAGCCTTTGTCTGAGTGTATAGTTCCAACTTCCAAGAAGTTTTTGACGAATCGAATGTAACTCAATTATAAGTTATAACAGTACTCATGTTCATCCTTTCTCTTGGAAATTCAAGGGAACAAGCAACTCCAATTTCAAGTATCAAAATCAAGCATTCTTGATTTATTGGACTAATACTTTGACCTTCATTGCGAGAACTATCGTTCATCCTTGTCTCAGTCACTTCTCTTGTCTGAACTCTGAAGAAGAATAGGATCCATAATGTCAATTATTCTTTCTGGCATAGCTTTTTTGACAAAGTCGTGAAGGTTAAAGTTATTATGAAAAATGTTATCAGTGGGTTTTTTTCCTGTGATCATCTAATAAGAATAAGATTTATAATATTCCACTTATAACAACCAATGTCGACTTACCACTTATGATTTGCTATAAAATTATTTTTAAAATGTTGTCGACGTAGCACCTCTTTTTTATATGAAAAATGACTAGATAGAAAAAATGAAAAAAAAAAAAAATTAAAATGAAAATTGTTCAATAGGCCAGTCATAAGATTAGGTCCGATTCAAAATGAGTCTAGTCAAACCAAACTAGCTTAGTCCTAAACACATTCACTTTTGGTTAGATTAACATTAGGCCTAATCCATAATAAGCCCAGTTCTAAACTTGCATTCGGTCAAAAGTGATTGGGCCAAATAGAAGTTGAGCTAGTAACTACATAAACAAAGACGCCTAGACCCAAATCGATAATAACAGGATAGATCTATCGGTTCATTTCAAAATCCCAATCCTCATGAACCTAATAAAATGACCCAAAAGCTCAAGTGCACCCAAAAAAAAAAAAAAAAAAAAAAACAGAGAGAGAGAAATTTCCATCAAAGTTTGTAAAATTAAGTCAAATTACCTTTGTAGGGTCTGTTATCTAAAATGATATAGGAATCATAGGAAATGGGCTTGGGGCCCAACGGCTCAGTCCGAGGACATTCACTTGTCCGAGGATGGTTAAAGAAATGTATTGTGGGACCAGGATAAGAAAGAGAGATAGAAATCATATATAAAGGCCTAAAAACGCGTCCAAGGATAAGACTCACCTCGGATACCATGGTCCGAGGTGTATGTAACTATCTGACTATTTAGGGCAATCCGCAAAGTTGTATTAGAACTAGAGAGCGAATGTGGGACAAGGGGGAACTGGGAAAGATAACAAATATCTTCTGGAGCTGCTACCTCCACATTAAATGCTTCCCAGCTAACTCTCTGGCCGCATTAATGTGGAGGTAATACCTAAACAGTAACCAAGCAGTCTTATGGCTGCTAAGCGAAGGTTCCGGGAGGTGCTGGATGGGACAGAAAGGAGTCCTAGGAATAGAGCCTACACGTGTACGATGAAAAGAAGGTGATGAGTGTGGTATATAACCAGAAAGTGGGTGACATTAGGGGGGGACTTTCGGAAGAAAAAAGAAAGATAGGAAAAGAACGATAGAACTCAGAAAGATACCCCCTGAAACCTAGCCGAGGAGAGTTTTTATCAGACAGTTAGCTTGAAACGTTTTCTGATGCATAGTAAACCTGACATTTTCCACCGAATAGAGCTAGTTCTTTCACCCACTCTCTAGAAATTTATTGTTTGGGCTTGTTGGGCTAGAAATCCATTCCTAATTTGGGTCCAATCCAATTTGAGTCCCTACAATTGGCACCATCCGACAGCATTTCACGTTTGGTGCATTATGGCGCATCGGCAAGGTTCCATGTTTGTGTATACAGTGCGTATCAACATGCTCATACTGAGTCGAGCTGAAGCCCCCCAAAGTATCAAGTGCATTGATATGTGTTGTATACACAGAGAAACCAGTGTCACTGGCAGACATGGATCGGGACAATCACACCGCGATGATCGTGCACACAATATAGCATGAATATGCACCTACAACAATCACCTTGAGCACATACCTACACTACACACGTAGCCATGAGAGTCACTCACGTAGCCATGAGAGTTCAGCATACCAAGTGCACAATCTTCCATATACAAGCAGATATAGATATACATATATCATGCACAATGCAACCACACAAAGCAAGAAATTAAATCAAACATTGCCAACGTAGCCTAGCAGGGTACAGGAAATGTAAAATAAACATTGTCATACCTAGGGAACACGGCCTAAGCAAGGAGCAGGAAAAAGATAAAAGGGGTACATGGAGGGAGATCCTAATACATGCTCTAGAGAAAAGGCTTAGAGCGAGAGAGAGAGAGAGAGAGAGAGAGAGAGAGAACCACTTAGAAAGGGCTAGGCCCCCCTAATCCACTAATCATTGCCATTTGTGGGCTTATGTCTTCTTGCTTGCATCCTTGCCTTTTTTGCTCGTGCCTAGAAGGTCATGCCTTCATTCCATGCGTGTACATGCAACAAACAAGGAAACAAACTAGCAGACAAGTAAAGAAACAAATAGAAGGAAAGCATGCTAAAAGACAAGCTAGTAAAAGATGCCAAATGGGAGCAAACAAACATGTGAAGTACATGAAGACAAATGTAGGTTTGGATCGAGTGTCCCTAGTTCCATTGGATTGGAGTATGGATGACACACAGACTCATGCATGAACGTGTAGGTAAGCATGCAAAGATGCATAAAATCGAAGAAAGCCAAATGGGTGGCACAAAGCAAGCAACATTGCATGGGGCGGAGAAAGGGTATGCATCGAGCAAACTGGCATCACGGGGACGCATCTCACAAGTGGTTACACCTCATTAGACCACGAGGGGGATGGATGTAACCACACAAAAACAAGCCCACGGGGGGGCACAAAGCATGACAAGGCCTAGATCTAGAGAGGCAAACATAGGCATAAAGCATAGAAGTAAACAGGCAAACATAGACATGAAAAAAAAAAATGATTCAAACCCTTTGTTGTAGGCCTAGGTATTCGAATGTAGGCCTAGACCACAGGATCTAGATCTACACCCCACCAATAAGGGCCAAAACACAAGAAAGAGAGATATCAAGGGACAAAAGGGCTATAGAAGCACATGGCATAGCAACCAACATAGATCTACACACACAAGCATGGCAAGAAGCACATAAACACATAGATCCAAGCATAGGCATGGCAAAGAATGCATAGGCATGTAGATCTAAGCACAAACATTAAATTTAGGCATATCCTAACCCTAGAGGGCTAGGTCAACAACATCAAAGAGATAAATCATGGCATAAGTAAGGAAACTTGCTAGAAAAACTATAAAGACATGCTAGGAAGCAAGAATATGCTAGGAAAAGCAAAAAAAAAAACAAAAAAACAAAAAAAAAAAACAAAAAAACAAAAACAAAAAACAAAAAAACAAAAAACAAAAAAAGCATGTTATTGAACAAGAAAATGCTATAAAAACAAAAGGGTGTGGATTGTAGCTAAAAAGCTACATCCACACCCCTAAACCTCAAATCCAAGGTATGAAATCAAGGAGATGAAGACTGGGTGCAAGAACACTACCTTGATGATTGTAGAGAAAAGAGGAGAATGAAAGGTGTTTAAATGTGATTGGGAGAGAAATTAGAGAGAGGAGAGAGAGAATCTACCCAGGAAAACTACCCAAAACTTTTTTTTTTCTTTTTTCCAAATTGAGGGGTCTAGGGGCATTTATACTAGAAAACTGACCCTTTGGCTTCCGGTGTATCTTGTAGGCCCATCAGCCACCTTGCAGACATTAGCAGTTTCAGCTTTTCCTTGGTCCAGTTTTGGGTGCATATTTGAAGGTTTTCTTGGATTTAGATTGAGCTGATCTTGGTGTCTTTGAAAGCTCTGGATATCTAGTTTTCAGAACACTAAAGAAATTAAAAATCCGATGGTTGGATCAAAAGTTATGGCCTCGGGAAGTGTGCTAACGCACTTTGCATGGTTTTTTGGATATCTCAACCATTTCAACTCCAATTTTGACCCATGAATTTGGAAAAGAAGTTTGATAATCTTTGCAATGGCTCAGTCCCAACCTGTTCTGATGGTCGGATCAAAATTAGGGTTTTAGTGCCCTTGAGAGTCAACCTCGAGTCAAACTTGATCAAAATTGACGAAAATCACCAAGTAGCTTGGGTTTGATATAGAAACATGAAAAATGTTTTTTTGGGATGATTTTGACTGACTTTGACTTTTGGTTAACCCAGGGTTGACCAGGAGCATTTTGGTCAATTTAACTTGAAATGGCACTTCGAATATTCTGATACCTGAATGGGTTGTGCCACGTCAATCTAGATTTTTCCGCGGCCCCATGGAGAAAAGGTAATATTTTTGGAATTTTGATGGTCCGGCATGTAAATTGAGAGCGAACAAAATACAATGCCTACAATATGCGTGAACAAAAAAGAGGACAATAAAGCTAAACTCTAGTGGGAAAAGCCCCATATGCAATATGGCTGAAGAAGCAGTTGGTACAATACAAGTGTGTGTTTACGAGTGGGTGTTGGTTTTTCGAAACCAAACCGACAAGAGGGGTTTGATTTTGCAGCTTAGCACTCATAGGAAAAGCATAATTATAAGAATTTGGTGAAGAACCAACTTACTGCATGTATTGTGTAATGAAAGCATGTAATTAATAGTCACTAACTCAGTGGCCCATTACCTTTATAATTAGTGGAAAATCAAAATATTCTTTGATTAAAAATATTAAGGTAATTACATTCTCATCCTTTGAGGTTTGAGCAAATACCTCAAACTTGAAGGGAAACAATGTTTTCCCCTTTTATCACCCAATTAACCAAATTTTGTTAAATTAATATTAAAAATTGAAAGTTCAAAATGTGTCTAAAACACCCTTGAATGTTTAGACCCCAAATTACAAAATTACCATTTCAAGTTTTATATCAAACAATTAATGTGCGGAACATGACAATAAGCTTATAACAGAATTAATAAACAATCTAAGCCAAATATAAACACATCCACAACAGTATATATAAGGCAAAGATAAAGAGAAGGAAGATGCAAACACACGGACAACACACGATGTGTTATCGATGAGGAAACCGAAGTCCTCGGTGTAAAACCTCTCTGCCGCCCTCCAAGCGGTCAAATAATCCACTAAAGAATGTAGTTGGGATACATGAACAGCAGAAGACCCTCCAAGCCTAATCTACCCAAGTACCTGAGCCCTCCAAACTTCTTGCTCCAACGAGGTTACGCTGAACCTATTTCTTCTTTAACTTCTCGGATTCCGCTACTAGACCATAGCATCAACTAATGTATATTGGTTCCTTCCAAACTGCTTTCCTTAGCGCCAAATGAGCCTTCTCACAAACGTAGGTGTGGTGAGAAAAAGATTTGGTCAAAAACCTCTCAAGGGTATTATAATGGAGAGGAAGAGAGTAGAGGAATTTGTAGAGTCTCTAAGGTAAAGATTGAGAATGAGGCAATCTTGTTTTCTCTAGGGTTTCTCTCACAAAAATTCTCTCTAGAAGCTCTAACAATTTAGTGGGTATAAGGGTCTATATATAGTGGTGTGTGTTTGGAATAAGAAGAGACAATTTTTGCCAAACAGGGCTGGTTGGTGGCTTGACCTTGTGGCTTGTCCAAGTAGCGAAATCAAATCGCGACGTAACGGCCTGGCTAGCTTGGGACTTTTGTCCTGTAGTGAGACAGCTGGCGCGACCCTTCAGCTTCCCGCATGCTTCTCACGTGCACAGCATTTGGCGGCTTGCAAGTCGCGAGCTACCCGCGAGTCCTAGCCGCGAAACTTTGCTTCTTTGCACAAAGATGAGCTTTTCTTCACACTCTCTTCACACACTACCCTTACAATGATCTCACCTAAATACAAGGTTACTAAGTGCTTTAAATTACAAGCAAATTGGCACGGAATAAAGCCAACAAGATGGTTGATAAATTTCAATCTTACAAAAATTTTATGTTCTAACCTGCCTTTTGCTTAAGGCCGGGTTTCCAAAAGTATCATATCTCATAATTAAAATTTATTGTCTAAAACTTTTAATTAAAGTATATTTTGAAATATTAAGTATGATCTTTTTCTTTTCTTTTCTTTATTCATCGGGTTATGAAGAGATTTGTCATTGCAAGTGTTTTAGTGCCTGATAAATTTTTCATTTTTTTTCCCTAAATTTATTAGTTATTTTTTTTTACTAACCATGGTTAAACTTTTGTAAAGAATTTCTTATAGAAATTTAGAATATTTCATTACTAGTATAAACAAAAAGGGGAGGAGTGTTAATTTCTTCAAACCTCAAGGAAGGAAAGTGCTTCCCCACCCCCCCCCCCCCCCCTCCTCCTTAGGTTTGGAGTAGAGTATAATTCTTCAAAATCTCAAGGGAGAGGAAAGTAATCACGCCAAAAATATTTAAACAAGCGTGGCTAATAATAATAATAATAATTTTTTTATTTTATTATTATTATTAACGTGTGTTCCAATTAACTTAGTTGGTAAAATCTCATGTCATTGAATAAGATTCGGAATATGTACTCTATCTATACCAAAAACTAATTAGTGTCTCAACATAATGATAAGAGCAATCATCATGGAATGAACCCCATAAATTAGAAATATTACCATCTCAAATAAAAAAGAAAAATATTTACTTACTATTATTATTTTTTTGATAATGGTAATAATTAACAACTGAAGCATAATTATTTGTGAGACCGCTACAAGATTTTTCTCCCTTGATTGGCTGGCTGGACCACTGGAGGATCCCAAAATAGAATTTTGCCTTGTTGAAAGCTAGCTGGTGGAAGTGATGGGTGTCTAATAAATGACTCTAATCTAATGACTTAACAAGGAATCAGTATAGATCTTTTGTCGTGATTTACTATGATGGAATAGGAATTTGGTTTTGGTTTGGTTTTCTATGTAACACCTTTGGTCGTCTTCTATCTAAGGATTTTTCCTACAACTTTCTGTCCTAGGGTTTATTAATTCTCCTCTGTGGTTAAAATTATGCATCAAACGTTAAAAGTTTAATCTGTAAATTTTTTAATAAAAAGAAATGCCACATCATTTACAAAATGTTAATTTATTATTCTCTTAGCCACGTAAGCAATACTACTAGCGAAAGTTTACTGAAAAACTTATCCAGATCATTTTGAAAATTTAAGGGATCGACCAATTGCGCTCACTTGAAATTTGAGAGACCAATTGTGCATGCACGATAAACTTCAAGAACTAATAGTGTAGTTTCACCATATTAATTTATTTCTCCTCTGTGATTAAAATTATGCATAAAGCTTTAAAAAGTTTAATCTATTGTTGTGAGTGAATACCGCAATGGGCGAAATTTGTCTCTTTATCATACTTTACCATAATCACTTCAAAATTGGCAGGAAACAGAAAAAGTAAGGAAAGGGGCCTACATGAGCAATTTGCCAATTTGCAATCCAGTAAATCATCCCCCTTTTCCAAATGGACGAACTTATTATTTTTGGAACTTGGAAGCTACTGAAAGTGAAGCCTAATGAATCCGAAAAAAAGTTGGACTTTCTGTGGCCAAAGACTTGGGGCAACTTCGAGTGGGACAGGTCTTCGTGGTCCCATCATTTTTATTTTCTTGCCATGCCATTACAATGACGAAGACTAGAAAATGCTTGAACCATGTTAGGATGACTAAGAAATCTGACATGCTTGGCTGCGAGCATGGACCAAGTTGATAATTGATAGTTACAGGTGAAGGAAAATATCAAGTGGTCAATTAAGTTACAAAATTTCTTCTGACCGCTAACTCTTCGTTAATATTACATAACTTCATGAAATTTGTTAATATTACATGACCACTTTACACTTTCATGCTAACAAAATATCAAGAACTTAAAAAAAATGATAATTATCTGATCTATAAAATAGTTAACTTTCAATCTTTTTTATTTAATTTTAAAATTATACACAAAAATGAGTTTATGAATTGAGTAGTACATAGCATCTAATTGATAAGATAGTTCTATAATGTTACTACATTTATAAGTGTTGGATATTTTTTTAAAAAAAATATTATATTTATTTTAATACTCATTTATGTGTATCAATTATCCCTTAATGTTAGATACATTGATTGCTAAATTTTGAAACTCAAATATAATTCAAAATTTGAATAGCTTTTGTCAATGGTTTTAATCAGGAAATTTATGAACATTAACGTGATATTAATACCATAATTGCTAGCATATTTGGTTTTATTATATATATATACTTTCTATTCTAAACATTTTTTATTTAAACGTTCTTATTTAAATATGACATAATAACATTATATATGGAAGATTTTCAGTACTTAAATGTACAGCTATTGCTGAATTATTTTATGTTACCATATATACTATTTGGTTTAATGGAAAGTGGTCAAACAGCTAGCAATTTTTTGTAACATATATTTAGAAAGAAAACTTTTGAAAATGTATTGTAATAATGGGCCATTAAATGCTTGGCATTATGATCCTTTCTTTTTTTGTTCTCAATGAACAAAAGGTTTTGACCGGTTTATATATATATATATATATATATATATAAAGAAAGCTATTGATCACACGTTGATTTCAATAATTTTATGATCATTTAAAGTTTTAAAGATAGCAAACGTTTTTACTTTTTGGCTAAAGACAAGCAACATGTTTGGTTCTATGTATATATGGAAAGAAATAAAAGTTTCAAATATACATTTTTTATTTTTGAATTACAAAGTTGCAGACTTTTCAAAAACAATTTTTTATTGTCCTAAACACTTACCATCTATTGCTTTTTACTACTCACAAAATTATTCTATCTTTTACAAAATTTTCTAGGAAAAGAAAGTACTATAGAGAGCTTATATCCTACGACCAGTGTAGGCTCGCAAGGATAATCAGCAAAGGTGGCTGGACTGTTGTATCTTGAGGGCAACATGCATAAACTATTTGTTTAACTACATTGGATATACCGTAGACAACACGATTTGTCTCAAGACAGTGACTTGGTCCACGCCTCATTTCTGCCACCTCTTTTGGTAAAATCAAATTGTGTAATTTCCAAGGAAAATTCAGGTATTATATCTCCTTTATTTCCAACAATTTGAGACAAATCAATATGGAGAACACAAAATCATCCTTGGAAAATGGTAATGTTATGTCTAATTCCTTTGGAGCGGGTGATCTTAATAAGCCATTCGCTTCCGTGGTGTTAACTTTAAGAGGTGGAGACAAAAGACTTTACTTTATCTTACTCTCTTGAATGTGGTTTATGTGTTAACTGAGAAAAAACCAAAGGAAAAGAAATCTGAGCAATTGACTGAAGAAGAACTTTCTCAACATGAAAAAGATGTTATGAAAGGGGATAAGGATCATCTTTACTGTAGAAATTATTTACTTAATTGTCTTTTTGATGATTTGTATGATCATTATGATCAAGCTTACAAATCAGCCAAAGAGATATGGAAGGCATTGAAACAAAAATATGATACAGAGGAAGCTGGATCCAAGAAATATGCATGTAGCCGATTTTTTAGATTTCAGATGGTTGAAGGCAAGTCCGTGGTGGAACAATCCTATGAACTCCAAATGATTTCACAAGATGTTCGATCTGAAGGCATTCGAGTAGATGAACAAATGCAAGTTTAAGCCATCATTGACAAGCTGCTTGAGTCTTGGAAGGAGTTTGCCAAAGTCCTGAGACACAAGTAAAAGGAACTCTCCATTGAATCCCTTATCACCCGTTTGAGAGTGGAGGAAGAGGTAAGGAACCAAGACAAAGATGTTGAACTCCATGGAGCAAATGGTCCTAAGGTAAATTTTATCTCTTCAAATGAAAACATGCCAAAAGCCAATGTAAAAAATAATGACTATGTAAGGCCTAAGAAAAGGAACTTCAAATGTAGGCCAAATGGAAATCAGTCTCAACATAAGACCCACTTTAATCAAAGAAAGAACCAAGCACACCATCCTAAGCATGCTCCAAATAATGGCAGCCATACTCATAATAGCAATTATGCATGTTTTGTATGTGGAAAGCCTGGACATTCGGCTAGAAATTGTCGTTTTCGAAAACATGGGCCTATGGCTCAAGCTAATGTCATTGAAGAGCCTCTTGTGGCTATGGTTACCGAGATTAATATTCTCGAAGGCTTAGGAGGGTGGTGGATTGATTTTGGGGCAACCAGACATGTTTGTTATGATAAAAATTGGTTCAAAACCTACACCATCTTGGATGAGAAAAAGAAAATTATGTTTGGTGATTCTCATACCATTGAAGTTGTGGGTATTAGAGAGGTGCTTCTCAAATTTACTTCTAGGAGAGAAGTCACTCTCAAAGATCTCTTTCATGTTCCTAACATCGGAAAGAATCTAGTTGTGGACGACTAAATTTCTCTGTTCGAAATGAGTCAAACAAGTAAAATAGTTTCACAAATGCGAATTTGTATTGATGAATGTGTGGTACAATTCTCTGTGATTACAAAAGAGTGATCCTCTAATTCGATCTCCTTGAAAGATTTGTTGATTTGGATTTGTGGTAATGTGATTTTGATTTGAACACCAAATATTCTTCAATTTGGCTGAAGAATGGATCGAAGACCTTTGAAACAGAATTACAATGAATCTCTGGCTATGAGCTTGTTAGAAATTCTTTGTTCTTCGTGTTCTTCGGATGTTCTTCATGTTCTTGGTGCGTTCTTCGTCTTTGAAGATTTGTGGTGGAAGTTCTTCGAGGCTTTAGAGGCTTGAATCCGTAGAGCTTCACTGATTTGTGGTTTGTGAGGTTTCTGGAGGCTTTTGAGCTTAATTCCAGTGAACTTTGAGATCTAGGAATATGATTTGGATGATTCCTCTTTGAATGTTCTTCGTATTTGAAGGTTTGTGTTGGAAGTTCTTCTGTGCTTTAGAGGCTTGAATCCGTAGAGCTTCACTGATTTGTGTTTATTGAGGTTTCTGGAGGCTTTTGAGCTTGATTCCAGTGAACTTTGAGATCTAGGCAGGTAGTTTGGATGATTCTGCTTCGAATGTTCTTCGTGTTTGAGGGTTGAAGTTCTTGAAGTTGCTGAAGGCTTCAGGGCTTGATTCCAGCAGAGCTTCTGGACTTTTGAATCTTCTCTGATGCTGCTTGTGCTTCAGATGGCTTGGTGCCCTCCTCTCAAATGTCTTAGGAAGGCTTCTATTTATAGGAGTTTTGGGGTGGATGAGCGACACGTGGCGGAGTCTGATTGGTGACACATGTCACAGTCTGATTGGTCCGCTTATGTCATCGCTTACACGTGCGAGGTTGCTTAAGTCATCGCTTACACGTGCGAGGTTGCTTGGGTTATCGCTTACACGTGCGAGGCTGCTTGTGTCATCGCTTGCACGAGCCGATGCATGATTGGTTCTTGCATGACACTTGGCAAATTTCTGTTGGCTTCTGAATGGCAACAGTAAAACCTAACAGCAGTATGTGGCGCTTTGTAATTGGCTGTATTTTGTGGTCTTGGTAGTATGACGTGTCAGCTTGTGATAGGTCGGGAATTTTCCCTCTCTACACTAGTTTCTAGTTTTTTGTTGAATAAGGCTATTTTCAAACAAGTCTTTGAGGCTAATCAATATGTACTCTCTAAAAAGGGCATGTTTGTTGGCAAAAGCTATGCTTGTGATGACATGTTTAAACTTAATGTTGAGATGAATGAAAATACAAGTTTTGCTTATATTATTTCTTGTGTGAATGTTTGGCATGGTAGATTATGTCATATTAATAATAAACATATGGAAAATATGAGTGGTTTAAGTTTAATTCCTAAACTTGAAAATGAACTTGAAAAATGTGAAATTTGTAGCATGACTAAAATTACTCAAAAGCCTCATAAATCAATTGAAAGAAATACTGAATTACTAGAGCTTATCCATAGTGATATTTGTGAGTTTGAAGGACATTTGACATGTGGAGGTAATAGGTATTTTATAACCTTTATAGATGATTTTTCAAAATATTCATATGTCTATCTTATGAAAAATAAAAGTGATGCTTTTGAAAAATTATCAATTTTCTTAAAAGAAGTTGAGAATACTTTTGATAAAAAGGTTGAAAGGTTTAGAACTGATAGAAGAAAAGAATATGATACTCTTGGTCTTAATAATTATATTCAATCTCTTGGTGTTGTTCATGAGACTATTGCCCCTTATTCTCCATCTTCAAATGGAGTAGCTGAACATAAAAATAGGACTCTTATAAATTTAACTAATGCTATGCTTGTTAGTTCTAGAGCTCCTAAATATTTTTGGGGTGAAGCTGTTTTAACTGCAAATTTTGTTTTGAATAGAGTACTTCATAAAAAGACTTTTTTTTTTTAACTCCTTTTGAATTATGGAAAAAATAGAAACCAAATCTAAATTTTTTCAAAGTTTGGGGTTGCTTAGCATATGTGAGGCTACCTGATCCTAAAAGACCTAAACTTGGGGCAAAGGCTTCTACATGTGTATTTTTGGGTTATTCTTTATATAGTACAACTTATAGATTTTTTGATATTGATAATAATACAATAATTGAATCTAGAGATCCAATTTTTCATGAAAATAAATTTCCATTTAAATATAAGGAGTAATTACACTAAATCCACCTGTGGTTTGGCCCGAAATCACTTTGTCAACCCGTGGTTTAAAAAGTGTCACTTTACCCATCTGAGGTATGTTTCGTTTGTTTTCCGTAACCTACCTCTGTTAAAATCAGGGGTAAATAGGCATTTTTGCTTAAATTTTATGTCTCTCTCCTCCCAAAACAAAAAATAGCACAAAAATGCAAGAGAAACAAGATCAAAAAGTGGTTTGGACTCTCTCTCAATTCACATAAATATTGAAAATACCCAAAAAAATAAAAACCAGATCAACCTACACAAATAACTGAACAATACAATATTGCCCTTCAATCAACCAAACAATACACTATGACCTGTACTAGCAGGTCGGTCTGCATCAATCAAAGTCTTGGCTCGGTGGTTAATAGGGATTGATTGTTGCCACTGGTTAAAGATATATTGTGTTTTAAGTTTAAGAATGCATTGTTACCTATCAAATCCGGAGCTCCAAAACACATGATAAAAGCAAATCCCAGTAATGCATTCTCTGGAAAATAGTAAGAAAACCAATAACATGCGTTTCATTCCATAAATCCTAGACAAGTTATCAATGTACTCATATCCTTCCTTTAAGGCAAACTCACTTATCCCCCCACACACACACTAATTAAGAAACAGACTTGAAAGGCTTGTAGTGACCAAGATAGATGATAATGCCTTGAATGGATGCAACAGCAGCAACAATAGTTACAATGTAGCAAACCTAGCTCAACGTCTTTAGCCCGAACCATTTAAGAGAAAAACTGCGGATTTTAGCCTGTGAAATGTACATCTTTATTGGAAAATATATTGTCAATGGCCAGAATGAGGCAGTTCCAATCAAACCCAAAACACTGTTGAAGACTGGAAATAGCATAAATGCATATTTTTCCCTCTTGCATGAATTGTAAGTTCCACCATAAATTTAATTAGTGGAATCCAAAGTTATGTGAGAGAGGGAGTACGCATTTATGGTACTCTAAGAGTACTCAATAATTATCCATTACTGTGGATAAAAAAATAATTACAAAACTAATAACAACTTATTGCCTAGAACTTGTTGTAAAAATATTGTGATAATGTCATGGACATAGAACTTATCTCAAAAGTAATGCTACATTTACAAACTATTTTACAACATTTTTACAAAATGTTGACATGGCTAAATTCTTATTAGTTTCCATCTAAGCCCATCATTAATATCACTTTTTCATTTACCAATAATTACTTACCACATCAGCAATTTGTAAAAAAAATTATAAAATAGTATGTCTTTCTAACATTTTTCTTTACCTAATTTTAGTGATCGTTTGAGCAAGTCTTGCGTATTTCAATATCTTAAAAGAAGCTTCTTACACAAAATTTTGTCTACCTTATTACAAGTTGCACCGACGCGTTTAATTTATCAATCTAAATTCGAACAAGGTCCAAGAAAATTTAAATCAAAAACAAAAGGAACTTCGTAGGTAAGTGCAAACTGAATTGTCATTATACTGGCGAAAATTTCAAATATTTATGTGGTACGAGGCCTCACTCGGTATAGGAGTGACTATGCAATCAGAAAACACGTCGCAGCCATAGTTGAAAATGTGTGCTTAAAAAGTATACCACGCAAACGCGGTGAAATGGAAAATTTGGTAAGAGCATAAATATAGTGGCTTAAGGGGGCCGGCCCTTAAATAGCCAAGACTTTAAGCTTATACATGTTGCCGAACCTTTCTGCAGTTTAGTGAGAGTGACTTGTTGCATTTTTCAAATTAAGTTGTGAAGTTTTGTCATTAAAAAGTGAATGCCGGGGTCAAAAGCAAAGAAAATAGGAAAATATTAGAGTTATAAACTATTTTATAACATTTTTTATAAAATGCTAATGTAATGGGTAGTTCTTGTTAAGTGAAAAAGTTATGTTAATACTGCGATCACAATTGTAAATATCACATACACTATTCTCCATATGCTTCGGAAGAAATTTATGTTGAAATTTCCAACAAATGGAATGACAATTTGATGTTCTCCTACTATGAAATTAGGAGTTTTGAATATAGGGTCCAAATATTAATTTTCGCAAAACCCTCTCTTTTGATCTTGTTTCTCTTGCATTTTTGTGCTATTTTTTGTTTTGGGAGGAGAGAGACATAAAATTTGAACAAAAATACCTATTTGATGGAAAATCTGGTTTTGCATCTCATACAAAACACACAGCAGAAGCAACAATCACGGATCTACTTCATTCATGAGAGATAACATGTAACCTTGAATTCTAGAACAAAGAATAGGAAGCGTACCTTAATGCAGTGAATTTCAAAACCATGACTTGAGAATACCTTTAATCTTCATCTAAATTCCACATGGTGCCCAAGATGTGTGGTCTCTCAATCAGTCTTTTTGTACATAGATTCTCAAAGAAAAAACCGTCTTCTTCTCCTTGCAGAGAAAAACTGATTTCTTTTCTTTTCATCATACGTACGTACTAACTTCATTAGTAGTTCATTTATTTAATAACTCTTATTAAATAAAAAAAGATTATCTAATTGGGTTAGCCTTTTGGGCCTACCCAATTGGGCTTTAATTTGTGGCTTGAGATGGGATCAAAGGGAACAAATAAGACTCTAGCTCCAATGGGCCTTGGGCTTTTCTATCAACTCTTGACAAGTCCAAAGTTACCATTAATTATATTCAATACCACTATAAGAATGTAATTGCACTCTAGGCCTTATTAATAAATTATATCCCAAAACTTTATTATACATGCAACCCCTTCATTAAAATATTCGTAGCAATACAAAGTCATGAATATTAGATTGCCACTTTGAAGATTACTATATTTTAATCCTTGAGTACATGGTTTAATCCTTTATGTTATTCATCATATATTTATGAAATCCAATTCCATAAATATATACTTTAGTAATTCCTTACTAAAGTGGTTGGGCCCAACACTCTGAATAACCAAGCCCATTAAACTTATCTCAATAGAATATTTTATATCTCCGTTAAGAGATTATGAATTCCATCTTGAGAATATATGTTCCATCAACACTAAATGTGGCTGCCCAACATACTGAGGTTTTAATCGTGTCTTTTAGATCTCACTCTTGATATATCAAAGTAACCTGCATCTTATGATTATGTCCATTATTCTCTCAGGATTTAGAGTTGATGTAAATAGAAGTCGTGAGATTTATTATTCATTTGACAATCATTAGGAGAATAATAAATCTCACAGCGGTCCAATTCAATATGTCTTAACTCTTAAAACATATCAACATATCAACTAGAAGTCTCCACTTCCATGATCAAGACAAATCATCTTAGTTGATATGTTATAGTCTTCGCAGATGAAATGCCCAATTTCATCACCGACTACAAACTAAAATTATAAGTTTACAAAGAACTTGTGATTTATATCTTTCTGCGACTTTTCACATAAATCATATACTATGCATCTCATGGACTAAGATAATCTCCCATTAGTTCATTTATTGATAGTCTCATATAATTAAACAATTTAATTATTTATGACATGCCAATAAATTGGATTTTAGGGCATAAACCCCAACACTATTTACCCCTGATTTTAACAGAAATGGGTTACGGAAAACATACAGAATATACCTCAAGGTGGGTAAAGTGACATTTTTTAAACCACGGGTAGGTAAAGTGATTTTGGGCCAAACCACAGGTGGGTTTAGTGTAATTACCCCTAAATATAAAAATAGTGGGGGTTTTGAACAACAAGAGAATTTTGAATGTTCAACATCTAAGTCAAAAGATGTTAATGAATATGAGATTGAACCTAGGAGGAGTAAAAGACCTAGAATTGAAAAGGTTTTTGGTCCTGAATATTATGTGTATAATTTACAAGGTGACCCTACTTCTTTAGAAGAAGCTTTATCTTCTCCTGATTCAGGTTTTTGGAAAGAAGCCATCAATGATGAGATGAATTCTATTATCTCTAATAATACTTGGAAACTTGTAGATTTACCTCTAGGTTGTAAAACAATTGGATGTAAATGGGTGCTTAGAAGAAAATTAAAACCTGTTGGATCTATTGAAAAATTCAAAGCAAGGCTTGTAGCTAAAGGTTTCAAACAAAAAGAAGATATTTATTTTTTTGATACTTTTTCTCCTGTTACTAAAGTTACATCTATTAGATTATTGACTGCTATAGCAGTTATTCATAATTTGATGATACATCAAATGGATGTAAAGACGGCATTTCTAAATGGAGATTTAGAAGAAGAAATTTACATGGACCAACCAGAAGGTTTTACAATGCTAGGTAATGAGCACAAGGTATGTAAATTATTAAAATCTTTATATTGTTTAAAACAAGCACCTAGACAGTGGCATGAGAAACTTGATCAACGTTTGCTTTCTAATAGTTTTAAAACAAATGAAAGTGACAAATGTATATATTATAAAACTTTTGATGATGCTCATGTTATAATTTGTTTATATGTTGATGATCTTCTAATTTTTGGTCCTAATATGAATATTATAAATGCTGCCAAAATACTTCTTAAAAATAACTTTGATATGAAAGATTTAGGAGAAGCTAATGTGATTCTTGGCATGAAAACTTCTAGAACTTCAAATGGCATATTTGTAGATCAATCTCATTATATAGAAAAAATTTTGAAAAAAATATAATTACTTTGATTGTAACCCTGCAAGTATTCCTTTTGACTCTAGTGTGCATCTTTTTCCTACTAAAGATGAAAATGTTATTTACAATCAAAAGGAATATGCTAGTATTATTGGAAGTCTTAGATATGCTACTGATTGTACTAGACCTGATATTGCTTATGCTGTAGGAGTTCTAGCAAGATTTATTAGCAAACCTAATTTTGGGCATTGGAATGCCATGGCTCAATTAATGAGATATTTAACAAGAACTGCGCACTATGGTTTGCTATATCAAAGGTATCCTGCTGTTCTTGAAGGATATAGTGATGCTCACCTTATTAGTTGATTTTTTGTCTACTACTGGCTATGTATTTACAATAGGTGGTGGAGCAATAAGTTGGAAATCTAAAAAACAATAGATTATTGCTAAATCCACCATAGAGGCAGAATTAATTGCCTTATCTTCAGCTAGTGAAGAAGCAGATTGGTTACGAGATTTATTATCTGAAATTCCCATGTGGGAGAAACCTATTTCACCTGTCTTAATTCATTGTGAGAGTACTACCACTATTGGTAGAGTGCACACTAAAAATTATAATGGTAAATCCAAATCTATTAGAAGAAAACATAGTACTGTGAGATCATACATAAACAATGGTACCATAAATGTTGATTATATTAGTACAAATGATAATATTGCGGATCCATTAACTAAAGCTCTAGCTAGAGAAAAGATCTGGATAGCATCAAAGGGGATGGGACTTAAGCCCAAAGAAGAAAAAACTACCTATGAGGATACCCTACCTAGGGACTGGAGATCCCAAGAACTAGGTTCAAAGGGAAAAACTAATCATAGAGTAGTTTGATTAACATGCATTAAATATATGTATGAGTAATAATACTCATGTCCCTCCTTATGGTGTGCGTGCATGTATCTTGTAATGTTATATAGGATGAGTTTTTATTAATTATAAAAAACTCTTAATGTGGACTATAACTCTTATGAGTGGGATGTTAGAGTTACAAGAACATCCTTGATAGCCACACCTAAGTGAGCATGGAAGTGAGGCCACTTCCTTTGAGAATGGGGCTAGTTCTCTAATTAGCTCATGGATGCTGGGATTAAGCACAAGGTCGTAATGTGCTGGCTTAGAAGCTCATAGTAGAGTACTGGAATATTATGTGTGTGATGTAATGTTTTGTATCCATAGAAAAAGTTATAGTTCAAGACTTAGATCACTATTAACTTTGGAACAATGTTGTTGAAACACTAAATGAGGGTTCAAGCCATTGGCACTCCCATTATGCATAATGTTCTACTTAACCTAGAAAATTTTCTTATATATATTTACCTATTTATTTTTTATAAAAATAAGTGGGGGATTGTTGGATTTTTTTTTTAAATAATATATTTATTTTAATACTCATTTATGTGTATCAATTATCCCTTAATGTCAGATACATTGATTGCTAAATTTTGAAATTCAAATATAATTCAAAATTTGAATAGCTTTTGTCAATGGTTTTATTCAGGAAATTTATGAACATTAACGTGATATTAATACCATAATTACCAGCATATTTGGTTTTATTACATATATATACTTTTTATTCTAAACATTTTGTATTCAAACATTCTTATTTAAATATGACATAACAACGTCATATATGGAAGATTTTCAGCACTTAAATGTACAACTATTGCTGAATTATTTTATGTTACCATATATACACAAATGTTTATTATTTGGTTTAATGGAAAGTGGTCAAATAGCTAGCAATTTTTTGTAACATATATTCAAAAAGAAAACTTTTGAAAAGGTATTGTAATAAAGGGCCATTAAATGCTTGGCATTATGATCCTTTCTTTTTTTGTTCTCAACGTACAAAAGGTTTTGACCGGTTTATATATATATATATATATATATATATATATATAAAGAAAGCTATTGATCACATATTGATTTCAATAATTTTATGATCATTTAAAGTTTTAAAGATAGCAAACATTTTTATTTTTTGGCTAAAGGCAAGCAACATGTCTGGTTCTATATATATGGAAAGAAATACAAGTTTCAAATATACACATTTTTATTTTTGAATTACAAAGTTGCAGAATTTTCAAAAACAATTTTTTATTGTCCTTGAATATTCAAAATGTGTGTAAAACACAATGAAAGTTTTGACCCCCAAATTACAAATTACCAATTCAAGCTTATAATCAAACAATTAATGTGCGGAACATGAACATAAGATAATATCAGAATTGATAAACAATCTAAGCCAATTAAAATCACATCCACAACAGAAATTAAAAGGCAAAGATAAAAGGAAGAGAGATGCAAACACAAAGACAACATGGCGATGTGTTATTAAAGAGGAAACCGAAGCCCTCAGCGTAAAACCTCTCCGCCGCCCTCTAAGCGGTAAATAATCCACTAAAGAGTGTAGTTGGGATACACGAACAACAGAAGACCCTCCAAGCTTCTTGCTCCAATGAGGTTGCGCCGAACCTATTTCTTCTTTAGCTTACCAGATTCCGCTATAACCCATAGCATCAACCAATAGACATTAGTTCCTTCCTAACTGCTTCCCAAAGCACCAAAAAATCTTCTCACAGATGTGGGTATGGTGAGAAAAGGATTTGGTCAAGAACCTCTCAAGGATGTGTCAATGGAGAGGGCGAGAGTAGAGGAATTTGAAGAGTCTCTTAGGTGAAAATTGTGGATGAATCGATCTTGTTTTCTCTAGGGTTTCACTCTCAAAATTCTCTTTGGAAGCTCTCTACATTTCGTGGGTATAAGGGTCTATATATATAGTGGTGTGTGTTTGGAATTTGAAGAGACAGTTTTTCCCAAACAAGGCTGGTTGGCAGCTTAGCCTCGCGACTTGACTGAGTCGCGAGTTCAAGCCGCGAGATAACAGAACGGCCAGGTTGGATTTTTGTCCTGTAGTGCACTAGCTGACGTGACTGTTCATCTTCTCGTACGCTTCACTCATGTGCTGTAGTTTGGCAGCTTGCCAGTCGCAAGTCACCCGCGAGTCCCAGCCGCGAGTCCCTGCATCCTTGCACAATCTTGAGCATTTCTTCACACTCTCTAACACACTACCCTTACATGAATCCCACCTAAATATAGGGTTACTAAATGCTAAATTACAGGCAAATTGGTACAGAATAAAGCCAACAAGATGGTTGATTAAATTCAACCTTACAGTCCTAAACACTTACCATCTATTGCTTCTTACTACTCACAAAAATATTCTATCTTTTACAAAATTTTATGGGAAAAGAAAGTACTATAGAGAGCTTATATCCTACAAGTTGTGTATGCTTGCAAGGATAATCAGCAAAGGTGGCTGGGCTGTTGTATCCTGGGGGCAATGTGCAAAAACTATTTGTCTAACTACATCGGATATACCGTAGACAACACGATTTTTCTCAAGACAGTGACTTGGTCCACGCCTCATCTCTGCCACCTCTTTTGGTAAAATAAAATTGTGTAATTTCCAAGAAATATTCAGATATTATCTCTTCTTTATTTCCAACAATAAGTTTATCCTCTCTCCCCTAAGATATGCCATCTTGACTTCTACAAATAAAAAATCTTTCTTACTCAGATAGATCCACTTAAATAAAAAATTGAAATAAAAAATTAAATGCTATGAGTGATATATATAAACACACATAGACGTACATGATTTTTCAGTTTTTATTCTCTTTAAAACAAATTTAATAATAAAACAACATTATTTTTTGTTGGAGCATTTTAATATTAAATAATTAAAATGAATAAATGTTACAATATAAATGTAAAGATATGAGAGTGAATATGGAGGATGAGAAGTTACTGAAAATGTTTAATCCTACATTGAAAAGAAGAGAGAGTATTTTATTCTTTTAATTGTGGTGATTAATGGACTAACATGAATTGTCTAAGATATTGGGCTAGATATGTGTGCAAGGGGGAGGCGAAAGGTGGAGGTATAAAAAATGGAAAGGAATCAGCCTCTTGGATCCTCCTACTTGACAGCCCATTCAGAGTAATTACCATATTCGTTGGTGAGTAAATGACCCGAATTAATACTCCATTTTTATTATGGAAAATGAAGAGCCATTAACCCACTTAATATACTATCCACTTTGGCCTTTTCATTCTTCAAAAACTCCTCATCTCACCATTAATTGTGTAACTCCAGCCAATCAGATTAATATCCAACAATTAATCTTGTAACACCCACTACATCAGAATAATGGACCTAATTAATCAGATTAATTTAGGTAGTAATTTCGTGAGACCCATTGAGCTTATAAATAGACTCATTCAAACCCAATCCAAGTAACTGCAATGTACACTTAAAAAAAAAAAAAAGAGTGGTTCTTGGCAAGGAAGGGTGTTTTTTTAGGTGGAGCTTTGGGCTTGAACACTTTGTGCAGGGGTTGTTCTAGCCATACGACACTTGTTGAGCTGTTGTATCCTAGAGGAGACAAGCTAGAGAAGGTCTACACAGGTTACAAAGTTTAGCCAACCAAGGGCTTGAATCTCCTTAAAGCGAGCGAGTGTCGCGCCTCAGTCCAAATAGTGTTGTGTAATTTCTTTTTTTACATTAATAATATTTAGAATTATTATTCAGTTTCTCATTGTGTTATTTCCATTATTATTATGTTTGCACCAACATTTATATATATATATATATATATATTTGACAATTCAATAATCAGAGAAGGGGGTGATTTGAGCCCTTACATAACTCCGTTGAAAACACAAAAAGATGTTAACTAGTTGAACAAAACACTCTTAACAGCTATATTTGAATTTATTAATTATATTCTATTTAAGTCTCAGTTTACTCTTATGTATTCAAATGACATATTTAACTTAATATTTTATGTTAATATATTAATGATTATATAGACATTTATTTTTGTGTATATATATATATATATATATATAATACCTATAGCTGTTTGAGATGATGAAGTTACATTAACATATGTAAATTATAAAGTTCCAAATGAACTTATACTTAGATGGATTACAATTTATATTTAAACTATACCCTGTAGAAAAATTAAATATAATTTAATAATTCCATAGTAAGGGTGAGTGGATTTGAACCATAGAGAGGTTCATCGGAAACACCAAAAGATTTCAATTAGGCTTTTTTTATTATTATTATTTTTTATTTATTTATATATATATATATATATATAGAAAAATATGTCAATCAGTTGATATAAAAAACTTTTGGTAATTTTTCATAAAATATTTCCTAAAATGGTTTGTTAAAATGTGCCCTTAGGGCATAAGTATTTTTGAAAATGGGTTGGAAAAGTCCATCACGGGGGAGTCTGAATGGATGGTTGATGAAGTACTACATACGTTCTTGGAAAATAACAAAGTGGATGGTTGATGGAGTACCACACACGGTCTTGAAACTGGGTTGGAAAAGTCCATCACGGGAGAGTCTGAGTGGATGGTTGATGAAGTGCTACATACGTTCTTGGAAGATAACAAACTGGATGGTTGATGGAGTACCACACATGGTCTTGAAAATGGGTTGGAATAGTCCATCACGGGGGAGTCTAAGTGGATGGTTGGTGAAGTACTACATACGTTCTTGGAAAATAACAAAGTGGATGGTTGATGAAGTACATGCGTTAGGACTTTGGAATTTTGACAAGTACGCGGTTGGACTTAGAATTATTGAAGGGGTCGAGACTAGAATTCTTGCCATTGGGTCATCCTTTGGCCACTATCGTCGATACATTGTATTTCCTGTAAAAGACGATTTAACCTATTGACTGATGTAGAACAGATAGCACATGCCTTTTTAGAACAAAAGGGGTGTAGAAAGTCATGTTTGTTTTTAGACCCCTTAAAACACAATTGGATTAACCTAGTTAACAAGCCAAGTTATTACTTAGTCCAAATTCCAAATCTAGGTTATCACAATCAAACAATCATATCATGCATAGCAGTGAAAAAATAAATAACACAATGATATGATGACCCAGGAAAACCAAACCGGTAAAAAAACCTGGGGAAGATTTAACTTAACTATGCTCAAGGTAAACTTGAATCCACTATAGAAAGAATCGAAGTTTTACTATAGAACTTAGACCACTAACATTCTATTGTTACCCACCAGTAGAAAACTTACTAACATGACCATGTGCAAGCTCCGAGACCACGAACTCATTTTTTCTTGGATTCTCCAGCAAGTACAAGCACTCCCGCTTGTGTATCTTTAAGCTCATATGGTAGCAATTGAATGATCATTAAGCTCTTGAAGAAATCACCTTCTTGATAATCCTAAGCTTGTGTAAAGGAAAGCTCCTCACAGATCTCACAAGAGATTTATACAAACCGCAATATGAGCAACCTCTAAAACGTGGCTAGGGTTTCCCTTTTGTTAGGTTCTAAAGATTTAAGAATTTATGTATTTAGAACTCTAATGTGTAATATTGGCAAACCATGATCAAAAAAATATGTTTAGTCCTGTTTAGGCTTGCTCAAAGTTATATATTTTATGTAAAGTTGGAATCAAGAGGCTGCAGATGCATTGGTGCATTTCGGCCTGGCTCGATTGATCGAAAGTTAGACTCGATCGATCGAAAGTTGACCAGAATGTTTTTTTGTTGATTTTTCCAACTCAGCCCTAACTCATTAAACGTTTTGGGTTTTCTATTTTTACCCTAGGTATAAAAGGAAAAACCCTAGCCACGTTTTTTAGAGTTGCTCTTGTTGTATTGTTGCTTATACTTTGCTATTTGTGTGAATCTCTTGTGAGATCTTTAAGGAGCTTTCCTTCACATAAACTTAGGGTTTTCAAGGTAGAGATTAATTCAACATCTTGATGATCAACTCGGTTGCTGCCATTGGAGCTTAAAGAATAACAAGCATGGGTGCTTGTCGCTGATTGGAGAATCCAAGAAAGAAGGAGTCTGTGGATTCGGAGCTTGCACGTGGTCGTGTCAGTAAGTTCTACTGGTGGGTAGTATTAGGAAGTCAAGTGGGGAGCTTGTAAGTCCTTTTGTATGAACTTCGATTCTTTCATATAGTGGATTCAGTTTACCTTGAGTATAGCTAGGTTAAATCCTCCCCAGGTTTTTTACCGATTTGGTTTTTCTGGGTGATCATATCATTGTGTTCTTTATATTTCCGCTGAATTATATTTGATATGATTGGTTGATTGTGTTTAACCTAGATTTGCATAATTTGACTAAGTTAATCACTTGGCTAATAAACTAGGTTAATCCAATTGTTGTTTTAAGGGGTCTAAAACTGTTCAAGTGGTATCGGAGCGGGTAGCTCTCTTGTTTGAGATTTTTTAATCTCTGAGCTGATCCTTAACTCCTGTTGTCATAGAACATGGACACTCTCTTGTTGTTCCTCCTCACTTTGATGGGAATAACTATGCTTATTGGAAAGTAAGGATGAAAGCATTCCTGAAATCTATTGATGAGAGGGTTTGGAATTCCGTTGAGTACGGATGGGAGAAGCCCACTACTCCTGTGAGTGAGTGGCAAACTTCTCAAAAAGAAGCAGCTGGGTTCAATAGCAAAGCTATGAATGCCATCTTTAATGTTGTTTCTATGGAGGAATTTAAGAGAATCTCAAATGTTGAGGTTACTCATACTGCTTGGAAAATCTTCCAGACTGTGCATGAAGGCACAAAGGCAGTTAAGATCAATAAATTCCAATAATTAACTTCTAGATTTGAAAGCATTAGAATGTCTGATGATGAATCTTTTGATGAATTCTATGCTAAGTTGAATGATATTGTTAATTCTGCTTTTAATTTGGGTGAAATCTATGATCCACCTAAAATTGTTAGGAAGATTCTTAGATCTTTAACTGAGAACTTTAGACCCAAAGTGACTGCCATCACTGAGAGCAAGGATGTGGATTCCATCCCTGTTGATGAGCTTGCAGGATCTCTTCAGTCCTATGAGTTAGACCTGCCCAAAGCTAACAAATCTAAATCAATGGCTCTTAAGTCAGTTGATGATGTTGAGGTTGGTGGATTTGATGATGAGCTTTCTGCTACAGAGATTGCATACCTTGCCAAGAACTTTAGAAACTTTCTTAGGAATGACAACAGAAAGGCAAGAGGTACAAACACTGCTGAACATAGAAACTTTAGGAAGAATGATCCCACTAAGGTTAATAACTTTGAAAAACCTAGAGAAAATGTAGGTCAATCTTCAAACAATTCTTTGGGTGCTCAGTGTTTTGGATGTCAAGGGTATGGTTATGTTAAATCTAAATGTCCTACTTACTTGAGGTCTAAGAGTAAAGCTATGGCTGTAACCCTTAGTGATAATGAGATTTCTAATGATGAGTCTGGATGTGATGAGGATGGAAACTTCATTGCTTTCACTGCTACTACTGTAGTCAATGAAAGCGTGTCTATTGAAGAGAACCCTTCTGATGGGGGAACTCTGTGAGGATGCAGATCTTCAAGAGGCCTATAATAAACTTTGCAAAGTTGCTGCAAATGATGATATGAATGTTGAACTTGGCCTGAAGAAAATTGAATCCCTTGAGCTTGAAAAGAAGAATTTGCTTGTTAAATTGTTTGATGCTAATGATCTTTTGAACAATGTGAAATCTGAGAATATGCTCTTCCTTGATAAAGTTAAAACTTTGGAACATGATTTATCTATTGCTAGATTTGCTAGTTCTAAAATTGATCAAATGCTAAGTGTTCAAAAGTATCCTTCTGACAAATTTGGTTTAGGTTTTGTTGAAAGCATCTCTGTGTCTGCACCACATTCCACAAACTTTGTTCCTTCATCTTCTTCTGAACCTTTTGTGAGTGAGGTTGTGAGTGAGACTGTCAAACCCCCTGTGAGTGAGGTTGTCAAACCTATAGAAGTTTCACTTCCTAGGAAGATTAGGGTTGATCTGGGAGAGTCTAAACCTAAAGAGTCTACCTTTTCTAAGGACAAGATGCATGGTAAACCTGCTTGGGTTTGTCATTTTTGTGGAAAGACTAGACACATTTGACAGGAATTTAGACCCCTTAAACAACCAGATTGCGTAGCCTAGATTAATTAGCCAAGTTATTACTTAGTCAAATTAAACAATTCTAGGTTAAAAAAATCCAAACAATCATATCAAGAATATAAAGCAGCGGAAAATAAATAACACAAGATATGATCACCCAGGAAACCACACGGTAAAAACCTGGGGAGGACTTGACCCACCGATCCTCAAGGCATAACAAAATTCACTATGAAAGAATTGAAGTTCTTACAAAAGGACTACAAGCTCCCCGCTCGACTTCCTAATGCTACCCACCAGTAGAACTTCCTGACACGACCACGCACAGGCTCCGAATCCACAGACTACTTCTTTCTTGAATTCCTCAATCAGCTACAAGCTCCCCGCTTGCTTTTCTTTTAAGTTCCAATGGTTGCAACGGTAATGATCTTCAAGATGTTGAAATCATCTCTACCATGAAAACCCTAAGTTTTGTGTAAAGGAAAGCTCCTCAAAGATCTCACAAGAGATTCACACAAAACAGCAATGTATGAGCAACAATACAATATGGACCACCTTCAAAAACGTGGCTAGAGTTTAGTTTATATACCTAGGGTAAAAACATAAAACCCTAAACGTTTAATGAAGTAGGGCTGAGTTGGAAATTCTGCAGAAAAGTCAACCTGTGCGATTTTCGATCGATCGAGTCTATTCTTCGATCGATCGAGCCAGGCCGAAAGTCCCAAGTACTTCTGCAGCCACTCGATTCCAACTTTACAATATTAAACCAACTTTGAGCAAGTCTAAATAAGACTAAATACAATGTTTTGATCATGGTTTGCCAACATTACAAATTAGAGTTCTAAATACATAAAATCCTAAGACCTTAGAACCTAACAAACTCCCCCTTTGGCAATCCGTGACAAAACCATAAATAAAAGCTCAAAGTTTTACAAATAAAAAGCCCTTTACAAAGATAATGCTCATAAAATTCAATTCAGCCTAACTACTATCCATAGTTGCAAGTGTAGACAGTAGCTTAGTTGAATCAACCTGTATAATCCTGAAATACTCAACAAACGCATAAACGCATGTGTGACAGAAAAGAGTAAAACAACAGGTATAACATTCTTGTAAGATTCACACAACACAAAATAAAGACATATAAGAATGATTAACTCATAAATATAAATCAATTAGCAGTGAATCACAAAGCAACAAGAATCAATAAAAATAACATGTATATCAATCAATGTTACTCCCCCTAACATGAATATCCCCAAAAATGATATACAAAGTGAAGCACCTAGATACAATCTAAAAACTCCACAAGCTCCTCTAAAACAAAAAAAATCTCCCCCTAACTACAAAAACTCCACTACAAGTCAAAAACTCCACTCCCCCTTTTTGTGACGGAATGCCAAAGGGCAATCACAAGTCGCCATCAAAAGGAGGTGGTAAGGGTGAATGAAGACGCGCAAAATCAGCTCGAAGAGCACGAATCTCGTCCAGCAAGTCCACCAAAATCTGACCATGATCCGCCTGAACGGTCATGACAGTCTCCAAAGTACGACGAACATCGAAGTCGGCCGAAGGAGGTGGAGGAACATCAGCAGCAGCAGCATCATCACCAACTGGAACAGGAATATCCTCACCAGCAAGACCTGCAGAAGAAGAAGGAGGAGGTGCGCTACTAGAGGGCTCAGACCTAGGGTGTTTAGAACCAGCTCGAAGATGAGCGGCCCTCAGTCTAAGAAAAGACACACCTATAGGAGCTATCACATGAACGGGCTCAGAGGAAGGAAAGCCACTAAGATCAAGATAGAGAAGAATCCTATGAATGAAAATAGGATGTACAAGAGCATGAGCAGTAGATGAACTCCTATAAACATCGTTCAAAGAATGAAGAAAAAGATGGGGAAAACTAATAGGAGCATCAGTAACCAGAGCGTACAAAAATACACACCTCTCAAGAGGAATAGTGTGAACATGGGAAATAGGCCAGATCGAATGACAAGCTATCCTAAAGAACAGATAGTGTAACCCGGAGAGCTCAGCAGAAGTGATCCGAGGATCAGAACCCCACTGGACAGTAGTACCAGTGATGTAAGACAAAACATCGCTAATCTCGGGAGACTCAGCATATGGATAGACAGGATGCTGGACCAATGGTACCCCTAGAGCATCAGCCACTACCCGAGGAGTAATGGTGTACTCTACGCCTCGTATCCAACTCTTGACTAGAGTGTTGGAATCATAGATGCGGATAGAGATGTTCGAATAGAACTCTCTAATCAAGGCAGAAGGTGGAGGAGGATCAGAGACATCCACCAAGGGTAACCAACCCCGACGCTCAAAATTTGCCCTAATGGCAGGATCAAGTTCATCTAACAGCACAGAACGCTCAGCCCAAATCTTTCTCCTAATGTTTAGCTTCTCAAAAATCTCTTGGTTTTTCTCACTAGAAAACTTCTCACTATCAAAGGATGGAGGGGGTGAAGGAGAAGGTGAGGGAACATTCCTACGGGCTCTAGTTTTCCTAGGCATAGTGCTAAGGAAAGGACAGAGACACAAAGAGAAAACCACAAAGAACAAGAGAAAATAAAACCAAGGGCAGACTGCAAATTAGCACAATAAAAATATAGAACAAAAATCTATATGATGCATGAACAATAAAATGTTGTGATGCATGATCTAATGCAGTAAACAATTAAGTTTAATTGAGAGTAATTTGACAAAATTAGCTTGAACAGGGAATTTCTATCAAAAATCCCAAAAATTGAAAACCACTTGTTGAAGTTTTTAATCAAATTGATGAATTGAGCATTACAAAACACAGCACATAGATTATAATGCTTAATTACACCAATACAACAAGCCAATTTCAGCAAATTCTACCCAATTTAACAAAAGCCCCAATTCGGATCAAGAACAAACCCTAGATTTTTCAATTTTTCACCAAACTCAAAATTGATCAAATTAACCACCAAGGATCAATTGTATGATGTGTCCCCACAAAAACCCAATGATCAATTGCATAAAATATGGCTTAAATCAAATGAAAATCCCAAATATGCAAATTGCGAAAATCGCCCCTGAAAGCATGAATTTATGCATGAAAACATGAAAATAAAATCAAAAGGAAGGGCAAAAGGGTCTTACCGGCTTGAGGAAAGAGAGATCTTGCAAAAACTTCGGAGGAAAACGACAAAAATCTCTAAGGTGGAGCCTTGCCAACGCGGAGAGAGAGAAAAAGTTTGAAAAGTTTTGAATAGGAACTTTGAAAAAGTCAGAACTGATCTTTTAAAAAAGCTTTTCCACGATATTCGATCAATCGAAAATTACATTCGATCGATCGAAAAGCACAGTCATTTTAAGACAAATGAGAGCACTTTTTCGATTGATCGAAAAACAGGCTGGATCGATCGAAATGGGCAGAGGCTCACTAAATTTTGGAAAAATCACAGTTTTTGAAAAACACAAGCCTAATTTTGAAAATAACTCCTCAAAGCATTAAATTGAAGAAACAAAATGCATGAGTATGAGATGGTATGATTTTTCAAAAACCCAAAATTTTAAACCCAATTTTCTCAAAACAAATTTCAATCATTCTCCCATTGAATTTTCTCAAGCAACGAATATGTTGTGCATAAATCTCAAGATATTTTCAAACTTGGTTGGTCAGACCAAAAACACACACACTAGCATGTACAGTGTTTAACAAAGAGTAACTTGTGTAGTGTGTGAAATTAGCAAAATCTTGAGATACATGTGAGGTGATTTGTGAATAGCAATCAATCACAAAGTCTACAAAATTCATCACATAGAATTCAAAAGAGACTATCACCTAAAGAGTTACATCATATAACTCCCACATCTCCTAGAACAAAAGCTTGCAATCATGTAAGTTTCTTGTATTTTGCCCCATTATTTAGGTGAAATTTGGCATCAAGCCTAATAGTACACACCGGTTTGAATTAAGTGAATTGGCATCAGGCCTAATAGTACACACCAGTTTTAATTATTAAGCATTTAACAGAGGCTACACCTTATGTTCTTTTTGTGCATGTGCTACACTTTCTCGAGCACAAAATCTTATGATATGCACTAAGGTGTTCATGATTGGCTAGTGAACAGTGGTGAGATGGTTATTTATGCCTTTCTCAAAAGAATGAAGTCCGACAGTCGAATAACATGTGACTTCAAGATTAAGACAAAGTGATTAATAACCACAAACATCTTTCCCACACAACATGCACTACAAAGTTTCAACTAGTCAAGTGCAATGAATAAGTTCATCAAAGTTAAACAAGGTACACAAGACATGATATGTGTAAACAGATAGACCAACCTTGTTTTCAAAAACCAAGAAACATCATGTTAAACATAATTTTTGCTTCCTCCTTTTTTTTTTTTTTTTTTTTTTTTTTTTTAAAAGAGAAAACAAATAAATCCTAGAATGAAATGCATGAATGTAATGCAATGCAAGTCCTAGAAAAAAAAAAACACAGAAAACCAAAGAACAATGGTCACAAAAGAATAGAGCAATGAAGCACAAGGACTATGTCAGAAAGACTCAATTAGTTCGAGTTTTTTGCATCCAAAACTTTTTAGATGCACCACGAGCATTGGAGTTCTTATTCACATTCGAGTGATTCCCAACTCCAGGATTGGAATAAAGGTTTAACACCTTTACCAATTCAACAATTAATGCCATAGGATCTTGTGCTTGAGGCACAGGCACTTTTGGTTTATTTGCTCTCTTATCAGCTTGAAGCTTGTAACAGTTAGGACGAATATGTCCAGACTTACCACAATAATGACAAACCCAAGCAGGTTTACCATGCATCTTGTCCTTAGATTTGGTAGGCTCCTTAGGTTTAGATTCTCTTAAGTCTACCCTAATCTTCTTAGGTGGTGAAACTTCTACAGGTTTGACTACCTCACTCACAGGTGGTTTGACAGTTTCACTCACAACCTCACTCACAGAGGGTTCAGAAGAAGAAGAAGGAACAAAAGTAGTGGAATGTGGTGTAGAATCAAAGATGCTTTCAACATATCCTAACCCAGTTTTATTAGAAGGATACTTTTGAACATTCAGCATGTGATCAAGTTTAGAACTAGCAGATCTAGCAACAGATAAATCATGTTCCAAAGTTCTAACTTTATCAAGCAAAAGCATGTTCTCAGATTTAACATTATTCAAAAGCTCATTAGCATCAAACAGTTTAACAAGCAAATTTCTCTTTTCAAGCTCAAGAGAATCAATTTTCTTTAGGCCAAGTTCAACTTTCATAGCATCCTTTGCAGCAATTTTGCAAAGTTTGTTATAGGCCTCTTGGAGATCTGCATCTTCAGAGAGTTCCCCATCAGAAGGGTTCTCTTCAGCAGATATGCTTTCACTGACTATAGCAGTAGCCGTGAAAGCAATGAAGTTTCCATCCTCGTCACCACCGGACTCATCATCAGAAACCTCATTATCACTAAGGGTTACAGCCATAGCTTTACCCTTAGTCCTCAAGAATGTAGGACATTCAGATTTCACATGACCATACCCTTGACAGCCAAAACACTGAGGACCCAAAGAGTTATTAGAAGATTGACCAAAATTTTCTCTAGGTTTTTCAAAATTGTTAACCTTAGTGGGATCATTCTTCCTAAAATTTCTAGGTTCAGAAGTGTAAGTGCCTCTTGCCTTTCTATTTGTATTCCTAAGAAAGTTCTTAAAGTTTTTGGCAAGATAGGCAATCTCTGTAGCAGAGAGCTCATCATCAAATCCATCACCATCAACATCATCACTTGACTTAAGAGCCATTGATTTGGATTTGTTCACTTTAGGTAGGTCAGACTCATAGGATTGAAGAGATCCTACAAGCTCATCAACAGGGATGGAGTCCACATCCTTGCTTTCAGTGATGGCAGTCACTTTGGGTCTAAAGTCTTCAGTTAAAGATCTAAGTATCTTCCTAACAATCTTAGGTTGATCATAGATTTCACCCAAATTAAAAGCAGAATTAACAATATCATTCAGTTTGGCATAAAATTCATCAAAGGATTCATCATCAGACATCCTAATGCTTTCAAACCTGGAAGTTAATTGCTGCAGTTTGTTTATCTTAACTGCCTTTGTGCCTTCATGCACAGTTTGGAGGATTTTCCAAGCAGTATGAGCAACCTCAACATTAGAGATCCTCTTAAATTCCTCCATAGAAACAACATTAAAGATGGCATTCATAGCTTTGCTATTGAATCCAGCTGCTTCTTTTTGAGAAGTTTGCCACTCACTCACAGGAGTAGCGGGCTTCTCCCATCCGTATTCAACGGAATTCCAAACCCTTTCATCAATGGATTTCAGGACTGCTTTCATCCTTACTTTCCAATAAGCATAATTGTTCCCATCAAAGTGAGGAGGAACAAACAGAGAGTGTCCATACTCCATGACAACAGGGGTCAAGGATCAGCTCAGATATTAAAAATCTCAAACAAAAAGAGCTACCTGCTCTGATACCACTTGACAGGAATTTAGACCCCTTAAACAACCAGATTGCGTAGCCTAGATTAATTAGCCAAGTTGTTACTTAGTCAAATTAAACAATTCTAGGTTAAAACAATCCAAACAATCATATCAAGAATATAAAGCAGCGGAAAATAAATAACACAAGATATGATCACCCAGGAAACCACACGGTAAAAACCTGGGGAGGATTTGACCCACCGATCCTCAAGGCATAACAGAATTCACTATGAAAGAATTGAAGTTCTTACAAAAGGACTACAAGCTCCCCGCTCGACTTCCTAATACTACCCACCAGTAGAACTTCCTGACACGACCACGCGCAGGCTCCGAATCCACGGACTACTTCTTTCTTGAATTCCTCAATCAGCTACAAGCTCCCCGCTTGCTTTTCTTTTAAGTTCCAATGGTTGCAACGGTAATGATCTTCAAGATGTTGAAATCATCTCTACCATGAAAACCCTAAGTTTTGTGTAAAGGAAAGCTCCTCAAAGATCTCACAAGAGATTCACACAAAACAGCAATGTATGAGCAACAATACAATATGGACCACCTTCAAAAACGTGGCTAGGGTTTAGTTTATATACCTAGGGTAAAAACATAAAACCCTAAACGTTTAATGAAGTAGGGCTGAGTTGGAAATTCTGCAGAAAAGTCAACCTGTGCGATTTTCGATCGATCGAGTCTATTCTTCGATCGATCGAGCCAGGCCGAAAGTCCCAAGTACTTCTGTAGCCACTCGATTCCAACTTTACAATATTAAACCAACTTTGAGCAAGTCTAAATAAGACTAAATACAATGTTTTGATCATGGTTTGCCAACATTACAAATTAGAGTTCTAAATACATAAAATCCTAAGACCTTAGAACCTAACAACATTCATCCTAACTGTTACAAGCTTCAAGCTGCAAAGAGAGCAAACAAACCAAAAGTGTCTATGCCTCAAGCACAAGATCCTATGGCACTTATTGGTGAATTGGTAAAGGCTTTAAACCTTTATTCCAATCCTGGAGTTGGAAATCACTCGAACGTGAATAGGAACTCTAATGCTCGTGGTGCATCTAATAGGTTTTGGATGCAAAAGACTCGATCTAATTGAGTCTTTCTGGCATGGTCCTTGTGCTTTATTGCTCTATTTTCTTGTGACCATTGTTCTTTGGTTTTTTGTTTTGTTTTTTTTTTTTTTTTGTTTCTAGGATTTGCATTGCATAACATTCATGCATTTCATTCTAGGATTTATTTGTTTTCTCTTTTAAAATTAAAAAAAAAGAAGGAGAAAAGCAAATTGTGTTTGACACTATTTTTCTTGGTCTTTAAAAACAAGGTTGGTCAATTTATTTACACATAACATGTCTTGTGTACCTTGTTTAGCTTTGATGAGCTTATTTATTGCACTTTACTAGTTGAAGCTTTGTAGTGCATGTTGTGTGGGAAAGATGATTATGGTGTTTATCACTATGTCTTAATCTTGATGTCACAAGTTATTTGATTGTCGGACTTGATCCTTTTGAGAAAGGCATGAATAACCATCTCACCACTGTTCACTAGCCAATCATGAACACCTTAGTGCATATCATAAGATTTTGTGCTCGAGAAAGTGTAGCACATGCACAAAAAGAACATAAGGTGTAGCATCGGTTAATTGCTTAATGATTAAAACTGGTGTGTACTATTAGGCTTGATGCCAATTCACATAATTAAAAACTGGTGTGTACTATTAGGCTTGATGCCAAATTCATCTAATTATGAGGCAAAATTTAAGTAACTTACATGATTGCAAGCTTATGTTCTAGGAGATGTAGGAGTTATATGATGTAACTCTTTAGGTGATAGTCTCTTTCGAATTCTATGTGATGGATTTTGTAGACTTTGTGATTGATTGCTATTCACATATCACCTCACATGTATCTCAAGCTTTTGCTAGTTGCACACACTACACAAGTTACTCTTTGCTAAACACTGTACATGTTATTGTGTGTGTTTTTGGTCTGACCAACCAAGTTTGAAAATATCTTAAGTATTATACAAAACATTTTTTTTGCTTGAGAATTTAAAGGGAGAATGGCTGAAATTTTCTTTGGAGAAACTAGGATTAAAACTTGGGTTTTTGAAAAAGCATTCCATCTCATACTCATGCATTTTATTTCATCAATTTTAATGCTTTGAGGAGTTGTTTTCAAAATGTGGTTGTTGTTTTTCAAAACTGTAATTTCTCTCAAAATGTTGTGAGCCGCTGTTTGTTTCGATCGATCCAATTTGTTTTTCGATCGATCGAAAATTTCTTAAAATTCTTTTAGAAATCTCGGATTGATTCGATCGATCGAATGTAATTATCGATCAATCGAATATCGTGAATCAGGTTTTTAAAATACTATTTTTGACTTGTTCAAATCACTTTTTCAAATCTTTTCTCTCTCTCCGATTCGGCAAGGCTCCACATCAATTTTTTTGTCGTTTTCTTCCAAAATTTTTGTAAGGTTTCTCTCTCCTTGAGCCGGTACGTCTATTTTACCCTTCTTTTTTATTTTATTTTAACATTTCATGCATTTTTCATGCATTTTAATTTGGGAATTTAGAACCTATGCATTTTGGGGTTTTTGATGATTCAATCTTTTTTTTATGAAATTGATCAATGGGTTTTGTTCCTATGATGTTATTACATTGATCTTTGTTGGTTAGTTTGATCAATTTTGAGATTTGTGAAAAATTGAAAAATTCTAGGGTTTGAGATTGATCCGATTTGGGGATTTTGTTCAATTGGATTAAATTGATAAAATTGGCTTGTTGTTTTATGAAATTGGTCATTCTAATCTGTTTTAAACCTTGTGTGATGATCAATTCATCAATTTGTTTCAAAACATTTAAGTGGTTTTTCAATTTTTTGGGGTTTTTGGTAGAAACTCTATGCTCAAGCCAATTTTGTGAAATTGAACTTCAATTGAACTTGTTTTAACTGCATTAGAACATGCATAATGTCATTAAAATTGTTTATGCATCATATAGACTTTTGTTCTATTTTTGTTTCTGTGCTAACTTGCAGTCTGCCCTTGGGTTTTGTTATGTTTTATTTTTGTTTTGTTTTGTTGGTTCTTTCTCTATGTCTCTGTCCTTTCCTTAGCATCATGCCTAGGAAAACTAGAGCTCGTAGGTCTATTCCTTCACCTACTCCTTCCCTACCTGCTTTTAACCGAGAGAAGTTTTCGAGTGAGAAAAACCAAGAGATTTATGAGAAGCTAAACCTTAGGAGAAAGATTTGGTCTGAGCGAACTGTTTTGTTAGATGAGCTTGATCCTGCCATTAGGGCCAATTTTAAGCGTCGGGGCTGGTTACCTTTGCTGGATGTTTCTGATCCTCCTCCTCCAGCTACCCTGATTAGAGAGTTCTTTTCGAACATCTCTATCCGTGATTATGATTCCAACACTTTGGTAAAGAGTTGGATACGAGGCGTAGAGTACACCATTACTCCTACGGTAGTGGCTTATACTCTAGGGGTACCTTTGGTCTAGCATCCAGTCTACCTTTATGATGAGTCTCCTTTGTTGAGTAATGTCATGTCTTACATCACTGGGTCTTCTATCCAGTGGGGTTCTGATCCTAGGATCACCTCTACTGAGCTATCTGAGTTGCACTATCTCTTCTTTAGGATAGCATGTCATTCTATTTGGCCCATTTCTCATCTTCACACCATTCCTCTCGAGCGGTGTGTCTTTTTATAAGCTCTGGTTACAGATGCTCCTATTAGCTTTCCTCATTTGTTTCTTTGTTCTTTGAACGATGTTTATAGGAGTTCATCTTCTTCACATGCTCTTGTCCATCCTATTTTTATTCATAGGATTTTGTTATATCTTGATCTTGGTGTTTTTCCTTCTTCTGAGCCCGTACATGTTATTGCTCCCATACGTGCGTCTTTTCTTAGATAGAGGGCAGCTCATCTTCGAGTTGGCTCTAAACACCCTAGGACTGAGCCTTCTGGTAGCGCACCTCCTCCTTTTTCTTCTACAAGTCTTGCTGGTGAGGATGTACCTGATCTTGTTGACGATGCTGCTGCTGCTGATGTTCCTCCACCTCCTTCGGATAACTTTGATATTCGTCGTACCTTGGAGATTGTTATGACCGTTTAGGCGGCTCATAGTCAGATTTTGGTGGACTTGCTTGACGAGATTTGTGCTCTGCGAGCCAACTTCGCACATCTTCGTTCACCCTCACCACCTCCTTTTGATGATGGCTTGTGATTACCCTTTGGCATTCTGTCACAAAAAGGGGGAGTAGAGTTTTTGACACTTGTAGAGGAGTTTTTGTAGTTAGGGGGAGACTTTTTTTTTTGAGGAGCTAGTGGAGTTTTTAGATTGTATCTAGGTGCTTCACTTTGTATATCATTTTTGGGGCTATTCATGTTAGGGAGAGTAACATTGTTTTTTATATACATGATATATACATGATTCTTGTTTCTTGTGATTCACTATTTATTGATTTATATTTATGAGTTGTTCATTGATATATGTCTTTATTATGTGTTGTGTGAATCATACAAGAATGTTATACCTGTTTATTTACTGTTTTCTGTCACACATGCGTTTATGCGTTTGTTGAGTGTTTCAAGAATATACAGGTTGATTCAATTGAGCTACTGTCTACACTTGCAACTGATGGATAGTAGTTAGGATTGAATTTGTGTTTATGAGCATTATTTTGGTAAAGGGCTTTTACTTGTAAACTTTGAGCTTTTAATTTGTGTTTTGTCACGGATTGCCAAAGGAGTAGTTTGTTAGGTTCTAAAGATTAAGGAATTTATGTATTTAGAACTCTAATGTGTAATATTGGCAAACCATGATCAAAACAATATGTTTAGTCTTGTTTAGGCTTGCTCAAAGTTATATATTTTATGTAAAGTTGGAATCGAGAGGTTGCAGATGCATTGGTGCATTTCGACCTGGCTCGATCGATCGAAAGTTAGACTCGATCGATCGAAAGTCGGCCAAAATGTTTTTCTGCAGATTTTTCCAACTCAGCCCTAACTCATTAAACGTTTTGGGTTTTCTATTTTTACCCTAGGTATAAAAGGAAAAATCCTAGCCACGTTTTTAAAAGTTGCTCTTGTTGTATTGTTGCTCATACTTTGCTGTTTGTGTGAATCTCTTGTGAGATCTTTGAGGAGATTTCCTTCACATAAACTTAGGGTTTTCAAGGTAGAGATTAATTCAACATCTTGATGATAAACTTGGTTGCTGCCATTGGAGTTTAAAGAATAACAAGCGTGGGTGCTTGTAGCTGATTGGAGAATCCAAGAAAGAAGGAGTCCGTGGATTCGGAGCTTGCACGTGGTCGTGTCAGTAAGTTCTACTGGTGGGTAGCATTAGGAAGTCAAGTAGGGAGCTTGTAAGTCCTTTTGTATGAACTTCGATTCTTTCATATAGTGGATTCAGTTTACCTTGAGGATAGCTAGGTTAAATCCTCCCCAGGTTTTTTACCGGTTTGGTTTTCCTAGGTGATTATATCATTGTATTCTTTATATTTCTGCTGCATTGTATTTGATATGATTGTTTGATTGTGTTTAACCTAGATTTGCATAATTTGACTAAGTTAATCACTTGGCTAATAAACTAGGTTAATCCAATTGTTGTTTTAAGGGGTCTAAAACTATTCACCTTTTATACCTAGAGCAAAACATAAAACCCTAAATGTTTTAATAGGCTAGGGTTGAGTTGGAATTCTGCAGAAAAAAACATTCTGCCCGATATTCGATCGATCAAGTCTAAGCTTCGATCAATCGAGCCAGGCCGAAAGTCACTAATACTTCTGCAGCCACTCGATTCCAACTTTATATACAACGCACATACTTTGAGTAAGTCTAAACAAGACTAACAACTGTTTTGATCATGGTTTTCTAACATTACACATTAGAGTTTTAAATACATTAGTTCCTAAGTCTTTAGAACCTAACAAGTCACAATGCAAGCTCAAAGGGGGACACCACAACAGTGTTAAAATTGCATGAAATTTGGCAAGTTGAAGGGAAATGGCGTTCAGATACAGACTCAGGACAAGTCATGAGCGTCGCCAAAATTTAGGCGAATTCCTTTGTTAAGGCCCCGAAAACAGTATTTTTACTATTTATACTATTTAGAGCTTGCACGTGGTCGTGTCAGTAAGTTTTACTGGTGGGTAGCATTAGGAAGTCAAGCAGGGAGCTTGTAGTCCTTTTGTGTGAACTTTGATTCTTTCATAGTGGATTCAGGTTTGCCTTGAGGATCGGTGGGTCAAATCCTCACTAAGTTTTTACCGTGTGGTTTCCTAGGTGATCATATCATTGTGTCTTTTATTATTCCGCTGCTTTATACTTTTGATATGATTATTTGATTGCTTTAACCTAGAATTGCTTAATTTGACTAAGTAACAACTTGGCTAATTAACTAGGCTAACCAATCTGGTTGTTTTAAGGGGTCTAAAACTGTTCAAAGTCAAAGCCTCTGTTTAAGTCTCAACCTAAGGCTTTGGATGGTTCTAAATTTGTTCCAAGTTGCCACCACTATGGTGTGATTGGTCATATAAGGCCTCAATGTCATACGTTGAAGAGAGACCAAAACCATGTTGCTAGATCCATTCCCAAAAAGCCTAGTGGACCTAAACACATTGTTTGTCACCATTGTGGTGCTTTTGGTCATCTAAGACCTCATTGCTCTAAGTTTCATGCTCTTAAAAGAATTAAAAGAAAAGAGAAACTTGAACTTCTTGGAAGTTGTGCTAAAAAGAGTAAACCGGTTTTGAGTGAAAATAGCATGTTGTTAAAGAAAATGTTTAATGCTCTTAACTCCTTGACTATGTGCATCTCTGGTTCTCATTCTTCCAACCCTCGTCTCACTTTTCTTGAGACACTCATTCCAAACAATCATTCCATTTGGATGAGGAAGGGTTCCTACGGTTGAGCTTTTGCTCTTTTGGTCATTGATCTAATTCTTTCGATCTTTGTGGGACCCTTCATGCATTGCATGTTATATCTTCATGCATTTTGTGCATCTTGCATTTATTTATATGCATCGTTTTTGTTTTGATCTTACTTTTATATTTTAATTTTGTGTGAGTAAAAAATTCAAAACTACATAAAAAGTGAAAATTTCAAAAAGTTTGATCGTATATGTTTGAGCACATATCACATGTGAGTTTTGCCTTGTACCTTTGTACTTATGGCTTTGTGCATTTACGAGTTTAGCTTGTTCTTTATGCACTTATATCTTTGTGGGAAAAATCTTGACATCTTTGTGTGATTGTTGTAAATCGATCTTCAAACTTGTCATGAATGATTAGTCAATAGTCATGTTGGTTTTGATACATGCGTAGACTTGTACCTATATATCTTCCCACTCTTTTATTTTTATTGCTTAAAGAGCTCAACAAATTTAAATCTCAAAATGAAAAGAGATAATGAGCTACAAAAGCCGTCGCACATACTAGTATTTGACTAGGAAAAAGAGAAAGCGACTTTTATGAAAATGTATGATGCCCAAAAGCCAAAGGCTTGTTCATCAAATTGAAATATAAAAAATTTCAGGCATCAATCTCAAGATGAGATATATTGATTCAAAATGATCAAATGCTATGAATTGTAAAGAAGCCAAATGAAAAGCTTCAAAGATATGTAATCATTTTCTTGTGGGAGGTCATATATGTTCATTTCTATAATTGAGATAGACCACTTGACTTAGTACTAGTTGTGTATGATTTGATTGAATTGATCATTGAAGCTTCATTCTAGACTATGGACTATTCCACACTTGATACACACACACAACACACATGCCTAATGTTCAATGAATGCCTTATTCATTTGTTCGATTGTATTTGTTTAAATGTGATGTGTGTGTGCTCAACTTTATATGGATCTATCGAAAAAGATTTTTGATAATTTTATATGTTTTTGGAAGTGATTTTTATCACCCTTTGTGTTCATGTGTTAGTGCTTACGTTGTTTTTCAGTGTTTAAACATGTTCTATGTTGAAAAACAAGTGTCAGAATTTTTGGCAACTCATTTTGGCGGCTTGCAACCCGCCAAACCAAGTCGCGAGTTTTGGCAACTCATTTTGGCGACTTGCCCAGTCATGAGTCTAGTCGCAAGTTCACACAGAATGGTTTCGCGGCTCACTGGCGACTCATTCGCGACTTGCCCAGTCGCCAAACGCCCAGAAACAGCTTTTTAAAGGGCTTTTCGTGGGAAACCTATTTTTATCCTCTCCCATCCTCTTTTAAACCCCTCTTTTAATATTTCTACATCAAAACCCAATCAATTTGAATGGTTTTTCATTCCATTAACATCTCTAAGGTAATTTTAAACTCTTTTCATTGTTTTGGATCCTTAGATTATGTTTTGGAGAGTTTTGTGCTCTTGGTTGGGATTTTCATCATAGGGGTTGGGAAAACTTATTTTTTGTCAAATTCTTGTATGGGATTGGTTTCTTTTGATGTTTTTCTTTGGATGTTGGCCCCTTGTGGCAAAAAGATCATGTATTAAGGGTGATTTCCATGCATTGTTTCACATTGTTGTTCATAGTGTGCATGCTAAGTGTTTGATAAAATGCCTCTTAAGCATTTTCTCACTTGTTTGGACTCCGATGAGTATCAAACTTTGGGGTTTCTCATGTTTCCTCATTAGGAACATACTTGGTTCATTGGTTGTGTATTTAACACACCTTGCCCCACATGTGCATTCTCCATGCATTGGTCATGCATTACACTTTGCCACCTCTTGCACACACCTTGCTACCCTTGTCATGCATTGGTTTATACCTTATGCTTTGTAGCATTTTGTTTCGCCTTAGGTTTGAGCTTCATTTTCTCATGCATCATTGCACCCCTTATGCATCATTGTCATTGTTTATACCTTCATCTCTTGCCTTCGTTTCTCCTCGACCCTTTGTCTATTCCTGACAAAAAGGAGGAGAGTATACCCTAGGTGTACACTGGAGAGTTTTTGTCATTTTTATATGACCCTTGTGCACATTCCTAGAGGGAGAAATTCTATTTCTCGTGCACATTTGTAGGGGGAGAGATATTCCATAGGGGAGATGCATATACCAAGGGGGAGAAGACATTGAGCTAATAAGAAAGCTTTGTTTTGGTGTTTGGTGTTTGATCAAGTTGCTCACATGTTTCATGTCATGATTACTTGATCGCAATTTACTTGTTACATTATACTTGTCCATTTATTACTTGCTTTACCTTGAGGGTCTAATGTGTTTTGTGTAAGTGTTTCAGGTTACAGGTATATATGTTCCAAGTTCATCACAGCTCCTATGATTCATGATAGGGGGAATGATATGATAGGGAAGTACTTTTATGTTTGTACCTGGTACCTTTGCAGGTTTTTAAGGTTTATGTTTATGCTTTGTACCCATATTGCTTTTGTAAGCTTTTAGGTTTGTTTCTATGCACTTTGTAGGCTTTATGGTCTGTACATTGCTTTATGCAGCCTATGTGCTTTGCTAAATCAGTACTTATATCTAAATGTTATGCATTTTCTTCTAAGTACTGTCACTCTTGTGCCCTTGTAGGATTTTTCCTAGATGCACATACTTCATGTACTGTGCATTGGTTGAGTGTTGGTCATTCAAGTGATTTGCCTTGTGTTTGTTAGCTTGAATGTCCGGATGTTTATTCCAAGTGTGAATGAGCATTGTGATCACTTGGTTATAGTGATTGCTTGTTTAGGTCTTGCCATGGTTTATTGCTTTATTCCATTGTGCTTGATCGCATTGTACTTGCTCCATTTGCATTTCAAGTTTTCTGCATACAATGAACTTATTGTGTTGCTGTGTTTCAGGAGTACTTGTTCTTATGGTTCAAAAGCTTCACAGATTTTAGAGTTAGGTGTGAGTGAGTTTTCCAACAGTTCCCAACTCACGCGTTAAGTCTAGAGTTTGTTTTAGGGTTTTGTCACGGAATAGCCAAAGGGGGAGATTGTAAGGTTGAATTTTATCAACCACCTTGTTGGCTTTATTCCATGCCAATTTGCTTGTAATTTAGCACTTATTAACCCTGTATTTAGGTGGGAAACTTGTAAGGGTAGTGAGTGAGAGAGTGTGAAGAAATACTCAAGATTGTGCAAAGAAATAGAGACTCGCGACTGGATCTCACGGGTGACTCACGGCTTGCAAGTCGTTAGAAGTTGCACACGTGCCAAGCATGTCAGAAGCTGAAGAGTCGCGCCAGCTGTTGCACTACAAGACAAAAGTCCCAGGTTGGCCAAGCCGTTAGCTCGCAGCTTGAACTCGCGGCTCAACCCAGTCGCAAGGTCAAGTCGCCAGAATGCCCTGTTTGGGATAAACTGACGTTTTACATTCCATTCTCATCCTAGTATAAATACCCCTCATTCCCACGAAATGTAGAGAGCTTCCAGAGAGAATTTTGAGAGAGAAACCCTAGAGAAAAACAAGATTACCTTATCCCCAATCTTCATCTAAGAGACTCTTCAAATTCCTCTACTCTCTTCCTCTCCATTGATACATCCTTGAGCGGTTATTGACCAAATCCTTTTTTCACCACACCCACGTCTGTGAGAAGGTCTTTTGGTGTTAAGGGAAGCAGTTTGGGAAGGAACCAATGGTTATTGATTTATGCTATGGGCTATAGCGGAATCCGGTAAGCTAGAGAAGAAAAAGGTTTGGCGCAATTTCATTGGAGCAAGAAGCTTGGAGGGCTTAGGTACTTGGGTAGATTAGGCTTGGAGGGTCTATTGTTGTTCATGTATCCCAACTATATTTTCTAGTGGATTATTGACCGCTTAGAGGGTGGCGGAGAGGTTTTACGCCAAGGGCTTCGGTTTCCTCTTCGATAACACATCGCGTGTTGTTCTTGTGTTTGCATCTCTCTTCCCTTTATTTTCGCCTTTATTTTCTGTTGTGGATGTGATTATAATTGGCTTATATAGTTTATCAATTTTGTGTTTGGCTTATGTTCATGTTCCGCACATCAATTGTTTGATAATAAGCTTGAATTGATAATTTGTAATTTGGGGTCTAGACATTCAAGGGTGTTTTACACACATATTGAACATTTAGAAACCCTAATCGTGATGACGAAGAGTGACTCGATAACCGAGTGCGTGGCCCTCTCTATCGAGGTCCAATTCAGAATAAGCAGCGAGACTACATGAAGAGAACAGTGAGGATGAGGAGTATGCAGATAGAGTCCTTGGGAATCATTGTTGTCTTGCAAGGGATAATGGTTAAGATTATTAGAAGTAGAGGGACTATCAGATGAAAGTAGAGTTACCATCCTTTAATGGTAATGTCTCCATTGAAAAGTATCTAGATTGGGTCAGTGAGGTGGAGAAGTTTATTGATTATATGGGTACTATAGATGACAAACAAGTGTGTTTGGTGGCATACAAATTGAAGAGTGGAGCATCTGCCTAGTGGGATCATGTTCAATTAAATCATACCCTTGAATGAAAGCTTCCGATACGATCATGGAGGAGGATGAAGAGATTAATGGCAGATTGGTTCTTACCAATAGATTACTAGCAGGGGTTGTTTAGATAGTACCAGGATTGTAGGTAGGGTACTTGGACAGTTAATGAGTACATGGAGGAGTTTAACAGGTTGACAAATTGTTGTGATTTAGAGGAAACTGAAGATCAATGGATATCCAGATTTGTACACGGACTGCAAGTTTCCATCAGAGATCAGGTATCCTTACAAACCCTATATACTTTAAATGAGGTTGTAACCCTATCCAAGAAAATAGAATATTAGCATCTCAAGATAGGTTAGAAAATTTTCAACTGCAATGCGAAGTCATCTAGTTCCACTTCCAACAAAGGTAAATAGCTGTCGACGCTCGGCCTCGATCAGAACAGTAGCAGAAAAACTGCTGCCATCGTTGCAGGCCCTCGTTCGACCACCTGCTGTGGCAATAGCTCTCGCGGGTGTGGGGCCCTGTTGGAGGGCCCCTCTCAATAGTGATGGTGGTGCACACGTGTGTGCTTCGCACAGAGCTTCGGGTGCTCTCTCTCTCTTGGTGGAGGAAGGTATGTTAACCTTCGGCGTTATGGTAGGAAATCTAGGCCAAATTTTAGGTGATTACCAAAGGTAAATGGAGTCACCACTAGTCATTGGGTTTTTTTAAGGTGTGATTGGTCACCTGTTTGTAGTTGATTTTATTACCAATCCTAGGTTAAGAAAAAGGGAAATTTTCCAAATCTAATGTGGATGGCAAAAAATCTTGATTCTTAGGTCCGGAAGTTTGGTTACGTGCGGGGAAGGTGTTAGACACCCCACAACACCTGTCCAATGACAGTCCTTTGTTTTGATAAAGCCTTAATTTTTGGAGATTGGTAGTAAAAACATGATTTTGGCAATGGCTTTCGGGGCTTTGCATACATGGGGCTTTGCATGCATGATTTTGGCATTGGCATTGGTAGTAAATTTCCCAACAATTTGCCCTTTGTCTAAGTTCTTACTAGCTATTTCAGTTTTAGCTTCATTATTTTCAGCATCATTATCATTAGTAGGTGAAACAAAAACAATCTTACTAGAATAGGCAATATTAGGAGAAGAGAATTCATTCCCCAAACCGGTTTTGTTAGAAGCAGCTTTCTAAAAACTTAGCATCTCATCGAGCTTTGCATTGAAAGTCCTCTCCAATTGAGCTCTAACTTAAAATTGCTCCTTCAAGCTTCTTAGTCTTTTTAGCCAAAAAATTGTTCTCAAATCGCAGTTCTCTAATGGTTTGATTGGCTTCATCAACTTTGGTAGAGAGCTCCTCTCGATTTAGCTCCACATCGCTTAGCTTCTTGGTGGCCAGCCTATACAGTTTCTCATGCTTTTCAAAAACCTTATACAATTTTGCATAGGCTGTATGGATATCATCTTATTCATCCATCTTCTCAAAATTAGATTGCACCAAGTCCTCTTCTTCATCCACTGCTTCTACGATCCCCTCAGTAGGATCCATTGTGACAATGAAAGGATTCCCTCATCATCACTGTCATCTGACTCAGTCTCAGGCTCGTTATCACTTAAGGTAGCAGCAAGAGCCTTGCTTTTCCCAATCAACTTGAGATAAGTTGGACATTCTTGTTTCATGTGTCCAAAACCTTGACATCCGAAGCACTTTTGTTAGGAGGGAATAGTAAATTGACCGCCATCCTTAGCATCCTTCTTCCCTCTGTCTTGACATTTGAATTGAGAAGAACTGGATTGCTTATGGTCCTTGTCAAAACTTTTCACATTGGCATTCTTCATGAACTTCTTGAATTTCCCAGTGATGTAGGACTTCATCTTGGAATCTTCATCATTTGAAGACTCATCAGTCTCATTACTTTTGGCCTTCAGTGACATGCTCTTACTCTTGCTTCCTTTCCCAAGTCTAGTCAAACCTAATTCATAGGCTTGCAAGTTGCCAATCAAGTCTATTAAAGGAATAGAGTCAATATCCTTCAATTCTTCAATGGTAGTGATCTTGGCATGGAATCTTTTTGGTAGAGACCTTAGCACTTTTCTTAAAACCTTGGGTTCGGGAATAGTTTCCCCAAGATTGAAGGTTGAGTTAACTATGTTCTTGAGTTTGGCATAGTACTCATCGAATGACTCATCCTCCTCCATCTTGTTCTCCTCAAAGCTTGTGGTAAGCCTTTAAAGCTTGGAATCTTTAATAGCCTTAGTTCCTTCATAGGTCATTGGGAGAATGGTCCATGCTTCCTTTGCAGTTTCAGTTGAGGATATTTTTTAAAACTCCTCATTCGTGACCGCATTGAAAATGGCGTTTAATGCTCTGCCGTTGAAGTTTGCCGTTTAATCTTTGCATCATCCCAATCAGCCGGCGCTTCCTTTGGCTTAGTCCAGCCAATCTCCATAGCTTGCCATACTTTCTCTTCTAAAGACTATAAGAAAGCTCTCATACATACTTTCCAATATGCATTATTAGTGTTATAAAATAAAGGAGGTATAATAAGAGAGTGTCCTCTATCCATGACAAACGGGGTTAGTGGATCACACAGCAAAGATTAAACCTAATCAGCATGTGCCTGCTTTGATATTTGTTGGGTTAAAATGAATTGACCCCTTGCAAATTAATTAATTACCCAAGTTAATTAATTAGATTCAATTACATGCAATGGTATGGTAGCACAAACAAATCACCAACTGAACTAAATGCAGCGGAAAATAAATTTGACACAGGTGATTTGTTTACGAATGGGGAAAACTATTGAGGCAAAACCCCACCGGGTGAATTTAAGGTCACCACTCCCGAGAATCCACTATTATCAATCACAAGCGGTTACAAGTATAAGGAATCTTACCAAACCCTTTGGCCCTATCCCGAAATACCAACCTACAGTTGATCCCTTACCCAATACCCAATTGGACTTGTATTGTAGTGGAAATCTCTTCGTTCAATACATGAATCCCAGTACATGACTAGCCAATGATGCACGGATCCCAGTACGTGACTAACTCCACCAACTTGAAGAAAATGTTGGCTGCAAAGTTCTTCACTTCATCAACAATTAAGATCAGGAAGCTACTTGGTCACAAAACCCTTGGCGTAAAGACACAGTAGTTTCTTTAGAGAGAATGATGAACTAAGTCAATTTCTGCCTCTGGTCACATAGTGCATACGCGACGGCCTTTAAAATAATCTTTATATATCTCTAGGGTTGTGAGAAAATAAATCCTACACAAATACATAAGCATTGGCTGAAAATCAGATCTGGAATTTCTAATTTTGTAATTCTCGACAGATACAGCTTGTGTCGAGAATCTGTCGAGCTTCAACACTAAATCTCGATAGAAAGGATTCTATCGAGATTTAATGAACAACACTTTTTTCACTTGTTTCTTGGTTAGATTTGCATGGCTTCAATACTTAACTTGAGCACTTGTTTCTTGAAGTACTAAACATATTCTAAATCTATACCTAATTACAAGTAAAGTACGTTTTGTCAAAGGATTAGCTAATTATATAAAATATGTCCCTAACAACTGTGTTCTTTACATTTTGGTTTTGGTTATGCTAAGTGGATGCCTCTCCTGTTTTCTTATTATGTTTCAATTTTCTCTCCCGTTTTATTATTATGTTTCAATTTTTTCTCCATATGTAATATGGCATGATAAGTACATTAAAATAAATAACATGGTTGCTATAAAGGAAACTCTATTGAAAGTTTCAAAAAGCTTAAGAAATACTACTTCCATTAAATTCTAGTACCAATTTTTTTTATATGTATTTATTAATATTATTTATTTTATATTAGTTTAACTATTTGTAATAATATCTTTTTTTAAATAATAAATGTTGGGGGCATACTTCATGCATCTTGTCTTTGTTTGATGTGACTCAATCAAAACACATAATTTTTTTTTTCATGTGATTAATTATAAGTATATTAATATTTTTCAAAAAAATTTACTTTAAGTAACTTTATTATTAAGTATATTTTAAAATCAAAATACTAATATGAAAATAAAAAGAATAAAAACATAAATAAAAGGTTCCTTTATAATAAAATACACATAATAGAATACAAATAGGTCTTGTTTTATTCATTGCATGAGGGGAAGAAAAGGCTAAGAAAAAAACAAAATTGGGTAATAAGAAGTTATATATTTTAGTGGTTTTTAGTTAGCTCAATTGGTAAAGTCTCTAATGATTAAATAAGAGATCTGGGGTTTAATCTCCGTTTACACCAAAAATCGATTGGTGTTTTTTTCTAATGATAAAGAGTTATTATCAGAAACAGACAATATAGGTTGAAACCTTCTATAAAAAGAAAAATAAGTTATATATTTTATCCATTGTTGGAAGATATTATACTAAGTACACATACACATGTTAACATACATCTCCCTTTTAAAACATTATAAAAAAAAAAAAAAAAATTTAAAAAGGTAGGGCTAATATATATAGTGTGAGAGTCTTTTTTTTTTTTTTTTTTAATATTATTTTAGAATAAATGCTAGTATCTTTTCTATATAGTTATAGTATTTGTTTGGTGAGTTTTGAAATTATTATTTTTTTTTTAATTATGTGGGTGGTGCCAAAATAGATGATCGTACCATCATTTTTCATGAATCTCATGCATGGCATGGCTTTGCAATTAGCAATGAATCAAATGTGTTATATTTTGCACTCCAATTTTTTAGTTGTTATATCTATTTGAATGAAATCTTTTTAAGTTAGGTCTTACACATCTTGCATGCATTATGTGGTATATATGCTATAATTTTGTCAAGTGATTATATTAAAAATTACTAAGATAATTTACTTTAAGTGAACCAAAGTTTTACATAAAATAAAATGGTCAAAGTTTAGCTACAAAATTGGTTATAGCCTAAAACTACAAACTTACTCAAGATCTTTTTATTAAAGGTGAATTTTAAGAATTTCAATATTGGATTACATCTTCTTCTTATATCCTCCATACTTGCAAAATTTCAAGAAAATTAAAGATCAATAACTATGCCATTAATAAATTGTTTTAATTGTTAATTTTTATAGCTTAAGATTATGTATAAAATATAAGCTTATAGATCATATAATAATAATAGAAATATTCGATTGACACAAAATTTGACACGTGTATTAAGAGTGTAAAGAACATGTAATTCAATGGTTAGATTTTCAAAATATGTAGTAATGTTTATTTTATTGAGAGGTTGTAGACTTAGGATATAACCAATTTTGTAGCTAAACTTTGTTCAAATAAAATCATTACATTGATTAAAATTTAATTATCAAAAGTTTCAAGAAATTCAAAGGCAATTATTATTTATTTTTATAAATTATTTTATAATCTATTAGAAACTTTGGTTTTTTTTTTTTTTTTTTTTTTTTTTTTTTTTTTACACATATAAAAACTTAGTCCCAATCGATGTACATTTTTCATGTAACTTAAACTTTGTTCCATTGAAAAAAATAACTTTTTTTGTTTTATTTTTATCATCTATTTTATTATTCAAATGTAATTATATATGCGTGTGTGTTTCTAACGAAAATCATAACAAAATATAAAAGACATTAGTATATATGTTGCTTGATTGATGTAATAAAAATTAATTTCATATAAACTCTTATAGTTTTTTTTCCCCCTTTTTTACTGCTTGTTCACTCAGAAAACAAATTGTTAGGTTCTAAGGTCTTAGGATTTTATGTATTTAGAACTCTAATTTGTAATGTTGGCAAACCATGATCAAAACATTGTATTGAGTCTTATTTAGACTTGCTCAAAGTTGGTTTATTCTTGTAAAGTTGGAATCGAGTGGCTGCAGAAGTACTTGGGACTTTCGGCCTGGCTCGATCGATCGAAGAATAGACTCGATCGATCGAAAATCGCACAGGTTGAATTTTCTGCAGAATTTCCAACTCAGCCCTACTTCATTAAACGTTTAGGGTTTTATGTTTTTACCCTAGGTATATAAATAAAACCCTAGCCACGTTTTTGGAGGTTGTCCATATTGTATTGTTGCTCATACATTGCAGTTTTGTGTGAATCTCGTGTGAGATCTTTGAGGAGCTTTCCTTTACACAAAACTTAGGGTTTTCATGGTAGAGATGATTTCAACATCTTGAAGATCATTACTGTTGCAACCATTGGAACTTAAAAGAAAAGCAAGCGGGGAGCTTGTAGCTGATTGAGGAATTCAAGAAAGAAGTAGTCCGTGGATTCGGAGCCTGCGCGTGGTCGTGTCAGGAAGTTCTACTGGTGGGTAGCATTAGGAAGTCGAGCGGGGAGCTTGTAGTCCTTTTGTATGAACTTCAATTCTTTCATAGTGAATTCAGGTTAGCCTTGAGGATCGGTGGGTCAAATCCTCCCCAGGTTTTTACCGTGTGGTTTCCTGGGTGATCATATCTTGTGTTATTTATTTTCCGCTGCATTATTATTCTTGATATGATTGTTTGATTGTTTTAACCTAGAATTGCTTAATTTGACTAAGTAACAACTTGGCTAATTAATCTAGGCTACGCAATCTGGTTGTTTTAGGGGTCTAAATAACCTATCAAGTGGTATCAAAGCAGGTTGCTCTTTTTGTTTGAGATTTTTAATCTCTGAGCTGATCCTTGACCCCTGTTGTCATGGAGCATGGACACTCTCTGTTTGTTCCTCCTCATTTTGATGGGAACAATTATGCCTATTGGAAAGTAAGGATGAAAGCATTCCTGAAATCCATTGATGAAAGGGTTTGGAATTCCGTTGAATACGGATGGGTGAAGCCCGCTACTCCTGTGAGTGAGTGGCAAACTTCTGAAAAAGAAGCAGCAAGCTTCAATAGCAAAGCTATGAATGCTATCTTTAATGCTGTTTCTATGGAGGAGTTTAAGAGGATCTCTAATGTTGAGGTTGCTCATACTGCTTGGAAAATCCTCCAAACTGTGCATGAAGGCACAAAGGCAGTTAAGATAAACAAACTGCAGCAATTAACTTCTAGGTTTGAAAGCATTAGGATGTCTGATGATGAATCCTTTGATGAATTTTATGCCAAACTGAATGATATTGTTAATTCTGCCTTTAATTTGGGTGAAATCTATGATCAACCTAAGATTGTTAGGAAGATACTTAGATCTTTAACTGAAGATTTTAGACCCAAAGTGACTGCCATAACTGAAAGCAAGGATGTGGACTCCATCCCTGTTGCTGAGCTTGTAGGATCTCTTCAATCCTATGAGTCGGACCTACCTAAAGTGAACAAATCCAAATCAATGGCTCTTAAGTCAGTTGATGATGTTGATGGTGGTGGATTTGATGATGAGCTCTCTGCTACAGAGATAGCCTATCTTGCCAAAAACTTTAAGAACTTTCTTAGAAATACAAATAGAAAGGCAAGAGGTACTTACACTGCTGAACCTAGAAATTTTAGGAAGAATGATCCCACTAAGGTTAACAATTTTGAAAAACCTAGAGAAAATTTTGGTCAATCTTCTAATAACTCTTTGGGTCCTCAGTGTTTTGGCTGTCAAGGGTATGGTCATATGAAATCTGAATGTCCTACATTCTTGAAGACTAAGGGTAAAGCTATGGCTGTAACCCTTAGTGATAATGAGGTTTCTGATGATGAGTCCGGTGGTGACGAGGATGGAAACTTCATTGCTTTCACGGCTACTGCTATAGTCAATGAAAGCATATCTGCTGAAGAGAACCCTTCTGATGGGGAACTCTCTGAAGATGCAGATCTCCAAGAGGCCTATAACAAACTTTGCAAAATTGCTGCAAAGGATGCTATGAAAGTTGAACTTGGCCTAAAGAAAATTGATTCTCTTGAGCTTGAAAAGAAAAATTTGCTTGTGAAACTGGTTGATGCTAATGAGCTTTTGAATAATGTTAAATCTGAGAACATGCTTTTGCTTGATAAAGTTAGAACTTTGGAACTTGATTTATCTGTTGCTAGGTCTGCTAGTTCTAAACTTGATCACATGCTGAATGTTCAAAAGTATCCTTCTGATAAAACTGGGTTAGGATATGTTGAAAGCATCTTTGAGTCTGGACCTCATTCCACTACTTTTGTTCCTTCTTCTTCTTCTGAGCCTTATGTGAGTGAGGTTGTGAGTGAAACTGTCAAACCACCTGTGAGTGAGGTAGCTAAACCTGTAGAAGTTTCACCACCTAAGAAGATTAGGGTAGACCTAAGAGAATCTAAACCTAAGGAGCCTACCAAATCTAAGGACAAGATGCATGGTAAACCTGTTTGGGTTTGTCATTATTGTGGTAAGTCTGGACATATTCGTCCTAACTGTTACAAGCTTCAAGCTGATAAGAGAGCAAATAAACCAAAAGTGCCTGTGCCTCAAGCACAAGATCCTATGGCATTAATTGGTGAATTGGTAAAGGTGTTAAACCTTTATTCCAATCATGGAGTTGGGAATCACTCAAATGTGAATAAGAACTCCAATGCTCGTGGTGCATCTAAAAAGTTTTGGATGCAAAAGACTCGAACTAATTGAGTCTTTCTGACATGGTCCTTGTGCTTCATTGCTCTATTCTTTTGTGACCATTGTTCTTTGTTTTTTTTTGTTTTTGTTCTAGGACTTGCATTGCATTACATTCATGCATTTCATTCTAGGATTTATTTGTTTTCTCTTTTAATATAAAAAAAAAAAAAAAAGGGGAAGCAAAATTTATGTTGAACATGATGTTTCTTGATTATTGAAAACAAGGTTGGTCAATTTATTTACACATAACATGTCTTATGTACCTTGTTTAGCTTTGATGAGCTTATTTATTGCACTTGACTAGCTGAAACTTTGTAGTGCATGTTGTGTGGGAAAGATGTTTGTGGTTATTAATCACTTTGTCTTAATCTTGAAGTCACATGTTTTTGACTGTCGGACTTGATTCTTTTGAGAAAGGCATAAATAACCATCTCACCACTGCTCACTAGCCAATCATGAACACCTTAGTGCATATCATAAGATTTTGTGCTCGAGAAAGTGTAGCACATGCACAAAAAGAACATAAGGTGTAGCCTCTGTTAAATGCTTAGTAATTAAAACTGGTGTGTACTATTAGGCTTGATGCCAATTCACTTAATTCAAACCGGTGTGTACTATTAGGCTTGATGCCAAAATTCACTTAATTAATGGGGCAAAAATACAAGAAACTTACATGATTGCAAGCTTTTGTTTTAGGAGATGTGAGAGTTATAGGATGTAACTCTTTAGGTGATAGTCTCTTTTGAATTCTATGTGATGAATTTTGTAGACTTTGTGATTAAATGCTATTCACATATCACCTCACATGTATCTCAAGTTTTTACTAGTATCACACACTACACAAGTTACTCTTTGTTAAACACTGTACATGCTAGTGTGTGTTTCTGGTCTGACCAACCAAGTTTGAAAATATCTTGAGATTTATGCACAACATATTTGTTGCTTAAGAAAATTCAATGAGAGAATGATTGAAATTTGTTTTGCGAAAATTGGGTTTAAATTTTGGGTTTTTGAAAAAGCATTCCATCTCATACTCATGCATTTTGTTTTTCAATCTAATGCTTTGAGGAGTTATTTCAAAATTAGGCTTGTATTTTCAAAAACTGTGATTTTCGATCGATCCAGCCTGTTTTTCGATCAATCGAAAAAGTGCTCTCATTTGTCTTAAAATGACTGTGCTTTTCGATCGATCGAATGTAATTTTCGATCGATCGAATATCGTGGAAAAGCTTTTTTAAAAGATCAGATCTGACCTTTTCAAACATATTTCAAAGCTTTTTCAAACTTTTTCTCTCTCTCCGCGTTGGCAAGGCTCCACCTTAGAGAATTTTTGTCGTTTTTCTCCGAAATTTTTGCACAATCTCTCTCTCCTCAAGCCGGTAAGACCCTTTTACCCTTCCTTTTGATTATATTTTCATGATTTCATGCATAAATCCATGCTTTTAAGGGTAATTTTCGGACTTTGCTATTTTGGGATTTTCTGTTGATTCAAGCCTTCTTTTATGCAATTGATCATTGGGTTTTTGTGGGGACACTACATAAACATGATTCTTACCTGTTAATTTGATCAATTTTGAGTTTGATGAAAAATTGAAAATTCTAGGGCTTGTTCTTGATCCGAATTGGGGATTTTGTTAATTTGAGTAGAATTTGCTGAAATTGGTTTGTTGCCTTGATGAAATTGGTTATTCTAATATGTTTTCAAACTTGTGTACTGATCAATTCATCAATTTGTTGCAAAATTTGTCAAGTGTTTTTCAAAATTTTGGATTTTTGATAAAACATTTTTTTTGCTCAAGCCAATTTTGTCAATTCAATCTCAATTAAACTTAATTGTTTACTGCATTAGATCATGCATCACAACATTATAAATGTTCATGCATCATATAGATTTTTGTTCTATATTTTTATTATACTAATTTGCAGTCTGCCTTTGGTTTTGATTTCTCTTGTTCTGTTTGGTTTTCACTCTGTGTCTCTGTCCTTTCCTTAGCACTATGCCTAGGAAAACTAGAGCCCGTAGGAATGTTCCTTCACCTTCTCCTTCACCCCCTCCATCCTTTGATAGTGAGAAGTTTTCGAGTGAGAAAAATCAAGAGATTTTTGAGACGCTAAACCTTAAGAGAAAGATTTGGGCTGAGCGTTCTGTGCGGTTAGATGAACTTGATCCTGCCATTAGGGCAAATTTTGAGCGTCGGGGTTGGTTACCCTTGGTGGATGTTTCTGATCCTCCTCCACCTTCTGCCTTGATTAGAGAGTTCTATTCGAACATCTCTATCCGCATCTATGATTCCAACACTCTAGTTAAGAGTTGGATACGAGGCGTAGAGTACACCATTACTCCTCGGGTAGTGGCTGATGCTCTAGGGGTACCATTGGTCCAGCATCCTGTCTATCCTTATGATGAGTCTCCCGAGATTAGCGATGTTTTGTCTTACATCACTGGTACTGCTGTCCAGTGGGGTTCTGATCCTCGGATCACTTCTGCTGAGCTCTCCGGGTTACACTATCTGTTCTTTAGGATAGCTTGTCATTCGATCTGGCCTATTTCCCATGTTCACACCATTCCTCTTGAGAGGTGTGTATTTTTGTACGCTCTTGTTACTGATGCTCCTATCAGTTTTCCTCATCTTTTTCTTCGTTCTTTGAACGAAGTTTATAGGAGTTCATCTACTGCTCATGCTCTTGTTCATCCTATTTTCATTCATAGGATTCTTCTCTATCTTGATCTTAGTGGCTTTCCTTCCTCTGAGCCCGTTCATGTGATAGCTCCTATAGGTGCGTCTTTTCTTAGACAAAGGGCCGCTCATCTTCGAGCTGGTTCTAAACACCCTAGGTCTGAGCCCTCTAGTAGCGCACCTCCTCCTTCTTCTTCTGCAGGTCTTGCTGGTGAGGATATTACTGATCCAGTTGGTGATGATGCTGCTGCTGCTGATGTTCCTCCACCTCCTTCGGCCGACTTCGATGTTCGTCGTACTTTGGAGACTGTCATGACCGTTCAGGCGGCTCATGGTCAGATTTTGGTGGACTTGATGGATGAGATACGTGCTCTCCGTGCTAATTTTGCGCGTCTTCATTCACCCTCACCACCTCCTTTTGATGGCGACTTGTGATTGCCCTTTGGCATTCTGTCACAAAAAGGGGGAGTGGAGTTTTGTCTTGTAGAGGAGTTTTTGTTGTTAGGGGGAGATTTTTTTTGTTTTAGAGGAGCTTGTGGAGTTTTTAGATTGTATCTAGGTGCTTCACTTTGTATATCATTTTTTGGGGATATTCATGTTAGGGGGAGTAACATTGATTGATATACATGATATTTTTGTTGATTCTTGTTGTGTTGAGATTCACTGCTTATTGATTTATATTTATGAGTTGTTCATTCATATATGTCTTTATTTTGTGTTGTGTGAATCTTACAAGAATGTTATACCTGTTGTTTTACTCTTTACTGTCACACATGCGTTTATGCGTTTGTTGAGTATTTCAGGATTATACAGGTTGATTCAACTAAGCTGCTGTCTACACTTGCAACTATGGATAGTAGTTAGGCTGAATTGAATTTTATGAGCATTATCTTTGTAAAGGGCTTTTCATTTGTAAAACTTTGAGCTGTTAATTAGGGTTTTGTCACGGATTGCCAAAGGGGGAGTTTGTTAGGTTCTAAGGTCTTAGGATTTTATGTATTTAGAACTCTAATTTGTAATGTTGGCAAACCATGATCAAAACATTGTATTGAGTCTTATTTAGACTTGCTCAAAGTTGGTTTATTCTTGTAAAGTTGGAATCGAGTGGCTGCAGAAGTACTTGGGACTTTCGGCCTGGCTCGATCGATCGAAGAATAGACTCGATCGATCGAAAATCGCATAGGTTGAATTTTTTGCAGAATTTCCAACTCAGCCCTACTTCATTAAACGTTTAGGGTTTTATGTTTTTACCCTAGGTATATAAATAAAACCCTAGCCACGTTTTTGGAGGTTGTCCATATTGTATTGTTGCTCATACATTGCAGTTTTGTGTGAATCTCGTGTGAGATCTTTGAGGAGCTTTCCTTTACACAAAACTTAGGGTTTTCATGGTAGAGATGATTTCAACATCTTGAAGATCATTACTGTTGCAACCATTGGAACTTAAAAGAAAAGCAAGCGGGGAGCTTGTAGCTGATTGAGGAATTCAAGAAAGAAGTAGTCCGTGGATTCGGAGACTGCGCGTGGTCGTGTCAGGAAGTTCTACTGGTGGGTAGCATTAGGAAGTCGAGCGGGGAGCTTGTAGTCCTTTTGTATGAACTTCAATTCTTTCATAGTGAATTCAGGTTAGCCTTGAGGATCGGTGGGTCAAATCCTCCCCAGGTTTTTACCGTGTGGTTTCCTGGGTGATCATATCTTGTGTTATTTATTTTCCGCTGCATTATTATTCTTGATATGATTGTTTGATTGTTTTAACCTAGAATTACTTAATTTGACTAAGTAACAACTTGGCTAATTAATCTAGGTTACGCAATCTGGTTGTTTTAGGGGTCTAAATAACCTGTCACAAATGTTTTTTAACAATATAGCATCCATTGATATAGAAGACTAATAATTTTGCAAATAAAAAAGAAAAAAAATTAATTTATATTTATTTCTTAAAAAAAAACTATTCTATAATATAAACAATATCCTGCAAATTCTAAGTACCAATAATTCAAGTGAAAAAAGAAAAGTTAATAGACAATCCGCATGCTTATAAATAAGCATCTATAACAACGATCCTTGTAAGGAGATAAGGGAAAATGGCCAACATGAATACCACCTTTGTACTTCTTCTTAATCTTCTTTACCTTCTTTTGATAACCGAATCTATTTCACTTGAAGCTGTACCATCCAATTCTCTTGCTGTAAATGCCAACGTGCGTTGCATTGAGATAGAGAGAGTAGCCCTTCAAAAATTCAGAAAAGGTCTTAAGGATCCATACAATAGGCTTTCTTCTTGGGTGGGTCAAGATTGTTGCAATTGGGAAGGCATAGGTTGTAGCAATCAAACGAGCAACGTAGTAAAGCTTGATATTGGAAGCTCAAATCTATGTGGTTTTGAAGGAGGAAGCCAATATACTCCTGATCAGCCTAATTGTTTGAGTGGTAAGTTAGATCCTTCTTTACAGAATCTGAAATATTTGAGTTACTTAAACCTAAGCAACATCAATTTCCAAGGAGTATCATTCCCATATTTCCTTGGCTCTCTCATGAAGTTGACATACCTTGACCTTTCCTTTACAATGTTTTCTGGAGTAGTGTCTCCCAGTCTTGGAAATTTAACAAATTTGAGCTATCTTAATCTCGTTCCCTCTCAATTTTCTGACAAAACTCTTTCGGTTTCAAATTTATAGTGGCTGACCAATCTCTCTTCCTTGCAATACTTGAATTTGCAAAACATAGTCCTTAGCAAAGCAGAAACTCATTGGCTGCAAGTTGTTAATATGCTTCCTTCACTATCAGAGTTGTATTTGTCAAGTTGTGGTCTTCATCATCTCCCTCAAACTCTTCCATTTGTGAATTTTACGTCCCTTTCGGTCCTTGATCTCTCAAATAATGGCTTCAACTCTTCTTCTATTCCCCCATGGTTGTTTAATCTTACTGCCCTCATTAATCTCAGGATCAATTATTGTGACCTAAAAGGCCCCATCCCTAACATAGCAAGGGCTAGCCTATGCAATTTGAAGAATTTAGATATGTCGTTCAATATTTTTATCAGTGGCCCAATAATTGAATTTATCCAAGCATTATCCGGATGTGGCAACCATAGACTAGAACAATTAAATTTGGGATCAAACCAACTTAGTGGCATTTTGCCTCATTCCTTGGGGTATTTTACACATTTAAGAGAGCTCCATCTCACCAACAACTCATTCTCAGGCTCAATTCCATCAAGTATGCAACGTTTATCACGTTTGGAGATTCTAGATCTCTCTTACAACTTGATGAATGGAACCATCCCAGAATTTATTGGACAACTTATTGAGTTGAACACTTTGGATCTCTTCAGTAATTCTTGGGAAGGTACCATGACTGAAACTCATTTCCTAAATCTCAAAAAACTAACTTGGTTTTCCTTGTCATCAACTAGGAAATCCTTAGTTCTCAATGTGACACATGATTGGACTCCCCCTTTTAGTCTCCAAAATGTCCAAATCAAAGACTGCCAATTGGGTCCTGCATTCCCGGCATGGCTTAAAACTCAGAAGAATCTTTTTGAGATCTCCCTTGTAAACTCTTCAATTTCAGCTAAGATACCAAATTGGTTGTGGAATTTGTCTTCGTTGCTTTGGCATTTAGATCTTTCTCATAACCAATTGAGGGGAGACCTTCCTAAGTCATCATCTATTGTGTGGGTAGATCTAAGTTACAATAATTTAACTGGTTCACTCCCACTGTGGCCTAGTGTGTCATATCTCTTATTGAGGGAAAATCTTCTTTCTGGACCATTACCAGTAAACATCTTCCAACGTATGAAAAATTTGGTCGCCCTAGATCTTGCAGGAAACTTTCTAAATGGTAGTATCCCCTCACTGACCATTGGGCCGATGGGTTTGTGGTTTGTTGATTTATCGAACAATCTTTTATCTGGAAACATCCCCAGGCATTGGATGAGTATGCAAAATTTAGCGGCCATTGATCTGTCGCGAAACAATCTATTGGGTAACATCCCAACCTCATTGTGCTCACTACCTACTCTTAATTGGCTGCAACTAAGCTACAACAATTTTTCTGGAGATCTCTTTTCCACCTTGCAAAACTGCTCGAGCTTATATTCACTTGATGTTGGAGGTAATAGATTCTCAGGGACTTTGCCAAAATGGATTGGAAAAAGGCTACCTTCAATATCAGAATTGCGCCTACAAGGAAACATGCTCTCAGGACCCATTTTGGAACAATTGTGTTTTCTCGCTCATCTACATGTTTTGGACCTTGCACATAATAATTTTTCAGGATCTATCCCTACTTGTTTGGGCAATTTGGCTGGTTTGAAATCTTTGGTCGAATATCGTACATCACCAATCCGAAGTTTCCGTCTTCCACTAGCCTACTTGGAGCATATGGATTTGACTACAAAGGGTACCCAACTTGAATATTACAGCCAAATTTTCTTGATGAATAGTATAGATCTTTCAAGAAACAATCTGATCGGAGAGATTCCAGAAGCACTAACAAAGCTCTCATTACTATCTACCTTAAATTTGTCATGGAATCAATTGACCGAAAAGATACCAGAGAATATAGGAGCATTGCATAGTTTAGAAACTCTTGACCTCTCATGCAACCATCTTTCAGGTCCCATTCCTCCAAGTATGTCTTCTTTGATATTTTTAAGTCATTTGAACTTGTCATATAACAACTTATCTGGACCTATTCCATCAGCCAACCAATTTCAAACCTTCATTGATCCATCCATTTATGAGGGTAACCCAAAACTTTGCGGGCCTCCATTGATAACAAATTGCTCATTATTGCCAAGTGATGGGGATACAGAAGCTGTAGATGAAGACAATGAGGGATTCAGGTCTGAAAAGTTATGGTTCTATGGAAGTGTTGTATTGGGGTTCATTGTGGGATTTTGGATTGTTTGCGGTAGTTTGGTGATAAAGAAGTCTTGGAGACATGCTTACTTCCATTTTGTTGATGAAAAGAAAGATAGGCTTTTTGTGGCTTTCAAAGTTAATATGGCTCGGTTGCAAGGGAAGATTGAAGCATAGAGACGCAAAGATTGAAGGTAATTAAAAAAAAAATCACTTTGTAGCTTCTTTTTTGTGACTTCATTTCTTTTTTTTCTTTTTTTCTTTTTTAATTTCTCTTTATTATTTATCGATGCAGTTGTGTTTCATTATCATGTGGAAGTCCCAGTACTTGCAGATCCTATGATTTACAGTACGTGTTTCTTCAGTTCATGCACGTGGAGAAGCACTCTGTTAGGGATTAAGTTATGCTAGTTTATTTGTTGTAACATAGATAGTTGTGTAGTTGTATCAATGGAAAAGCTCAGGCGTGGTATTTTGATTAGTATAAATAGATAGCTCACTACAGTTAATGAAGAGTAATTAGAGATCCAATATTGTGAGTTTCTTCTCTGCTCTTCTCCTCTCTCTCTCTCTCTCTCCTCACTTGAACATTGATAAACATGAAAAATAACTAAATCTTTCAAACACAAGATGAAATGTTCGATTGTACTTCTATAATATTTTTTGAGCATTCACTTGCAGCCAGCTATATTGTAATGGAAAATACTAAAGTCGTAAACTATTTTATAAATTTTTTTATTATTTGCTGATGTGTTAAGTGGTTATTAGTATGTATAAAAGTAATGTTGATAATGGGCACAAATAAAAACTATTAATAATTTATCATATTAATAGATTATAAAAATATTGTAAAACACTAGCAAAGCCAGAGGGGGGCGGGGGGGAACCTACCCCCCCAAACTCCTCCTAAAATTTTCTAACATTAGTAGTCTAAACCAATTACTTATTGACATGGTGGAAAAAAAGAAAAAGAAAAAGAACTTCTACTCGGTTGAAAGTGACTCTGACACAAGAAAAAGAAAGGAAAAAAAAGTTCTCAGACACCAAACCATGCTTTTGTCTTGTCCTACATGAAACTTGCACCTATTTTGTTATTTTTTATTTTATATCATTATTTATGATAGGTCACAAACTGAATGACCGCTTGTGATTAAACCAATTAATTAATTAGCCAAGTTATTAATTAATCAATCTAACATGCAAACGCGTGGTAGCACAAACAAATCACCAATAAACTAATTATGCAGCGGAAAATAAATGACACAGTGATTTGTTTATGAATGGGGAAAACCCTTACGGCAAAAACCCCACCAGATGATTTTCAGGTCACCATTCTTGAAACTCCACTATTATCACAACAAACGGTTACAAGTAAAGGAATCCCAAGTACCTTACCAACCTACAGTTGAACCCTTACCCCAATACCCAATTGGACTTGTTCTGTAGTGACAGTTCCCCCTTTTTGTTGCACGGCTCCCAAGTACGTGACTAACCAATGCGCGGATCCCAGTACGCGACTTCAATACCAACTGAAAGAGAGGTTGGCTGTAAAGTTCTTCAGTTCATCCTACACGATGAAGATCAAGAAGATGCTTGGTCATAAAACCCAAATGTGCAAATACACAGCAACTTCTTCAGAGGAGATGAACTAAGGCAAGAACTTCGTCTCTAGTCACAATTTGCTTCAACAGAGTTTTTTCAATGTTTGTGCAACTTGTGAACTGTTTGACGGCCCTAAAAACAATTCTTTTATATGTCTAGGGTTAGGAGAAAAGAAAGCCCAAAGACACATTCACGGATCCCAAGAAATCATATCAGAATTCTGAATTTCTTAAATCTCGACAGATAGGAGGTGCCGAGCAGGTGTCGAGCTTACGAGCTTGAACAGCTTTCTTAAGCTCGATAGATGCAGTTGTCGAGCCAACTGTCGAGCTTTAATGAATTTGCACTATCAGCATGTTTTCTTGGACAGATTTGATGACTTCAACACTTGATCTTGAAACCTTGTTTCTTGAAGTATTAAAAACACCTAGAACTATCCAATTACAAGTAAAGTGCGTTTTGTTAAATGATTAGCCAATTACATAAAAGAATGACATATGTTCTTAACAAGTGAAACACATATGTCCTAACAATTTACACTATTTTCACTATTTATGGTACTTTTCACAGAATTTTATCCTTGAATGATGCTAGAGATACTACAAATTTTATACTTATATCTTACAAATTGGCACTTAACCAATTATAGAAAATAATTTCAAACATTTGTTCATTATATTTTTTAAATAACACTAATCACATTTTACTCCATCAGTTTGTAAAGTTTTTAGTAGATATGAATTAGTTAATTTTGTTTATTTATTTTAATAATATGAAATATATTCATATTTGCTTACAATTGTTTATTTATTTTGTTACTATTGTTGATTAATATTTTTTAGATTAATTTCACTTTTAATATCTTCTTTTAATTTTGCCCCTTCTAGACTAAAATTCTGGCTCCGCCACTGTTTTAAAATAGCTTGTGATAACTGTAACATTATTCTTTTGTCATGGACTATACTAAACATTACGGTGAAGAGGGAGTAGTTTGCAGCAACTGTACATACTACACACTACACAGATGATTTTTTAACTATAGTATCTATACTACTATTCAAGGGGCTTCCTGGTTTGGGTTTCTCATTTTTTTTGGTTCAAAAATGGTCCTACACCCCTATGTTTAAGTAGAGAAAAAACTAAATGACAATCCAGTAAAAATACAACTCTAACTCCCACTAAAATATTGCCTAAAAAATAGGGACACTCTGCTATTAGATTTTCAAAATAGAATATATATATATATATATATAATAAAAATTATGACTCTATTGTCTTTACTCAAAAAAAAAAAAAAAATTTATGACACTATAAAAAAATAAATAATAAAAAATAAAAAAAAGTCTCATCGCACGCATGAATAGTTAGTTAATAATTAACTTATGCCTTTGCAACTATTTACTAGTATAACTTTTTTTTTTTTTTTATTGACTTCAAAACACAAAATTATTATTATTATTATTATTATTATTATTATTATTAACGTGTGTTCCAGTTAGCTTAGTTTGTAAAACCTCGTGTCATCGAATAAGATTCAGAATATGAACTCTATCTATACCAAAAACTGATTAGTGTCTTAACATAATGATAAAAGCAGTCATTATGGAATGAACCCCATAAATTAGAAATAATAACATCTCAAATAAAAAAGAAAAATATTTACTTACTATTATTATTTTTTTTGATAATGGTAATAATTAACAACTGAAGTATAATTATTTGTGAGATTGCTACAAGATTTTTCTCCCTTGGCTGGCTAGCTAGACCACTGGAGGATTCCAAAATAGACTTTTGCCTTGTTGAAAGCTAGCTGGTGGAAGTGATGGGTGTCTAATAAATGACTCTAATCTAATGACTGAACCAGGAGTCAGTACAGATCTTTTGCTGTGATTTACTGTGATGGAATAGGAATTTGGTTCCAGTTTGGTTTTCTATGTAACACCTTTGGTTGTCTTCTATCTAAGGATTTTTCCTACAACTTTATGTCCTAGGGTTTATTAATTCTCCTCTGTGGTTAAAATTATGCATCAAACTTTAAAATTTTAATATGTAATTTTTTAATAAAAAGAAATGTCATATCATTTAAAAAATGTTAAGTCATTATTTTGTTAACCACTTCAGCAATACAACTAATGGAAGTTAACCGAAGGACTTAAATGGCTCATTTTGAAAATTTGAGGGACCAATTATGCTCACTTGAAACTTGAGAAACCAATTGCGCATATAGGATAAACTTCAGGAACTAATAGTATAATTTCACCATATTAATTTAATTCTCCTTTGTATTTAAAATTATGCATAAAGCTTTAAAAATTTTAATCTGTTGTTGTGAGTGAATACGCAATGGGCAAAATTTGTCTCTGTATCATACATTACCATAATCAATTCAAACTTGGCAGGAAACAAAAACAGAAAGAACAGGAGCCTACTGAATCTGAAAAAGAGTTGAAGTTTCTGCAACCAAAGACTTGGGACCGCATCAAGTAGTACAAGTCTTCTTGGTCCTATCATTTTTATTTTCTAGCCATGCCATTACAACGACAAAGACAAGAAATGGCTTGAACCAATGTTAAAATGGCTAAGAAATCAGGAATGCTTGGTTGCAAGCATGGATCAAGTTGATAATTTATAGTTACAGGAGAGGGAAAACATCAAGTGGTCAATTAAGTTATAAAACTTCTCCTGACCGCTAACTCTTGTTAATATTACATAACTTCATGAAATTTATTAACATTACATTATTACTTTACACTATTCATACTTACAAAATATCAAGAACTTAAAAAATGATAATTATCTGATTTATAAAATAGTTAACTTTCAATCTTTTTTATTTTATTTTAAAATTATACACAATAATGAGTTTATGAATTGAGTAGTAGATAACATCTAATTGATAAGAAAGTTCTATAATTTACTACATTTATAAATTTATCCTCACTCCCCTAAGATATGCCATCCTGACTTCTACAAACAAAAATCTTTCTTACTCAGATAGATCCACTTAAATAAAAAATACAAATAAGAAACTAAATGCTATGAGTGATATATATATATATATATATATATATATATATATATAAACACACATAAAATAATGTTTAAGTTTTATTTAGAGTAAAAGCACCTATAGACGTACATGATTTTTCATTTTTTTTATTCTCTTTAAAACAAATTTCATAATAAAACAACTTTATTTTTATATTTGATTTGTTTTTTGACAATTCAATAATCAAAGAAGGGGGGTGATTTCAACACTTACATGACTCCGTTGGAAACACAAAAAGATGTTAACTAGTTGAACAAAACACTCTTGACAGCAATATTTGAATTTGTTAATTATATTTTATTTAAGTCTCAATTTGCTCTTATGTATTCAAATGACATATTTAACTTAATGTTTTATGTTAATATATTAATGATTATATAGAGATTTATTTTTGTGTGTGTGTGTGTGTATATATATATATATATATATTAGTTGAGATAAAAGACTTTTGACAGTTTTTCATAAAAAGTTTCTTAAAATGGTTATGCTCTTAGGGCATATGTTAGTAAAACCCTTGTTATAAGTATTTTAGAAAATGGGTAAAGTCCTCACGGGGGAGTCTGAGTGGATGGTTGATGAAGTACTACATACGTTCTTGGAAAATAACAAAGTGGATGGTTGATGGAGTACCACACATGGTCTTGAAAATGGGTTGGAAAAGTCCATCACGGGGGAGTCTGAGTGGATGGTTGATGAAGTACTACATACGTTCTTGGAAAATAACAAAGTGGATGGTTGATGAAGTACACGCATATTGGACTTTGGAATTTTGATTAGTACATAGTTAGACCTAGAATTATTGAAGGGGTTGAGACTGGAATTCTTGCTATTGGGCCATCCTTTGGCCACTATCGAGTAGGATAGGTCTATAAATCCGAAAAAGAGTTGAAGTTTCTATAGCTAAAGACTTGGGACCACATCGAGTAGGATAGGTCTTCTTGGTCCCATCACTTTTATTTTCTAGCCATGCCATTACAACGATGAAGACTACAAATGGCTTGAACCAATGTTAAAATGGCTAAGAAATCAGGAATGCTTGGTTGCGAGCATGGATCAAGTTGATAATTGATAGTTACAGGAGAGGGAAAACATCAAGTGGTCAATTAAGCTATAAAACTTCTTCTGACCGCTGACTCTTGTTAATATTACATAACTTCATGAAATTTGTTAATATTACGTTATCACTTTACACTATTCATGCTTACAAAATATCAAGAACTTAAAAAAATGATAATTATCTTATTTATAAAATAGTTAACTTACAATCTTTTTTTATTTTATTTTAAAATTATACACAAAAACGAGTTTATGAATTGAGTAGTAGATAACATCTAATTGATAAGAAAGTTCTATAATGTTACTACTTTTATAAGTTTATCCTCCCTTGCTCAGATAGATCCACTTAAATAAAAAATACAAATAAAAAACTAAATGCTATGAGTGATATATATAAACACACATAAAATAATCTTTAAGTTTTATTTAGAGTAAGAGGACCTATAGACGTACATGATTTTTCATTTTTTATTCTCTTTAAAACAAATTTCATAATAAAACAACATTATTTTTATATTTGATTTGTTTTTTGACAATTCACTAATCAAAGAAGGGGGGGTGATTTCAACTCTTACATGACTCCGTTGGAAACACAAAAAGATGTTAACTAGTTGAACAAAACACTCTTGACAGCAATATTTGAATTTATTAATTATATTTTATTTAAGTCTCAATTTACTCTTATGTATTCAAATGACATATTTAACTTAATATTTTATGTTAATATATTAATGATTATATAGAGATTTATTTTTGTGTGTGTGTGTGTATATATATATTCAGTTGAGATAAAAGATTTTTGACAATTTTTCATAAAAAGTTTCCTAAAATGATTTGTTAACAAACACCCTTAGGGCATACGTTAGTAAAACCTTGTTATAAGTATTTTAGAAAATGGGTTGGAAAAGTCCATCACGGGGGAGTCTGAGTGGATGGTTGATGAAGTACTACATACGCTCTTGGAAAATAACAAAGTGGATGGTTGATGGAGTACCACACACAAGGGAGTTAATACCGTACCGGAGGTTGTACCGGTTTGGCCAACGGTACGATATATTTCGGATACCGGTCAATACCGGTGTACCGTTTCGGGTTTACCGCTATTTTATATATATATATATATATATATAAAACCAAAATTCATATAATTTATTTTATATATATAACCATTTTATCTCATTTAAAATGTTAATCTCTAGTTAAAATTTCAACTAGGTAATATTAATAATATTAGGGAATTGATGTTCCTACTTCTTTAATAATAATAATAATAATATCACAGTCAGTAAAGATTGACAGTGTTAACCCAAAAAAGAATAAAAAGTTTGACAGTACAAAAACATTTTTCACTTATTAAAAATGAAAATGCCGTTTGAAACTTCTTTGGGTTAGAAAAAAAAAATAAAATAAAATTTGAAATCTCATTGATAACCATTCACGTGGGTGTGTCAGAAGGCATACTGCAAGTTACAAACAAAAAGGACACTTCATTTACTTTTTGCTTTTTACTATTAAAAGTCACAACAAAAAGAAGAAGAAGTCACAACTAAAGCCTTTAGAAACAAAAACTTAAAAACTGAGAGAGACAGATGGATGGAGGGATGGGCGTGAAGAAGAAGAAGAAGAAGAAGAAGAATGGCTGGTCACTTTCGGAACAGTGCTGGCGATGGCAGTATTATGGGTTACATGGTATTTTCTTTTACCGTTAAACACTTTTTTCTTGTTTTTCATTTACCGTCCGGTATTCTTTTTCTGGCCGGTATCCGATTTTTTTCCCGGTTTTTCCGGTACAATCCGGTAAGCTCCGGTACAAAAAGCGGTACGAAATAGCTGTGTTTCTGTACCGGCCAAGGTGCCGGAACGAAAAATTCCGGCTGTATCGGCCGGAACGGTACGGTATTGGCTCCACTGACCACACATGGTCTTGAAAATGGGTTGGAAAAGTCCATCACGGGGGAGTTTGTGTGGATGGTTGATGAAGTACTACATACGTTCTTGGAAAATAACAAAGTGGATGGTTGATGAAGTACATGCATATTGGACTTTGGAATTTTGATTAGTACATAGTTAGATCTTAAATTATTGAAGGGGTTGAGACTGGAATTCTTGCCATTTGGTCATCCTTTGGCCACTATCGTTGAAGCATTGTATTTCCTGTAGAAGATGATTTAACCTATTGATTGATGTAGATAAGATAGCACATGCCTTTCTAGAGCAGTAGGGGCACTGGAAGTCACAACGCAAGCTCAAAGGGGATGCTAGTAGAGGCCATCGGGCGCGACAGTGTCAAAATTTTATAAAATTTGGCAGGTTGAAGGGAAACGGTGTTCTAATCCAAACTCATTGCATGCCATGAGTGTCGCCAAAATTTAGGCAAATTTCTTTATTAAGGCCCCGAAAACAATGTTTTTGCTAATTAAAGTAATATTCGTTTTTCATTAATAATTTTAGTTTAAAAGTTAGAATAAGGTCCCGTCTATTTTGGGACGATCTTTAAGGTCAGTAGTTTATGATTCTGCATTTAACTCAATTTTTCCATTTTTGGTAAATTTTGATATTTTGTCACCTAATCGCGTAATTAGTGCTAATTAGGGTTTTAGAAGTTTTTCTTAATATTTATATGTTTTGTAGCCATCAGAGGTAGACCAGACTATTATCAATAAAAACAAACGTTTTGTCAAAATTTCTTCTAGTGGATTCCAGTTTTTATCTCCTTGTGGATTCAAGGTTTATTACTAGAAACTAACAGTTTGTTTTCTATCCCATCAAGAAAGCATCGTGTGTGCTTTCTTCTGGCTTCCGTGATATCAGCTAGTATCAAAGTCTTAACTTACCCTGGTTTGATGGCAAACTAGTGAGACAGTGACCACCACAACAATGATGGCGGTGATGACGTCAACAACCCAGTCCTCACTAGGGCTGAGTTCCTTGATTTTCATGATGAAAATCAACAGTTTTGTGATTCAACCCATCATACTCAAGACCAGATTCGAGAAGCACTTAAAACCCTGCTTAACCGAAACCCTAATCGTGATGATGAAGAACGACGTGATAATTAAGGGTGTGGCCCTCCCCATCGTGGTCCAAATTGGAACAGGCAGCAAGACTATGATGAAGAGAACAATGAGGACGAAGAGTATGCAGAGAGAGTCCTTAGGAATCATCATGGTTCTACGAGGGATATTGGCCGAGATTATCAGGAGCAGAGGGACTATCGGATGAAAGTAGAGTTACCATCCTTTAATGGTAATGCCTCCATTGAAGAGTATCTAGATTGGGTCAGTGAGGTGGAGAAGTTTTTTGATTATATATATATACTGCAGATGACAAACAGGTGTGTTTGGTGGCATATGAATTGAAGAGAGGAGCATCTGTCTCGTGGGATCATGTTCAATTAAACCGTACCCGTGAACGAAAGTTTCCGATACAATCATGGAGAAGGATGAAGAGATTAATGGTAGATCTGTTCTTACCATTAGATTACTAGCAAGAGTTGTTTAGACAACACCAAGATTGCAGGCAGGGTACTCGGATAGTTAATGAGTACATGTAGGAGTTTGACAAGTTGGCAAATCACAATGATTTAGAGGAAATTAAAGATCAATGGATATCCAGATTTGTACACTGATTGCAAGTTTCCATCCGAGATTAGGTATCCTTACAAACCCTATATACTTTAAATGAGGCTGTAATCCTATCCAAGAAAATAGAATATCAGCATTTCAGGACAGGTTCGAAAATTTTCCACCGCAGTGCAGAGTCATCCATTTCCATTGCCAACAAAAGTAAACAGCCCATGTTTATGCCATGATCACAAAACATGGTTAAGGAGAATAATGGGGTTAACTAGTCCACAGTGGTAGTTGCAGATTCTACAATCCAACCAATAGCGAACGCCAACCCCTATGTTAGGCCAATTAGGAATAAGTGCTATAGGTGCGAAGAACTAGGACATCGATGTATTTCTTGCCTTAAGCAAGCCAGAGTGAATCTGGTGGTGGTAGAAAAGGGCGGGGTAGTAGGTGAACAAGAGGGTAAAGAGATGCATAATGATGCTGATCCATATGCCTATGATCCCAATGAGGTCTAAGAAGATGAGGAAGGCATGCCATTAGGGAGGTCTTTGGTGATTCAGAGGTTGTTGCTCACACCAAGGGTGGATTACGATGATTAGAGGAATGAGATATTTTGAGCACGATGCACCATCAGTAAGAGGGTCTGTGATTTGATCATTGACAATAGTAGTGTAAAGAACATCATGTCAAAGAGTTTGGTTACCAAGTTGGGAATGAAGACAGAAAAGCATCCCTCTACATACAAGATAGGTTGGATCAAGAAAGGTATAGGAACTCTTGTTACTTAACAATGTCATGTTACTTTTTCTATGGATAAATGTTATGTAGATGAAGTAGTTTGTGATGTTGTTGAAATGGATGCATGTCATTTAATATTGGGTAGTATGATGTAGATGCTACTCATAGGTGTGAGGATAATGTGTATTTGTTCTTTAGGAATGGCAGAAAAATTGTCCTTGGTCCTATTAACGAAGGCAGTGTACCCAAAACTTCTAAAGTGGAGGAGAAGCCATCATTTCTCATAATCAACAATGAGGATGAGTTTGACTGGGAGTGTAAGGAGTTGAAACAGGTGTATGTTGTAGGGGTGACGGATGGAGAATCAAAGAAGGTTGTTGAGATACCTAAAGTAATTCAACCATTAATCAAGGAGTTTGAAGAGCTTTTTCCAAAAGAGCTACATGTAGGTCTGCCACCAATACACGACATTCAGCATTGCATTGATTTAGCTCCTGGAGCTAGTCTACCAAATCTGTCACATTGCAGGATGAATCCTCAAAAGGGTTAGATTCTACAGGGGTAGGTGGATGAGCTTCTGAGCAAGAGGCAGATCAGGGAGAGTATGAGTCCATGTACAGTATCGACATTATTAACACTAAAGAAGGATGGGAGCTGGCGTATGTGTGTGGATAGTCGAGCCATCAACAAGATTACAGTCAGGTATCAATTTCCTATTCCCTGACTAGATGATATGTTTGATATGCTGAATGGGTTCGTATTACACCAAGCTGGATCTTAAGAGTGGGTATCACCGAATTCGGATCCAACTTGGAGATGAGTGGAAGACAGCTTTCAAGACAAAGGAGAGGTTGTTTAAGTGGATGGTGATGCCTTTCGGATTGTCCAATGCTCCCAGTACTTTCATGAGGCTTATGAACCAAGTATTGAAACCATTTATTGGAAAGTTTATGGTAGTTTATTTTGACGATATCCTGATTTATAGTAAGGGAGAAGCAGCCCACTATAAACATGTGTGAGAAGTATTAGCAGTGTTACAAGCCAATGATTTGTATATCAACTTGAAGAAGTGCATTTTCTTGACTGATAAGTTGTTGTTCTTAAGGCATGTGGTCAATGTGGATGGGATTCATATTGATGAGGACAAGGTTCGTGCAGTTAGAGAATGGCCAACCTCAAAGACAGTGAGTGATGTGCAAAGCTTCCATAGGTTGGCAACCTTCTATTGAAGGTTTGTTTGAGATTTTAGTAGCATAGTTGTCCCTATCACCGAGTGTCTGAAGAAGGAAAGGTTCTCATGGGAAAGGAGGCAGAATAAAGTTTTGCCTTGATCAATGAGAAGTTGAGCACTGCTCCAGTTTTGGCATTGCCCAACTTTGATAAAGTGTTTTAAGTGGAGTGTGATGCATCTGTGGTCGTAATGGGCGTTGTTCTTTCACAAGACAACAGACCAGTAGCATTCTTTAGTGAAAAAGTTTATGAAGCTTGAAGTAAATGGTCAGCCTATGAGTTGGATTTGTTTGCTGTAGTACGGACTCTTAAGCATAGGGAGCACTACCTAATTTAGAAGGAGTTTGTATTATATACTGATCATCAGGCATTGAAGCATATCAACAGTCAAGCTAGCATTAACTAGATGCATGCTCGGTGGGTCCCTTATATACAGTGCTTCCATTTCACATTAAAGCACAAGTCTTGTGTCACTAATAAGGTGGCAGATGCACTCAGCAGGCGAGCATCTTTGTTGACCACTCTATTTATTGAAGTTGTAGGGTTTGATTGCCTCGAGGAGTTGTATGAGAATGATAAGGATTTTTGAGATATTTGGGGTAAGTGTTAACAAACTCATATTACTGTCAATAGTATGTATATCCAGGGTGGTTTCCTCTTTCAGTGTAATTAATTATGCATCCCTAAAAGTTCATTGAGGGAGCAGATTATTAGGAAGCTGCATGGTGGGGTTTTGGGTGGACAAATGGGCAGAGATAAGACTATAGCACTAGTGGAAGAGTGGAATTATTGGCCACAACTCAAGAAGGAAGTTGGCAATCATGTGACGAAGTGTCCAATTTGCCAAATTGCCAAGGGTTAATCTTAGAATACTGATTTATACATGCCTTTACTAGTTCCACAAGTATCATTGGAGGATCTATCTATGGACTTTATACTAGGCCTTCCTCGAACCCAGCTAGGTATAGATTTTGTTTTTGTTGTGGTTGACAAGGACTCGAAGATGTCCCATTTCTTAGGATGCAAGAAGACTTCAGATGCTACTCGAGTGTCCAATTTGTTCCTTAAAAAAGTTGTGAATTTGCATGGAGTGCCAAAGTCCATCACTTCTAACTAGGATACCAAGTTCATCAGTCACTTCTAGCCGACCTTGTGGAAGCGTTTTAACACTTCCTTGAATTACAGCAGCACCAGTCATCGTTATACTGATGGCTAGACAGAAGTGGTTAATCGCACTTTGGGGAATCTGATCTAGTGTATCTCTAGCAAGAAGCCCGAGTAGTGGGATCTTGCATTATCCCAAGCAGAGTTTGCTTACAACAACTCAGTCAACAGAAGCACTGGTAAGTCTCCATCTGCCATCATCTATTGTGTGCCCCTAAAACATGCTTTGGACTTAGTACCTTTACCTGAGCTTCTAGGAGCGAGTCAAGCAGCAGAGAATATGGCTGACCGTATTCAAGCCATGCAAGAGGAAGTGAGGTAGAAACTTGAAGCTACAAATGCCAAGTACAAGGAAGTTGCTAGTACGAAGAGGCGTGAGAAGATCTTTAATATTAGGGATTCAGTGCTGGTCTATCTTAGAAAGGAACGATTTCCTATTGGTACCTACAACAAATTGAAGGACAAGAAGTATGGGCCATTTTAGATTACTAAGAAGATCAACGACAATGCCTATGTGGTTTCTCTTCCTCTAGACATGAGCATTTCTTATTCCTTCAACATTGCTGACTTGTATGATTATCATTCTCCTGGTGTACCAAATAGTGGGAACTCAGGGTCAAGTTCTTTTCAAGTGGGGGAGATTGATGTAAAATAGATAGCACTTGCCTTCTTGGAGCAGTATGGGCGTAGGAAGACACAACGCTAGCTTAAAGGGGGGGGGGGGGGGGGGGGGGGCCAATATAGGCCATCAGGGCGACAATGTCAGAATTGCATGAAATTTGGTAGGTTGAAGGGAAACGGCGTTCTTATTTAGACTCTGTCACCAAAATTTAGGCGAATTCCTTCGTTAAAGCCCCGAAAATAGTATTTTTGCTATTTATAGTAATATTTGTTTTTCTTTAATAACTTTTAGTTTAAAAGTCAAAATAAAGTCTCGTTTGTTTTAGGACGACCCTTAAGGTCAGTAGTTTATGATTTTGCATTTAACTCAATTTTGCCATAACCAGTCAGCAAGTCCACATCAATTCACAACAAAAATGTACTTAATGTCTAATAGTATAGATCGTTGTGAATTAAGTTCAATGCATAATTAACCATTATTCCTCACTAAAACAACCACAATAAACAAGACCCAAAAAGATCTAACCTTGGCAACTGAACCCAATACAATTGACACAAAAAAGTGTAGATAACATTAGATATCCATGCCCATCATTGTAAATTCAGTTCAATATATAATTAATCAAACACCCATTAACCATTATTCCTCACATAAACAAATCCAATAAAATACCCAAAAAAAAAAAAAAAACCACATTTATAAAATTTATACCTGGACTATGGCTTGCATAGTACACTCTGTAGTGGAGTGCTCTACAGTTTTGGCTTTCAATAGTCTGCCCTTTATTAATCTCACTAACAATCTGCACAAAGGTCATTTTATTTTTAAAGCATTTACTGATTTGTTCCAAGCAAGAACCTACAAAAAATGATACACAGAAACAAACTAAACCTAAGTAAAAAAATTTACAAACCACATAAAAGCTTGAAACACACAAATCTAAAACTTACATGACAATTTGAAACACCATTTTTGCTATTCCAAGGAACCACAATGAATCACACCAAACTAAAAATTATATGACAATATTAGTTAGAGCCTTTGAGGTATGTATCATAATTTGTGTGAGGGTATGAAGAAGCATATAAAAAGTTAAAATAAAAGAAATATATCTTATTGTTTTTGTAGATTAAATCCAATTTATCACCACTTTTAACCCCATTCTTCCCCTTTTCTCTTTTGGGTATTATAAAAAGTATTGGAAAATTTTAGCCCACAACATTCTCATAAACTAAACATAATTTCACAAATGATGATTTAAAAAATGGAATATTATATAGGAACTCCTTATATTGCCTAATTGTGCTAAGTGCTAACATATCCTGGATTGTACGATAACTTAAAACAATATATTAAAGCAATCACAATATAATGCACGCACAATGAACATGATAAATCAACTCTAACATTTGTGAAATCACCCAACAGGAAAAACTCATAGATTTGTGTAAAATCAAGTCTTGATAGTCACAAATTTACAATCAATATTGTGGTATCCAAAACCATTGTTGATGTCCCATATGCTAACGCATACAAAACAGTAAGAGCTTCTGTGTCCACATGGTCTTTTCTGCATTAAGTAACACGGTCTTTCATTTTTCATCCTCTCATAACTAACACAATTTAAAATAATGAAAATCTTCTTCAATTTTCATCCAATTATGACTACTAAGCCTTAATAAATGATTTTGTAAATTATTCAAAGGATTAATTAACATGCAAATATTTTCTTCATTAGATACCATATCCATATGCTTAACTTAAATTTAGAATACCATTTCCCTTAGTAGATCTTATTTATACAATTAAAGTATTATTACTTCAAATTCGTTAGACTACAAAGTACAAAGAGGCCAAACACAAATATGAATAAGGATTTCCTAAACTCTACACCACAAAATGCAATACCACTACCAAAATGACAATAAAATGTGACATGCAGCTTAGGAATTAAAAAAAAAAAAAAAAAAAATCTGAGTTTTCTCTTTTAATATGTACATGTGTCAGAATTTTAAGCGTGATTTTCTCCTAACTTGGCAGCACCTCCTTCTATTACCTGTGCTATGCATGGGGTACCATTTTATTCAAAGAAACCATCTCTAGATAGATGCTAAGATTTGAAAATATTTGACCCAATACACTAACATATTCCATAAATTTTCAATTCCTATGAAAATCAAATGCCTTTATCTAAAATCTGAAATTCCCAGGAAGAGAGAGAGAGAGAGAGAGAGAGAGAGAGAGAGAGAGAGAGAGAGAGAGAGAGAGAGAGAGAGAAAGAGAGAGAAAGAGGATAGATACCGCCAATTTATGGTATATTAATAAGTGTCCAATTCCATGCAAAGCAAGAAAAGAAGACATACTGGACTTCAACCAAAATGCTCTCTCCATTACACTAAGCAAGAAAAGAAATGATAAAAAACAGCTATTCACATGTATTTAATCATGACATATTTAGTAATCATGTGCCTTGTGTAGATGATTTAATGAATAATACGATTTAATAGATGTAGGTAGTCATCTAAATCGCTATGTAATGTAATTGATTGACAGAAATTCCTTCAAACAAATTTGGCAGAAAAGTTGTCTAAGAAATAAGGCAGCATATTCTAGCAAATACAATTGCAAAGAATGCCACTTCAAAAACCTACAAAAGCTTTTTAATTTCTCAAAGCTTTTTGTTAGGTTCTAAAGATTTAGGAATTTATGTATTTAGAACTCTAATTTGTATTGTTGGCAAACCATGATCAAAATAGGTTGTTTAGTCTTGTTTAGGCTTGCTCAAAGTTGTGTCTTTCATATAAAGTTGGAATCGAGAGGCTGCAGATGCATTGGTGCATTTCGGCCTGGCTCGATCGATCGAAAGAAAGACTCGATCGATCGAATCTCGAGCAGAATGCTTTTCTGCAGAATTTTCCAACTCAGCCCTAACTTATTAAATGTTTTGGGTTTTCTGTTTTTACCCTAGGTATATAAAGAAAAACCCTAGCCACGTTTTTAGAGTTGCTCCTGTTGTATTGTTGCTCATACTTTTCTATTTTGTGTAAATCTCTTGTGAGATCTAGAGGAGCTTTCCTTTACACAAAGCTTATGGTTTTCAAGGTAGAGATAGTATCAACATCTTGATGATCAACTCGGTTGCTGCCATTGGAGCTTAAAGAATAACTAGCATGGGTGCTTGTAGCTGATTGGAGAATCCAAGAAAGAAGGAGTCCGTGGATTCGGAGCTTGCACGTGGTCGTATCAGTAAGTTCTATTGGTAGGTAGCATTAGGAAGTCGAGCGGGGAGCTTGTAAGTCCTTTTGTATGAACTTCGATTCTTTCAGCACAGTGGATTCAGTTTACCTTGGGGATAGCTAGGTCAAATCCTCCCCAGGTTTTTACCGTGTGGTTTCCTGGGTGATAATATCATTGTGTTTTTTATTATTTCGTTGCTTTATATTCTTGATATGATTGTGTGATTGTGATAACCTAGAATTGCATAATTGGACTAAGTTAATAACTTGGCTAATTAACTAGGTTAATCTGGTTGGTTTAAGGGGTCTAAAACCGTTCACTTTTCCAATCAATCTAATGAATCACAAAGTCAAACAAAAAACAAAAGTTAGCATCTTGTTATATTTTAATAATTTTCCTCTTACTTTTAATAGCAATTGAGAGACTACAAATGCCTACTTTTGGATCAGCAGAGCAACAATGTAAGAAAATAGAAAATAGAAAGTTTGAAGGGAGGATTTTCAAGCTTGTTAGTTTTTACGGGATCAAATGTGTTGGTCCAACTCAAAGACAACATAACTTCAAGTTCAATAATATGATGGTCATTTTATTACCAATAAAGAATTGCCTTAAACATTAAGAACTTCCAAACAAACTCAATGGTATTGGACATCCTTCGAAATGACCACATCCTTCAAATGACCCGTATTTATTATTTAAGAAAACTTGCTAATAAAGTTATTATGATTTATGAAACCACTTGCAATTATGATAGCATCACACAATAAATTTTAAAATTTCAATCATAATTGATAGAAAAGATCAGCAAAAAAAGAAAAAAAAAGCCTACTCAGACAAATTCCAGCATGGGAATTCCACAGTTGGTTGGAGTTTCGATCGTCCATCTAAAACATACATGCGAAGAAAAATACAATTTTTCTCCCATTTCCATTGAAAAATCAATACATAAAAACTAAAAAAAGAGGGTTAAAAAATTGAACAAATCTCAACTAGATTCTTTAGTTGGGATATGATTCCAATATCTTCAATCACCTATCCCGGTGATTGCTAACCCTTTTAAAGCAATGGACAAACAAACACCACCCGTTCTTTTATGCAACCAAACTCACTTCATAAAGCCAATTTTTCAACAAATCCATCAGAAACAGATCCATATCAAGAAAATCATATAATATGAATAATCCAAACAGGAAATAAGCCAGAGAACCATATCGAGGTACCAAAACTTTATCACAACAAAACCAAATAATTTTATTCCCCTCTCAATTAATTAAAATAAAGTCTAAGATTTCTAAATTAAAATTTATTTTTAACCCCTCATTTTCTCAAAACCTAATAAACGAAAACCCCATCACAGGACCGTATTTATTTCCTAATAAACAAAAGCCCTATCACAACCAATCAAAAACCATATCTAAAAACTTGAAACTTTTAATTTTCACACACTTTCTCAGCACCAAATAGAAAACAAACACACACATAGAGATAGAGAGAGCAATACCTTAGTACAATCATCGAACACTTTTCGAAGAAGAACTTCATAATTGGAGGGCAACTTCAATTCCCAAAATCAAAGACCCCAAAAAGGGAAAAAAAAAAAACTATGAACGCAGATATTAGAAAACAGGGAAAGGCTTAGTGATTTCTATAATCCAAAATAGGAAAAAAAAATATTGAAAAATTAAGAAAACAAACATTTTCATGGAGAACCCAAAAACCCAGAACAAAAAGGAATCAAAACCAAGATGAAAAGCCAAAACTAAAATCTTTTTTTTTTTTTTTTTTTGTAATTTCTGTAAGTTATAAAAAAGAAAAAGAAAAACCTATCCTATCAAAGAATTAAAAAAAATTAAATTTCATACCTAAATGTTATAAAAAAAAAAAAAATCATACCCAAATCTAAAAAGGGGGAAAGAATGTACCCGTGCCAGTTCTAATAATCTGATGGTGGCAGCGACGTTCTCGAACACTATCTCTATATCCCTCTAAATTCTCAATCATTCTGTGTTTTAAAAAACTGAAACAAAAACAAATCAAATCTAAACCTATCCAACAGGAAAACTCAAATAAAAGTAACGTTTCATAGCCAAATCTTAAAAAAAATTACCAGTGTTGATGGGCCATAGGTTTTTCTTTCTATGTGCTTGTGGTTCCGGTGGTCTGATTTTGCCTCTTTCTCTGTTTCTTTCTCCGTGCCTCAAGCCTTATCGCCTCTCTCTATTTCTATCTCCGGGTAAACCGTATCTCTCTTGGCGCTATATGAACTCTTCGAATCCTCATCGTGCTTCGCATCAGAATTGACGACAGTTACAGAAGGCTGATCGGAAGCCTCATCGGTTGGTTTAGTAAGCGTGACAACAGTAGTAGTAGTGTCGTCGTCTAGGGTTTGTTTAGGATTTTCTTCTATAGTAGTAGTAGGGTTGAGGTTGAGTTGGTTTGATGAATTAGTGGCCATTGTGTGAGAGAATCAGAGATTGCGTGAGAATGGCATCTCTGATCGCTTACTTCTTTCTCATCTAAGTTTTGGATTTTGATTTTAGGGGAAGTAGATGGTTTTGATTTTTGGGTTTCTGAGTAAAGAAAGGAGTTACGAGTTTTAATTTAAGTTTTTAGAGGAGAATTGGGTTTTGTTTTGGGGTAAACGGTGTTTTGGGTTTGTAAAATCATTTTTTGAAGCTTTTTTATTTCATCGCCTCTCTCTTTCTCTGTTACTCTTTGTGCCCTCATTCGCCCCTTTCTATTTCTATCTTGGTGCACATCTAATTTTAACCCGTTAATGTTTTGATATTTATAATGAGAGGCTTTTAAACGATGTGTAGCATTGCCAAACAATATAATTTATTGCTTTTTAACTTAAACGTGTCTAAATTTTAGATAGACACTTTTCCTATATGGCAACACCTCCTTAATTGTAGGAATCAACTTTCTCTCAGCTTCTGCTATTATATATAGTATATGATAGACCTACTTCATGATAAAATTCACTCCTTGTTTCTTCTCATGCCATTTAAAATTTAAAATGATGATGCTTCTTAGTTCTTAACATCACATTAGATTAGCATTTACCCATCCCAAAATGTTTCTAGGCATAGAATAAAGGCACCTTAGGAAGCGTTATCTAGTTTGATTTCTATGTAACACCTTTGTTCGTCTTCTCTAAGGATTTTCTCTACAACTTTATGTGCTACCATTTATTAATTCTCTTTTATGACTAAAATTATGCATGCATCAAGCTTGAAAGAGTTTAATCTATTGTGAATGTATATGCATTGGGCAAAATTTGTCCATGCATCATACATTCCCATAATCAATTCAAACTTGCCACGACCACCAAAAAAAAAAAATAAATAAAAAAGACATACACTTTCAAATGCATTGGGACCTATTTATTATTGTTGATTCAGACATGGTGCAACATCGAGATAGATAGGTCTTCCGGGTCTCATCATTCTTCTTTGCTTAGCCATCGTAAGTTACAAGCTACAATGTGAAAGCTCGGAAATGTGTCGAAAACACACGAGCAGTTTAGACCCCCAAATTAAAGTTACGGCTTGGTTGATTTTACACTAACTTAATACTAAGTGTGAAATAGTGTAAACACAAGCGTATAAGCAAGACAACTACTTTAATCCATATTTAAAGCAACACAACAGTAAAAATGAAATAAGTTGGGAAGAGAGATGCAAACACAGATAACACCGAGCCGTGTTATCGAAGAGGAAACCGAAGAACTCGGCGAAAAACCTCTCCACCGCCCTCCAAGCAAAAATCGATCCACTAGACAATCAGTTGGGATACATGGGTTAGCAAGAGACCCTCCAAGCCTAATCTACCCGATGTACCTAAGCCCTCCAAGCTCCTACTCCAACAAGGCTTCTCGGAACCGTGTCTTGTCTTAGTTCTCCGGATCCTGCAACAAGCTCCATGTTGCATCTGCCATCATCGGCTTCTTCCAATGCTTCCCAGTAGCACCAAAACGTCACTTCACACACTGAAAGGGTATGGTAAGTGTTTGGGCCATCAACCTCTCAATGGTATGGAAATGGAGAGGTAGGAGATGAGGAAATTCCCAAAACAAATGTGTAGAGGATTGTGGGTTTGACAATCTCTAACTCTCAAGGTGTTTTGCTAGGGTTTTCTCTTAAAGGCTCTCATCTCAATTGTGGGTAATAAGGGTATATATAGTGTGGGTACAGAAAGTGTGATTCAAACTTGACAGGCTGGCAGAACAGAATGCCTCGCAGGTGTCTCGCGGGAAGGCTTTACCCGCGAGACACAGCTGTCTCCACCTGGCTTGACTCTTCGCATTTCAGCATGTGCAGGGCACATGTATCACTTTGCGGGAAGCTAAGTCACGAGATGCCCATGAGAAATCTTCAGTCTTCAAATGCTTGAGTCTTCACACACTCTCTCTCTAACACACAACCCTTACAATGAAATCCCACAACAAATACAGGGTACAACAGATCGAATATAATTACAATCAAATTTGGCACAGAATATAAGCCAACAAAAACATATAGTTGTAAATAATAACTTTACACAATGACTTAGACTTGGAATAATGGGTCAAATGACTACAAAGTCAGGATTGCTTGGCTTGCTCTCACTAGTGATCAATCAAACACGAGTGCGGAATTTTGGTATAGAAAACATAGCACCATTAATAACAAGGACTAAAACACGAGGATGGATTAAGTTCCACTAAATTCTTTGTTTGTTATGAGTTCGAGTTAGCTCAATTGTTAAAAAAATTTATAATCGAATAAAAAATTTAGGGTTCAAATTTCCGTCAACACCAAAAGTTAATGGGTGTTTTAGCTTAATGATAAGAGTAATTTTCAATAAGTGGTTATAGGTTGAAATCCACTATTTATCAAAAACAAAGCAAATTTGTTGTTTGTTTTCTTTTTAAAAATATTTCAATGGGAGTGAGGGTTAAACCCTAGCTATACACATCGAGAGATACGGTATAAACTCTTAATTAGTTAATACTTAATACTACATAATTTTATATTTTTTTTTATTGAATGCTTTTTTTTTAGATGCTTTTTTCCTTTTATATAGTGCCAGTAAGTTACCCGTGCAATGCACGGATAATGTTGTAATATTTTATATAAGATGATTTGAAGAATGTTGTATATGTATTATAGCATAATTGTTATAGACCCTTATTAGTAATGAATTCATCATAAAAAACAACAATTATAAATTGCACACACATATCCATTATAATTATTCAATTGAAATAATGAGAAAAAAAGAAAAAAGAAAAAAAGAGGAATGTTATAGAATAAAAGTTGATATAGAATGTGTCTTTTTCTTTCTCCTTAATTCTAAAACAACATGCACATTTCAAACACCCACAGTTAATCACATCTACATCATTTACAAAGCCCACAAATCTACAACATCCAACCTTTATAACAAAATTGTAATTGATGTTGTCACTCAATATAAAATGCAAGCCCCCCTTCATTGGTTGTAGCCAACTCATACGGGTTAGGATTAGATGAAACAACAATGTTAAAGCTTGGTAGGTGTCATAAAAAAATTGAAGGTAAATGACATCATTTTGTGTCTGTGTGTATTTGATATGGTATGGCATGAAGGGGTATGGGTAGGTATATACAATAGGGGTAGAAGTGTAAGAGGTGAAAATGGTGCATATATTAAAATGCAAAGAGTTTTATGTGTATGTGCGAGAGATGAAAAGTCTTGAAACATTGAACCAAATGATACAAAAATTATTTATTTATTAATTAGAAAAGCCTAGAAATAATAAACCAAAATGAAATAAAAAGTTAATATTTAATTTGTTCTTATCTCTAATGTGACACTTGATGTTGGGAAATTTAGACCCCGGTTGATAGAATTAGCAAGTTTTAAACCCAAGTTGTTAATTAGATTTATTATGAATAAAACTTATTAAAAAAAACAAACATCAATATCATGTCAATAATGAATGCAGCGGAAAAGTAAATAAGACAAGATATGATGACTCAGGAAAACCAATGAAACAAACTAGTTTCACAGTAAAAAATCTGGGGGGAAACCTTCCCAAAAAGTAATTCACTATAGTAAAGAGAAGTTTCAGATCTAGTACAAAACCTTTGTCCCTAGACTCTACAATCCCTGTAGATGAACTCACAGCAGAAACCTTCTATCGCTTCAGAACCTCTAAACTCTTCAATATATGAATGCCACCCTTTAATGATGCACGAATCATAGTAGGTGACTAACCAATTGCGCGGATCATAGTACGCAACTTAATCACCAACTAGAAGAAGATATTGGCTGCAAAGTTCTTCACTTCATCAACAATGAAGATCAAGAAGCATTTGGTTACAAAACCCTAAGGCGCAAAGACACAATAGCTTCTTTCAGAGAGAATTAGGCATCGGTCACCTTTTGCATATGTTCTCCTTGTATTCTCTTATGTGATGGCCTCTAAAATAAGCCTTATATAGGTCTAGGGTTGTGAGGAAAGAAACCCTACACATACATGTCAGTATAGGTTGAAAATCAAATCTGGAAATCTGAATTCCCGTAACCTCGATCGATCGGGAGGTGTCAAGCTTTAAACTTCGACAGATATAGCTATCGAGAAGCGATCGAGGAGCTGTCGAGGAGATAGGAGCTTTCTTGATCAATCCACTAGCTGTCGAGAAGCTATCGAGATTACGATAAAAAAAAAGTTGAAAATCTTGATAGATAGCCTAGCTGTTGAGAGGTGTCGAGCAACTATCGAACTATCTATCCAGCTTTATTGAACAGCTTTTCTTCACTTGTTTCTTGGTCCAATCTTCATGGCTTTAATACCTTGAACAACATGTTTCTTGAAGTATTAAACACATCCTAGATCTACCAAATTACAAGTAAAGTGTGTTTGCCAAAGGACTAGCCAACTACATAAAATAGTGACATATGTTCCTAACCAGTGAATCATTTATGTCCTAACAATCTCCCCTTTTGGCAATCCGTGACAAAACCACAACAAACAAATGAGCATATGAGTCATAAATCACTCAACTCATACTCACTTTTTGAATACAATAAAATCTATTCTAACACAAACTCTTGAAAAACTTTGCAAGAAGAGAGTTTATGGCAAGTAGACTTTGACAACCTATATTTCTGAAACACTTTAAACAAAACTCATTAAGGCATCTTAGTGTGAAACAGAAATAATAGATTGCATACAAGTAAAGAAACATGTGTATAAAGAAAGAAAAGAAACAACACATGTAGAGGTAGGTGAAGAAAACATACATCAGCATATATAAATATCAAAGATAAGCACAATATATGTAAACATGGTCACAAGACCGGTGTACAAGAAGAAGGAAGTAAGCACTCCCCTTAACAACATGAAACATATCTCCCCCTTACAAAGGCATGTATTTCTCCCCCTAACATGTAGAATCTTAAAAAGAAAACACATATTCTCCACAATTTCTCCCCCTTTTTGTCATGATTGACAAAGGGTATAAGAAGCTAAAAAGCTTCACCCGAGAAACATGAAGATGATCAAGAATGATCAAGGGGGTATAAGAAATCCATATAAATGCATGAATGTAATGAAACAAGATGCTAAGGATGACAAGATAATAGAAAGATGCAAAACACGTGAAAAGCAAATCTCTCGACAAGAAAAATGTTAAGCACATTGATCCTAAAACACATACACGCACACTAAACAAGTCTAACCAATTTTATATTTCAAAAATAAGTTAAGACAGTTTAGTGAGCATACATTAACACATGTAAAACCTTGTGATGGCCAAATCACATTGTACCTGCACATGTATCAAAAGTAGCAAAGAATATTGCGTGTTGTGTGTGAAAAACATTACAAGATTGCATAAGTGTATACATGTTATGATGATTTCAGATATGAGAAAATCACTTTAACTCACACACAATCATAACTGTTTGATGGGGACTATCACCTTCGAGGTACATCCTATAACTCCCACATCTCCTAGAATACACGCTTGCAATCATATTTAAAGCATTTTTGATCTTTTTGCTTTTTATTATTCTTTGCATATTTTTCTTTTATTGAACATATCATGCATGGGCATATAAGAGAGAGAAAAGAAATACCCAATGATATTTGACATTCTAATTTTGCTATGCCGAAGCACACAAATGTCATTGACATCACACTTTTGCTAAGCTAAAGCATATAGATATCTTTCATGATTGGTGGGCAACAGTGGTGAGATGGTTATTTATGCCTTTCTCTTAGGATTTTCTAGTCCTACCCGTTAAAAAGAGTGATATGAGTATTAAGTACAAGAGATAACTTAATCTTACTCATCACAAGCAAGAGCCACAAAGCTCACTTGCTTAGTTGTGCAAAGAGATGCTCATCTAAGTTACAAAAGATACAAAGTTTAGAAAACTTTGTTTCAAAGGCCATCCAAGGTACACAAGTACCAATGTACATAAACGCACACTGTTTTTGTATTTTTCTGATTTTTCCTTTTTTTTTTTTGAAAACAAAACAAAATAAAAAAACTAAACAACCAAACAAAAACAGACAAACAACATGAAAGCAGAAAGAAATACGCATATGCATGAAGGCATGATAGAAAGATGCATGAAAGCATGATTACAAAAACAGATAAGAAATCAAGCAAAAAGAGTCCTACTTAAGATAGAAAGAATTAAAGCTAAGAACAAACAGAAAAAGACATTTAAGTCTTAGATTCATTTCTCACCCACACAGCACGAGTCTTTGGCCGTGAAAATGAAAAGGCATGTGTCCTAGTATGTCTACTAAAGGACATAGAAGAATTATATTTTTCTTGAAATTGAGTTAAAAAGCTCAAAACTTTTAATAACTCTCCAAACAAAGGTGTAGGTCCTTGAGAGGAAACCTATGATCGTTTAGACAATTGCTTATGAGGATACAACTTAAAGCAAATAGGACGAATGTGTCCAGAAACACCACAATGGTGACAAACATGAGGTCTAACAAAGGATTTATAATTAGACAAATTAGTTTTGAATTTCATACCTTCATCACCTTTCTCAGATTGTGACACAAAGACAGTCCTTGATCCAGAAGCCGTGGAAGAGGAGGGGCTGAAGGAAACAGCATATCCCAAGCCAGTCTTATTAGAACTAGGCTTTTGAGCACTCAATACCTCATCAAGCTTTGCACTAGACATCCTCTCTATTTGAGTTCTAGCTTGGCTAAGCTCAATCTCAAGATTCTTGACCTTCTCTTCTAATGAGGTGTTCTCCACAATAAAAGTCTCAACTAACCTTGTAGTCTCATTTAGTTTGACTAACAGATCTGCTTTTTCAGTTTTTACCTCATTAAACTCTTTTCTACAAAGATGAGAAGTCTTTTCAGATTTTATAAATTCAGTGCATAGCTTATCATAAGCTTCCTGAAGAGTCATCTTCTTGGGTACTTCATCATCAGAAGAATCCTCACTGTCACTATCACTCTCCATAATCACCTTATCGGTTGAGGCAGCAAAAGCCATAACATGACTACATTAACCCACATACTCATCAAAAGAGTCATTCTCAGTATCACTCCAAGTAGCAACCAACCCTTTATCTTTTGACTCCTTGGTCTTTTCCTTCATGAGATAGTTTGGACACTCTATTCTCATATGACCAAAACCTTTGCACTCATGGCATTGGATGATGGGTTTTTCATTCTTGCCCTTCTTGGATGATTTAGATTTTCTAGGAGTTTTGCCTTTATCATTTTTCCTAAACTGAAGAAGCTTGATAGTCTCATCAGTTACGAAGGTTAGATCCTCATCCTCGTCATCATCTTCATCTTTAGAGTCTTCAATCTCTTCCTCTATACCCGTAAGAGCCAAGTTTCTACTTTTTGCACTTTTTTCCGTTAAACCTAATCCCATCTCATAGGTTTGAATGTTCCCTACAAGCTCAGTCAAATGAATTTGATCAATGTCCTTTACTTCTTCAATGGAAATGAACTTGGCATGGAATCTTTTAGGTAAGGACCTAAGGATTTTTCTAACAATCTTGGATTCTACTATAGATTCTCCAAGGTTGAAGGCAGAATTCACAATATCCTTGAGTTTAGCATAGAACTCATCAAAGATCTCATCCTCTTCCATCCTTATTTCTTCAAAACTACTAGTGAGTCCTTAAAGCTTCACAGTCTTTACTGCCTTGGTACCTTCATAGTTGGTCTCAAGAATAATCCATGCTTCCTTGGCAACTTCTGTGGATGATATTCTTTTGAATTCCTCATTGGTTACCCCACAAAACAAAGCATTCAAGACCCTACTATTGAAATTTGCTGCTATCATTATCGCATCATCCCAATCCACAGGTGCTTCCTTTGGCTTAATCTAGCTAACTTCAATAGCTTGCCATACATGTTCACCTAGAGCCTGCAAAAAAACTTTCATACGAACTTTCCAATATGCATAATTAGTTCCATCAAATAAAGGAGGAATCAAAAGAGATTGTCCATGATCCATGACAACAGGGGTCAAGGATCACAATTAGGAAATTAATCCAATCAGAGTGAACCCGCTCTGATACCACTTGTTGGGAAATTTAGACCCTGGTTGATAGAATTAACAAGTTTTAAACCCAAGTTGTTAATTAGATTTATTATGAATAAAACTTGTTAAAACAAACAAACATCAATATCATGTCAACAATGAATATAGCGGAAAAGTAAATAAGACAAGATATGATGACCCAGGAAAACTAATGAAACAAGCTAGTTTCCCAGAAAAAAACTTGGGGGAAAACCTTCCCGAAAAGCAATCCACTATAGTAAAGAGAAGTTTCAGATCTAGTACAAAACCTTTGTCTCTAGACTCTACAATTCCCGTAGATGAACTCACAGCAGAAACCTTCTACTGCTTCAGAACCTCTGAAATCTTCAATATATGAACACCACCTTTTGATGATGCAAGAATCCCAGTACGTGACTAACCAATTGTACGGATCCCACTACATGACTTAATCACTAACTAGAAGAAGATGTTGGCTGCAAAGTTCTTCACTTCATCAATAACGAAGATCAAGAAGCACTTAGTTACAAAACCCTAAGGTGCAAAGATGCAATAGCTTCTTTTAGAGAGAATAAGGCATCGGTCACCTTTTGCATATGTTCTCCTTGGGTTCTCTTATGTGACGGCCTCTAAAATAAGCCTTATATAGGTCTAGGGTTGTGAGAAAAGAAACCTTACACATACATGTCAGTATGGGCCGAAAATTAGATCTGGAAATTTGAATTCCCGTAACCTTGATCAATCAGGAGGTGTCGAGCTTTAAACTTTGATAGATACAACCATCAAGAAGCTATCGAGGAGCTGTTGAGGAGACAGGAGCTTTCTCGATCGATCCACTAGCTGTCGAGAAGCTATCGAAAATTCGATAAGAAGAAGTTGAAAATCTCGATAGATAGCCTAGCTGTCGGGAGGTGTCGAGTACCTATCTGTCCAGCTTTATTGAACAGCTTTTCTTCACTTGTTTCTTGGTCCAATCTTCATGGCTTTAATACTAGACTTGAACAACATGTTTCTTGAAGTATTAAACACATCCTAGATCTACCAAATTACAAGTAAAGTGGGTTTTGTCAAAGGATTAGCCAACTACATAAACTAGTGACATATGTTCCTAAAAAGTGAATCACATATGTCCTAACACTTGAGAATATTTTAATTTTCTTTGCATAGAATATGCCATTTGGCGGAATCTCATGCTTTCCCACATGAGGTCTCTATTATACACACACACACACACACACACACACACACACACACACACACATATATATATATTGATTTAATTAGACAAAAACAAATATGTCTTGAAACATCGAATCAAATGATACAAAAATATTTATTTTTTAATTAGAAAAGTATTAAAACAATGAACCAAAATAAAATAAGAAGTCCATATTTAATTTGTTCTAATCTCTAATGTGACACTCTTGAGAATATTTCAATTCTATTTGCATAGAATACATCACATGGCAGAACCTCATACTCTCTCACATGAGGTCTCTACTCTTATATATATATATATATTGATATTGATTGATTGATGTGACACTTGAGAATATTTTAATTATCTTTGCATAGAATACACCACTTGGCGAAACCTCGTGCTTTCCCACATGAGTTCTCTCTTATATATACATACATACATAAATACATATATATATATATATTGATTTAATTAGACAAAAACAAATATGTCTTGAAACATTGAACCAAATGATACAAAAAATATTTATTTTTTAATTAGAAAAGTATTTAAACAATGAACCAAAATGAAATAAAAAGTCCATATTTAATTTGTTCCTATTTATAATGTGACACTTGAGAATATTTCAATTCTCTTTGCATAGAATATGCCACTTGGTAGAACCTCATGCTCTCTCACATGAGGTCTTTACTTATAATATATATTGATTGATGATTGATTGATTATGCTTACAAAATATATTGGTTTAAAAAATAATAATAATCTAATTTAAAAATGTTTAAATTGCAATTTTTTATTCTAATATTATATACAAGATTGTGTTATGGATGGTAGTACGTAACATCTTAGTGATAAGTAATTTGGTATGTTTAATAAGAATAAAATACTCTATAATCCAATTATTGGATTTTCAAAATTCATCTAAAAATATTATTAAATAAAATAACGTTATAAAGACTTAACATTAAAAAGTAGTCAAAATTACGGATTTCATTGATTTAAATAGAGGTTTGTTACTTCATAATAAGAGAAGTAAACTCAGTCGAATCCCACTCAAAAAAGTTCTAAATAATATAAATTTCATTTTTTAATCTCTTTTAAAATTCTTTCCATTATACAACAACATCCCTTATGAGTTGTTTTTCGATTTATAGATTATATTTGTCTTTTTTAATTTCAATTTACTCTTAAGATTTTATTTTATTTTTTATTTATTTATTTTTTTTGAGAATCTACTTTTGTTAGGACATATGTGATTCACTTGTTAGGAACATATGTCACTATTTTATGTAATTGCCTAATCTTTTGACAAAACACACTTTACTTGTAATTGGATAGATCTAGGATGTATTTAATACTTCAAAAAACCTTGTTTCAAGAGCAAGTGTTAAAGCCATGCAAGTCTGTCCAAGATTCAAGTGCAGAAAGTGTTGTTCATTAAAACTCGACAGCTAGCTATCTATCAAGACCTATAGAGTTGTTGAAGCCCGTGGCTCAACAGCAGCTCAACAGATACCCTATCTGTTGAGGTTTATGAAAAATAGAGTTTCAGTTTTGTTTTGACTATAATCCGTGATTATGTGTTTGGGCTTTCTTTTCTCACAACCCTAAACATATAAAAGATTATTTTAAGGGTCGTCAAAGGTGGACACAAGTTGCACAAGTGTTGAGCAAAGTTTGTTCAAGCAAATTGTGACTAGAGACAGAATTTACCCTAGTCCATCTTTCTTGTGAAGAAGCTACTGTGTTTGTGCACCGTAGGGTTTTGTAACCAAGGAGCTTCTCAATCTTCATCGTGTGATAAACTGAAGAACTTTGTAGCCAACAACCTTCTCTAGTTGGTGATTGAAGTCGCATATTGGGATCTGCACAATTGGTCAGTCACGTATTGGGAGTCGTGCATTACAAGGAGAGATTTTTACTATAGAACAAGTCCAATTGGGTATTGGGGTAAAGGTTCAATTGTAGGTTGGTATAAGGTACTAGGATTCGTTTACTTGTAACAGCTTGTTGTGATAATAGTAGATTCTCAGGAGTGGTGACTTTAAAATCACCTGGTAGGGTTTCTGCCGTGTAGGTTTTCCCCATTTGTAAACAAATCACCGTATCAATTTATTTTTCATTGCATACTTAGTTTAATTGGTGATTTATTTGTGCTACCACGCGTTTGCATGTTAATTTGATTAATTAATAAACTTGACTAATCAATCAATTAATTCATCATAAGGGGTCAATACATTTTTGGCCTATCAACTCTTAAGTATTTAAATGATACATTTATATCAATTAAGTTAATATATTAATGATTTTATAAAGAGTTTTTTGTTTATAAGTATATATTATATGCTTAAAGTTATTTGAGATGAATTTTTAATTATAGTATTAGTTAATAATTAACTTTCCATATTTTCTTTTAACTCTGTTTCCTATCTAAAATCCTCATTATGCCATTGCTACTATTTACTAGTATAACTTTTTATTTTTATTATTTACTTCAAAACTCAAAATTATTATTATTACTATTACTATTATTATTGCTGTATGTTTTTAGACCCCTTAAAACACAATTGGATTAACCTAGTTAACAAGCCAAGTTATTACTTAGTCCAAATTCCAGATCTAGGTTAACACAATCATATAATCATATCAATGTAAAGTGCGGAAAGTAAAGAACACAAAGATATAATGACCCAGGAAAACAAAACCTGTAAAAAACCTGGGAAGGATTTAACCTAGGTATCCTCAAGGTAAAATTGAATCCACTATGAAAGAATCGAAATTTTACAATAGCGACTTAGACCACTAACATCCTATTGCTACCTCATGTAGAAAACTTACTGACACGACCACGTGCAAGTTTCGAGACCACGAACTCCTTCTTTCTTGGATTCTCCAGCAAGTACAAGCACTCCCGCTTGTGTATCTTTAAAGCTCTTTAGTGCAACAACTGAATGATCATGAAGCTCTCAATGAAATCTCCTTCTTAATAATCCTAATCATGTGTGAAGGCAACCACCTCTCAAATCTCACAAGAGATTTACACACACAGCAAATAAAGCAATCTCTAAAACGTGGCTAGGGTTTCCCTTTTATACCTAGAGCAAAACATAAAACCCTACATGTCATATGGGCTTAAGGCTGAGTTGGAAATTCTGCAGAAAAAACATTATGCCCGACTTTCAATCGGTCGAGTCTAATTCTCGATTGATCGGGCCAGACCGAATTGTACAATGAATTCTGCAGCAGGTCGACTCCAACTTTACATAAAACACATACTTTGAGCAAGTCTAAAATAAGACTAAAAACTTGTTTTGATCATGGTTTGCCAACAATACAAATTAGAATTCTAATACATTAGTTCCTAAGCACTTAGAACCTAAAAAGCTCCCCCTTTGGAAATCTGTGACAAAACTCAAACACAATGCTCAAAGTTACAAATAAAAGCCCTTTACAAAATAATGCCCATTACAAAATAATCCAACCTAACTACTATCCATCAGTTGCAAGTGTAGACAGCAACACGATTGAATCATCCTGTATATTTCCTGAAATACTCAACAAGCGTATAAACGCATGTGTGGAAAATACAAGTAAAATAAAAATAAATTCTTGACTTCACAAAACACAAAACAAAGATATATACCATGAATAACTCATAAATATAAATCAATGAGCAGTGAAACAAGAAATATAGATAACAAAGTATCTCCCCTTAACATGAATAGCCCAAAAACAATACATCAAGAGCCAAAAAGAATACATACATAGTGAAGCACCTAGATACAATTTATTACTCCACAAGCTCCATCAAACAAAAACTCTCCCCTTAACTACAAAAAACTCTACATGTATCCAAATGTACTCCCCCTTTTTGTGACGGAATGCCAAAGGGAAATTAGAATCCATTATCAAAAGGAGGTGGCGAAGGCTGAAAGTTCAATAAGGGTATGAAACACCTTTGAATGTTTAGACCCCAAATTACAAAAATACCAATTCAAGCTTTATATCAAACAATTAATGTGCGGAATATGATAACAAGCTTATATCAGAATTGATAGAACAATCTAAGCCAAATATAAACACATCCACAGCAGTAAATATAAGGCAAAGATAAAGGGAAGAAAGATGCAAACACACGGACAACACACGATGTGTTATTGAAGAGGAAACCGAAGTCCTCGGCGTAAAACCTCTCCGCCGCCCTCCAAGCGGTGATACAATCCACTAAAGAATATAGTTGGGATACATGAACAGCAGAAGACCCTCCAAGCCTAATCTACCCAAGTACCTAAGCCCTCCAAGCTTCTTGCTCCAACGAGGTTACGCCGAACCTATTTCTTCTCTAGCTTCCCGGATTCCGCTACTTGACCATAGCATCAACCAATGTATATTGGTTCCTTCCCAAACTGCTTCCCTCAGCACCAAATGAACCTTCTCACAGACGTGGGTGTGGTGAGATAAGGATTTGGTAAAAGGCCTCTCAAGGTTATGACAATGGAGAGGGAGAGAGTAGAGGAATTTGAAGAGTCTTTAAGGTAAAGATTGGGGATGAGGCAATCTTGTATTTCTCTAGGGTTTCTCTCACAAAATTCTCTCTGGAATCTCTCTCAATTTAGTGGGTATAAGGGTGTATATATAGTAGGGTGAGAAGGGAATGCAAAACGTCAGTTTTTGCCAAACAGGGTTTACTCGCGGCTTGACCTCGCGGCTTGTCCAAGTCACGAGTTCCAGTCATGACGTAACGGCCTGGACAGCCTGGAACTTTTGTCCTGTAGCGTGACAGCTGGCGCGACCCTTCAGCTTCCCAGTGTGCCTCTCACGTGCCTGCCTTTCGCGGGTTGCCAGTCGCGATCCACCCGCGAGCCCTAGTCGCGAGACTCTGTTTTCTTGCACACTCTTGAGCTTTTCTTCACATCTTCTCACACACTACCCTTACAATTTTCCCACCTAAATACAGGGTAACTAAGTGCTAAATTACAAGCAAATTGGTCACGGAATAAAGCCAATTAGATGGTTGATTAAATTCAACCTTACAATCTCCCTCTTTGGCTATTCCGTGAAAAAACCCTACAACAGACTCTAGACTTAAACGTGAGTTGGGAACAGTTGGAAAACTCACTCACACCTAACTCTAGATTCTGTAAAGCTTTTGAACATATGAATAAGTAACTCCTGAAACACAATAACATAGCAATATCATTGTATGCAGTAAACTTAATAAGCATATGGAGCAAAATAGGCATGATCAAGCAAAAATGAACATAAGCACAAAAGCAATAATTCATGGCAAGATCAGCAACAGTATTCACTTAAGCACAAGTGACTACTATGTTCATTCATACAAGAAATGAACATCCGGACATGCAAAGATGATAAACTCAATTGAAGAGTACCATTTGCAAGTCCAACACTCAACCAATGCATACAAACTTATATGCATCTAGGAACAATCCTACAAGGGCACAAGAGTGTTGTACTTAAGATAATGCAAGGCATTAACAAGTACCAAAACACAAAAGCATAAAGGCTGCATAAGCAAAGTTTTGCAAATACATGGCACAAACCATAGAAGCCTACAAGTATGCATAAGTGCTATAAACAACCCTCAAAGCTTACAAAAGCAACAAAGGGTACATGGTGGCAACTTAAAGTACATAAGCTGAAAAACATCAAACAGTATATATATATATATATATATATATATATATGCTGAAGTAAACAACTACTACCACAGTATTTTGAGTTAACAAAGTTTTATATACAGAACAAAAATATCCAAAAGAAAATGATGAAGAAATCTCCCCCTTAAACCAGGCACTCCCCCTCAAGAGCTGCCTCAAAAATTCTCCCCCTTTTTGACCGGAATGGCCAAGGGGTCAGTGATCCTAGCTAGTATGAATGCTGTCAAACTTGGCAGATAGAACATCAAGCTGGTCCTGCATTGCTGTCATCCTCTCAGTCTGTTGATTCTGAACATCTCGGATTGTATCAAGTCTCTCCAGAATGATTTGAAAGGCATCAGGAGGCACAGGTGATGAGGTGGAAGGTTTGCTCCTCTTGACTCTTGCTCTAGGTGTGGAAACTGGTCCTGCACCTTCTGCTTCAGTCTCCATATGATCACCTTCTTCATGGACACCCTCTTCTTCTTCACCTGGAAGACGACTCTGTATCCGTATGAAAGTAAGATTGTTGATAGCTGATAAAGGAGGCATGGGACTGATATCTTGTGGGATTGCAACACCCTTTTCTTTGAAAATTCTCATGAGAAGACTTGGAAACACCAGCTTGGGCCTCGAGGTGGTTTTAGTTTCTTCCATGATAGTAGCATAAATGTGGGAACTGATGTCAATAGGGGTGTTTTCCTTGAGTTCCATAAGAAAGATAGCTCTGACATTTGTCAATGTAGTCATCTTCCTTATAGGGTACAGATTGTACATCATTATTGTCGTTAAACACCTCATGTCTTTAGGAAAGTCAGAAGTGTTGAGACACCTCTTTTCTAAAACCCCACCAATCTTTCTCTCGATAGCTTCCAGGGAGACCATTCTGTCCTTGTAGTTTGTGAATTCATACTCATCTAACCCCTTCAACCCCAAAACCTTATCAATGTCATGAGCATCTAGGGTAAACTCCTTTCTCCTTACCCAACAGTTCAACTCTTCCTCCTTTATCACAACATTGGCATAGAATTCTCTGATTAGTGGTTCACACACTAAAGGTAAGTCACCCAGAAGTTTTTCCCAGCCTCTGCCTTCAAAGCATTTTGGAATGAATGTATCCCTCAAGTCATGTAAATCCACAAACCTCTCCTGGATAATGGTTCCTTTTACGAAGGAATCTCTGTATCTCTCAAAATGCTTGACTGACCTAAACAGGTTGTTGTCCATTTTCAATCTTTTATCAGCCTTCTTAGCAGGAGTCTTCTTCTTAGAGGAAGTGGAAGCCATCTGTAAACACTCAGAAAAGGCCACAACAAGACATAGCACAGAATAGAGAAATGCACACACATTAGTAACAAATGAGTTACACAGTGATAAAACAGACATAGACTAAGCATAGTTGATAACCAAGCATTGAATATAACAAGTTCACCAAGATTACACTGAAGAATGCAACCAAATTCAGAGCAAGTCCCATTAGGACTGAATAGAGCAAAAATATAAATGTATCAACTTCTACAAGAGCATGATAGCCATAATCTCCAAAAACAACAACACAATCAATCAGATAAATGTAGGACTACAATACAAAATTGCAGACACACCTCATACCCATATGCCCAAAACTAAACAGACAGATATCAATGCCCAGATAGAGGAAACGTGACCTGAAATAAGCAACTACTCCTAAACAATCAATGCAGTAAGAGCAAGGAACAGCTCACACACCCAACCACAACAAAAATAAACCCATGTTCGAAATCTAAAAACAACACAACCCAACAACACAACATCAGATTCAAAAGAACAACAGTGAAATCATGATGAATGAAGTGAGGTTTTGAAAACCCATACCTTTTTCGTGATGTTTGATGAAGATATGATGCAGAAATTTAGAGCTTTTTTGAACAAACACGGAGTGTTGAGAGAGAGTTTTGAGAAGAAGATGAACAGACACAGAATTTCGAGGGAAAAACTGGAAAACAATTTTAAAAACTGTCTTCAAAATGCAAAACACGCGTTTTTCGCGACTGAATCAAGTCGCTAGTAAGTCGCCAGATTGAGCCACGAAACACTGTGAGGAGAAAATTTTGAGAATTTCCCTAAGTGTTTTTCGCGACTGGAAGGTCTACCACGAGATAGTCGCGATATGAGCCGCAAAATTCCCTGAGTACCTCCCGCGACTGAACCTTCCACCCGCGAACAAATCGCCACACTGACCCGCGAAACGTGTAAAATTCAAATTTTGAAAAAATTCTCTAAGTCTTTTTTGCGACAAGAGTACTGACTCGCCAATTAACTGCGAAAAATCTCTGAGTGATCTCGCGACTGGGACACGCGACTGGACCAACCCGCGACATAGTCGCCAAAGCAGGGCAACACAGTTTTTGAAATTTTTGACATTTTGCAAAAACAACGTACTTTCTAAAAGCAAAAACAAAACACTCAAAAATCTTTTTGTGTTTGACCAACAAAGATTGAGCATGTGAAAACACATTTAATCAAGTACAATTACACAAATGAATATGGCATTCATTGAACATAGACTTGTGTGTTGTGTGTGGATATCAAAAATGAGATAGTCCATAGTCCAATGTGAAGCTTCAATGATCAATTCAATCAAGGCATACACAACTAGCACTAGATAATGTGACCTATCTCAATTATAGAAGCATGCATATATGACCTCCCACAAAAAAACTTAATAACTATTCTCTGAAGCTTTTCATTTGGCTCCATATTCAACATATCATTTGCAACTTTTGAGCAAAGAGAATCTCATTGTGAGATAGATGCCTGAAATTTTAGACATTTCAATTGATGAATTAGCCTTTGGCTTTTTGAGCATCACACATTTTATTTTGGTTGCTTTCCCTTTTTCCTAGTCAAATACTAGTGTGTGTGACAGGCTTTTGCAGCTCTATATCTCTTTTCATTTGGAGATTTACATTTAGAGAGCTCTTTTATAGCATAAAAATAAAAGGTGGGAAGATATATAGGCATGAGTCTATGCATGTCTCAAGATCAACAATACCATTCACTAATCATTCATGACAAGGTTGAAGATCTATTTACAACAATCACATAGATTTCAGAATTTCTTCCACAAAGATATGAGTGCATGAGAGACAAGCTAAGCTCGTTAAATGCACACAGCCATAAGTACAAAGATACAAGGCAAAACATGCTTGGAGACAAAACTCAACAGAGTGATCAAACTTTTTGGATTTTTCAGCTTTTTATGTGTTTTTGGATTTTTTGACACAAAAACAGTAGAAGAAAGAAAAAATTTAAACACAAAACAAACTACAAATTAAACAAATGCTCAAAAACACAAAGCAAATAACCAATCTTATCCACAAAGCATAGGAAAAATTAATGCATGGACATGTTATAATGCTTATGCATGAGAACCCTTTGTCACCCACACGTAACGTGCGTTTGGGGTGATATCCTTGACGGATCGGGTATGGGAGTTAGGACTTTCAAACCTCCTATTGAAGCTCTCCAAGCAAGTGGTGAAGGCGCCAATCATTTTCATCACGTCTGTCATTCCGGGATCACAGTTTTGGCTCCTTGATCGCTCACCATCCTAAGACCTCAAGTCACTTCTTCTCCCTTGTGACCGAGGTACACTCGCATTGTTGTCTGCTCTCAACTTTTGACAGTTAGGTCTAGTATGCCCTTGCAGTCCGCAATAGTGACACACATACTCTGTTCTAGGACCCCGTTGTGGTCTTGAGAAGGATCTTGCTCTGGTTCCGGGTCTACCCATAGATTGATTTCGGGGCTTATTCACCATCCGTTGCTCACTCACATTCTTCCTCTCAGACTCAACATTTCCAGGGTTGGTTACTTCTCCAATAGGCTCTATGCCCTTCACAAATTTCACTTCTTTGGTAGCTTTGGCCGATGAGCTACTTCCTCCGGTATAGCCTAATCCGGTCTTGTCTGAGAAGTGTTTCTGAGATGAGATAACATCTTCCAGCTTTCTAGAGGAGACCCTTTCTATCTTGGCTTGTGCTTGCTCCACCTCTTGCTCAAGGAATCTTACTTTGGTATAAGCTTTCGATAACTCTCCATTTAGTGTCTCAATCTCACATTTAGCCTCTTTATATCTGGCCAGTAGACTTTTGTAGTCCTTTTCACCCCTTTTCATTTTCTTCACAGCCGTCTTTGCAACCCTTGCATACTCACCTGATTTCTCAAGAAGTAAAGCGTAATTCTCTTGAAGACCCAATGTACCTTCATCCTCTTCAGCTTCCGATTCTTCAACAACCCCAATAGACTCCGAATCAGAATGCTCACCAAGCTCCTTCACAAGTGTATTCAAGTCGTCTGAGGATTCCACATGAGCAATTGTCATGAATGCGGAGAAATTTCCTTCTTCATCACAGCTCTCATCGGAGTCAGAATTTGATGAGTCCGAATCACTTAAAGTAGTGGCATAAACCTTTCCCTTCGACTTTAAGTAATTTGGGCATTCCTTTTTAAAATGCCCATGCCCATTACATTCAAAGCATGTAATTCCTTGTGAGGGTTGGGAATCTTTACCATCTCTTCTTCGAAACTCTTTCTTCTCTTTTCCGGCACTCTGGAATTTTCCTTTGTCACCAAATTTTCCACTATTCTTGAGCTTTAGGAATTTACGAAAATTCTTTACAAGATATGCCACATCTTTATCTACCGTATCCTCTTCCGAAGAGTCATGAGATACTATCCTCTCATCAATTGTCTTAAGAGCAAGGGATTTGCTCTTCTTTGCCGAAGGAAGGGACAATTCATATATCTGTAGAGAACCAACCAACTCTTGAACCTTGATGTCGTCAAGATCTTTGCTCTCTTCAATGGCTGTAACTTTGGGCCGGAAACTTTCTGGTAGTGACCGGAGGATCTTCCTTACAATCTTTGAATCCTTAGTCTTTTCCCCCAAGTTAAATTTACCAACAACCACTTCGTTCAACTTGCTGTAGAACGAATCAAACGACTCTTCATCACTCATCTTTAACTCCTCAAAGCGAGTGGTCAACATTTGAAGTTTTGTGTCCTTCACCTTTTTAGTTCCCTCATAGGTTGTCTCCAGAATTTCCCATGCTTCCTTAGCAACGGAGATGTGAGAAATCCGGTGGAATTCTTCTGGAGAGACACCGCAGAAAATAGCATTCAATGCCTTGCTATTTGCATTTACCGCTGCAAGAGCAGCCTTATCCCAATTTGCCTTAGGAGCATCTGGTTTAGTCCAACCTATCTCAACTGCATCCCACACAGTCTCATCCATAGAACACAAAAACGCCCTCATTCGAACTTTCCAAAATGCATAATTATTACCATCAAAAAATGGTGGAACATTGAGAGATTGAGACCTATCCATCTCAACAAGGGGTCAAGGATCACACTCCGATATTAAAACCACAACAAGTGTACCCGCTCTGATACCAATTGAAAGTTCAATAAGGGTATGAAACACCTTTGAACGTTTAGACCCTAAATTACAAAAATACCAATTCAAGCTTTATATTAAACAATTAATGTGCGGAATATGATAACAAGCTTATATCAGAATTGATAGAACAATCTAAGCCAAATATAAACACATCCACAACAGTAAATATAAGGCAAAGATAAAGGGAAGAAAGATGCAAACACACGGACAACACACGATGTGTTATCGAAGAGGAAACCGAAGTCCTCGGCGTAAAACCTCTCCGCCGCCCTCCAAACGGTGATACAATCCACTAAAGAATATAGTTGGGATACATGAATAGCAGAAGACCCTCCAAGCCTAATCTACCCAAGTACCTAAGCCCTCCAAGCTTCTTGCTCCAACGAGGTTACGCCGAACCTATTTCTTCTCTAGCTTCCCGGATTCCGCTACTTGACCATAGCATCAACCAATGTATATTGGTTCCTTCCCAAACTGCTTCCCTAAACACCAAATGAACCTTCTCACAGACGTGGGTGTGGTGAGATAAGGATTTGGTAAAAGGCCTCTCAAGGTTATGACAATGGAGAGGGAGAGAGTAGAGGAATTTGAAGAGTCTCTAAGGTAAAGATTGGGGATGAGGCAATCTTGTATTTCTCTAGGGTTTCTCTCACAAAATTCTCTCTGGAAGCTCTCTCAATTTAGTGGGTATAAGGGTATATATATAGTAGGGTGAGAAGGGAATGCAAAACGTCAGTTTTTTCCAAACAGGGTTTACTCGCGGCTTGACCTCGCGGCTTGTCCAAGTCGCGAGTTCCAGTCGCGACGTAACGGCCTGGACAGCCTGGAACTTTTGTCCTATAGCGTGACAGCTGGCGGGACCCTTCAGCTTCCCAGTGTGCCTCTCACGTGCCTGCCTTTCGCGGCTTGCCAGTCGCGATCCACCCGCGAGCCCTAGTCGCGAGACTCTATTTTCTTGCACACTCTTGAGCTTTTCTTCACATCTTCTCACACACTACCCTTACAATTTTCCTACCTAAATACAGGGTAACTAAGTGCTAAATTACAAGCAAATTGGTCACGGAATAAAGCCAATTAGATGGTTGATTAAATTTAACCTTACAAAGGCGAATGTCTAAGATGCACCAAATCTGCTCGCAAAGCATGGAGCTCATCAAGCATGTCCACCAAAATCTGACCACGAGCCGCCTGAACGGTCATGACAGTCTCTAAAGTACAACGAATGTCAAAGTCATCCGAAGTAGATGGTGAAGGAACAGCAGCAGCAGCAACAGGATCAGCAGATGCCTCACTAGAAGTAGTACCTGTAGAAGAAGGAGGGGGTGCGATACCAGAAGGCTCAACACGAGGGCATTTAGAGCTCTCTCTCATTTGAGTAGCCTTCTGCCTAAGAAAAGTGGCACCTGTGGGAGCAATAATATGTACGGGCTCAGAAGCGGAGCATCCGTAACAAGAGCATACAAAAATGCACATTGCTCTAAAGGAATGGTGTGCAGATGAGAGATAGGCCACAAGGAATGACACGCTATCCTAAAGAAAAGATAGGTAGTCTTAGTAAGCTCAGCAGAAGTGATCCGAGGATCAGAACCCCACCAAATAGAAGACCAAGTTATGTAAGACATGATGTCATCCAAGGGAGGAGACTCATCATAGGGATAGACAGGGTACTGGACCAACGGTACCCCAAGAGCATCAGCCACTACTCTAGGCGTAATGGTGAACTCTATACCTCGTATCCAACTCTTTACCAAAGAGTTGGAATCATAGATGTGGATAGAGAGGTTCGAGTAGAACTCTCTAATCAAGGTAGCTGAAGGAGGATAATCAATATCCAAAAGTGGCAACCAGCCCGACACTCAAAGTTAGCCTTAATGGCTGGATCAAGCTCATCTAATAACATCTTAGGCTCAGCCCAAAATTTTCTCTTGAGGTTCAATGTCTCATAAAGCTCACGGTTTTTCTCACTCGGAAACAAATCACTCAAAGAGGAAGGAGCAGAAGAGGAGGAGGGTGTCCTATGGGCTCTAGTCTTCCTAGGCATGGTGCTAGGGTAAGGACAAGACACAAGGACAAAACCAAAAAGTACAAAAGAAAAACCAAAGGCAGACTACAAGTTAGCACAAAAAAATATAGAAATAACAACCTATATGATGCATGAACAGATAAATGTCATGATGCATGCTCTAATGTAGTGATAACAAGTTCAATTTAAGTTTAGAATCACAAAATTGGCTTGAGCATAGAGTTTATAACAAAAACCCCAAAATTTTGAAAAATCACTTGTTCAATTTGTACTAAAATGACCAATTGATAACCACACAAGTTAGAGAACAGTTTATAATGATCAAATTAATCAATCTAACAAGCCAATTTCATCAATTAAACTCAATTTGAACAAAATCCCCAAATTTGGTAGTTTCAAGCCCTAGAAATTTCAAGTCTTCATAATACATCAAATTTGTTAGGTCACAATTCGAATGACCCCTTGTGATTAACCCTAATTAATTAATTTAGCCAAGTAATTAATTAATCAATTAATCATGCAATTTTATGGAAGCACAAACAAATCACCAATCAACTAAATATGCAGTGGAAAATAAATGACACGGTGATTTGTTTACGAATGGGGAAAACCCTAACGGCAAAAACCCCACCGGGTGATTTTCAGGTCACCACTCCCGAAGCTCCACTATTATCAAATCAAGCGGTTACAAGAAAGGAATCCCAAGTACCTTACCAACCTACAGTTGAACCCTTACCCCAATACCCAATTGGACTTGATCTGTAGTGACAATTTCCACCTTTGATGCACGGCTCCCAAGTACGTGACTAACCAATGCGCGGATCCCAGTACGCGACTTCAGAACACCAACTTGAGGAAGAATGGTTGGCTGCAAAGTTCTTCAGTTCATCCACGTGATGAATAGCAGGAAGATGCTTGGTTACAAAACCCTATGGTACAAAGACACAGCAACTTCTTGATGGAAGATGAACTAGGTCAAGGACTTCGTCTGTTGAGCACAATTTGCATAAACAGAGATTGCTCAATGATACTACAACTTGTGTCCACTAAAACGGCTCTTAAAATAATCCTTTTATATGTTTAGGGTTAGAAGAAAAGAAGGCCCAAAAACATATTCACGGATCCCAAGAAAATCAGATTGGAATTCTGACTTTTTAATTCTCGACAGATAGCAGGTGTCGAGGTAGCTATCGAGAGGTGTCGAGATTTAAAAACTGTGCACTTCAGCTTGCTTTTTCTTGGACAGACTTGATGACTTCAACACTTTGACCTTGAAACATTGTTTCTTGAAGTACTAAAAACACTTAGAACTACCCAATTACAAGCAGAGTGCGTTTTGTCAAAGGATTAGCCAATTTACATAACTAAGTGACATATGTTCTTAAACAAGTTAAAACATATATGTCCTAACAAAATTGATCAAACTAAACACCATAGATCATGTTTATAACATCTCCCAATAAAAACCCATTGATCAATTTCAAGAAATAAGACTTGAATCATCAAAAACCCCACACATGCATAGGTTCAAAATTTCTCAAAGAAATGCATGAAAAATGCATGAAACTTGAAAATAAATGAAAAAGGAAGGGTAAAATGGGCTTACCAGCCTTGGGAGAGAAAAACCTTGCAAAAAGATTGGAGGAAAATGACAAAAAACTTGATTGGTAGCCTTGACCGATCAGATAGAGAGAGAAAAGCTTTTGAAAAAGTTGAAATAGTGAAGAACACATGAAAAGCTAAAGATTTAAAAAAAAAAAAAAAAAACTCTCCATACGATTTTCAATCAATCGAAAATTAGGTTCAATTGGTTGAAACAGACAGAAGCTTACCAAAATTTTAATCACATTTTCAATCAGTCGAAAAATAGGTTCAATTGATTGAAAATCTGGAAATCACTATTTTTGAAAAACAGAGCAATTTTCTGCAACAACTCCTCAAATCATTGAATATTATGAATAAAATGCATGAGTATGAGATGAAATAATTTTCAAAAAACACTTGTTTTGAACCCATATTTCCCAAAATTAAGATTTTCAATCAATTTTCCTTAAATTCTCAAGCTTCAAACATATTTTGCATGAAACTCAAGGAATTTTCAAACTTGGTTGGCCAAACCAAAATCACACACCATAACATGTACAAAGTTTAGCAGAGAGTAACTTGTGTGGTGTGTGCACCTAGTAAAAGCTTGAGATACATGTGAGGTGATATGTAAATAGAAATCAAGCACAAAGTCTACAAAATTCATCACATAGAATTTGAGAGAGACTATCACCTAAAGAGTTACATCATATAACTCCCACATCTCCTAGAATAAAAGCTTGCAATCATGTAAGTTTCTTGATTTGCCTCATATTTTACACACCAATTTTAATTGAGCAGAAACTTATTAAAAAGACGGGATAATATACACACCAATTTTAGCATTTAAACCGAGGCTACACCTTATGTTCTTTTTGTGCATGTTCTACACTTTCTCGAGCACAAAATCTTATGATATGCACTAAGGTGTTCATGATTGGCTAGTAAACAGTGGTGAGATGGTTATTTATGCCTTTCTCAAAAGGATCAAGTCCGACAATCAAAGGCAAGTGACTTCAAGATCAAGACAAAGTGATGAAAAACTATAAACATCTTTCCCACACAACATGCACTACAAAGCTCAAACTAGTAAAGTGCAAGAAATAAGCTCATCAAAGCTAAACAAGGTACATAAATATGTTATGCAAAAATAAATTGGCCAACCTTGATTTCAAATCCAAGAAAATAATGCAAAACACACTTTTCTTCCCTTTTTCCTTTTTTTTTTTTTTTTTTTTTTTTGAAAAGAAGAAACAAAAACAGTCCCAGAATGAAATGCATGAATGTTATGCAATGCGAGTCCTAGAAACAAAAAGAAAACAAAAACCAAAGAACAATGGTTACAAAAAGTAGAGCAATGAAGCACAAGGACCATGTCAGAAAGACTCAATTAGATTGAGCTTTTTGCATCCAAAACTTTTTAGATGCACCTCGAGCATTGGAGCTCTTATTCACATTAGAGTGATTTCCAACTCCAGGATTGGAATAAAGGTTAAGAGCCTTTACCAAGTCACTAATAAGTACCATACGATCTTGTGTTTGAGGCACAGGCACTTTTGGCTTATTTGCTCGTTTAACAGCTTGCAACTTGAAACAGTTTGGATGAATGTGCCTAGAATTTCCACAAAAATGACAAACCCAAGTAGGCTTACCATGCAACTTGTCCTTAGAAAGGGTAGACTCTTTAGGTTTAGACTCTTTCAGATCAACCCTAATCTTCCTTGGAGGTGTGACCTCTACAGGTTTAATAGTCTCACTCACAACCTCACTCATAGGGGGTTCAGAAGAAGAAGAAGGAACAAAGTTTGTGGAATGGGGTGCAGACACAGAGATGCTTTCTACAAAACCTAATCCAGATTTTTCAAAAGGAGACTTTTGAACACTCAACATATGATCAAGTTTGGAACTAGCAGTTCTATTAGTTTGTTCTCTAGCAACAGATAATTCAAGTTCCAAATTCTTAACTTTATCAAGCAAAAGCAAATTCTCAGTTTTCACATTGTTCAAAAGTTCATTAGTATCAAACAGTTTCACAAGCAAATTTTTCTTGTCAAGCTTAAGAGATGCAATTTTCTTTAAGCCTAATTCAACACTCATAGCATCCTTTGCAGCAACTTTGCAAAGTTTATTGTAGGCTTCTTGAAGATCTGCATCCTCAGAGAGTTCCCCATTAGAAGGGTTTTCTTCAACATACACACTTTAATTGACTACAGCAGTAGCAGTGAAAGCTATAAAGTTTCCATCATCGTCAGAACTAGACTCATCATCGGAAACTTCATTATCACTAAGGGTTACAGCCATAACGTAGGACATTTAGATTTCATGTGACCATACCCTTGACATCCAAAACATTGAGGACCCATAGAATTATTAGAAGATTGACCTACTTTTTCTCTAGGTTTTTCAGTGTTGTTAACCTTAGTGGGATCATTCTCCCTAAAATTTCAAGGTTCAGCAGTGTTCTTACCTCTTGCCCTTTTGTTGTTGTTTCCAAGAAATTCCTAAAGTTCATAGCAAGGTAAGCAATCTTTGTAGTAGAGAGCTCATCATCAAATCCACCAACATCAACATCATCAACTGACTTAAGAGCCATTGATTTGGATTTGCTAGTTTTGGGTAGGTCCAACTCATAGGAATGAGGGTAGGTCCAACTTATAGGAATGAAGAGATCCTACAAGTTCATCAACAGGAATGGAGTCCACATCTTTGCTCTCAGTGATGGCAGTCATTTTGGGTCTAAAATCTTCAATTAAAGATCTAAGAATCTTCCTAACAATTTTAGATTGATCATAGATTTCACCCAAGTTGTATGCAGAATTAACAATGTCATTAAGTTTAGCATAAAATTCATCAAAGGATTCATCATCAGACATCTTAATGCTTTCAAATCTAGAAGTTAATTGTTGTAACTTATTAATTTTAACTGCCTTTGTGCCCTCATGCATAATCTGGAGGATATTCCAAGCAGTATGAGCGACCTCAACATTAGAGATTCTCTTAAATTCTTCCATAGAAACAGCATTAAAAATAGCATTCATAGCTTTGCTATTGAAAGCGGCTGCTTCTTTCTGAGAAGTTTGCCACTCACTCACAGGAGTAGTGGGCTTCTCCCATCCGTACTCAACGGAGTTCCAAACTCTCTAATCAATAGATTTCAGGAATGCTTTCATCCTTACTTTCCAAGAAGCATAATTATTCCCATCAAAGTGAGGAGGAATAACTAGAAAGTGTCCGTGTTCCATGACAAAAAGGGTCAAGGATCAGCTTAGAGATCAAAAGATCTACAACAAGAGAGCAACCGCCTCTGATACCACTTGTATGTTTTTAGACCCCTTAAAATACAATTGGATTAACCTAGTTAACAAGCCAAGTTATTACTTAGTCCAAATTCCAGATCTAGGTTAACACAATCATATAATCATATCAATATAAAGTGCGGAAAATAAAGAACACAAAGATATGATGACCCAGGAAAACCAAACCGGTAAAAAACTTGGGGAGGATTTAACGTAGCTATCCTCAAGGTAAAAATGAATCCACTATGAAAGAATCGAAGTTTTATAATAGTAACCTAGACCACCAACATCCTATTGCTACCTCATATAGAAAACTTACTGACATGACCACGTGCAAGCTCTAAGCCCACAAACTCCTTCTTTCTTGGATTCTCCAGCAGGTACAAGCACTCCCGCTTGTGTATCTTTAAAGCTCTTTAGTGCAACAACTGAATGATCATCAAGCTCTCAATGAAATCTCCTTCTTGATAATCCTAAGCATGTGTAAAGGCAACTGCCTCTCAGACCTTACAAGAGATTCACACACACAGCAAATAGAGCAATATCTAAAACGTGGCTAGGGTTTCCCTTTTATACCTAGGGCAAAACATAAAACCCTATACGTCATATGGGCTTAGGGCTGAGTTGGAAATTCTATAGAAAAAACATTCTACTTGACTTTCGATCGATCGAGTCTAATTCTCGTTCGATCGAGCCAGACCGAATTGCACAATGAATTCTGTAATAGCTCGATTCCAACTTTACATAAAACACATACTTTGAGCAAGTCTAAAACAAGACTAAAAACTTGTTTTGATCATGGTTTGCCAACAATACAAATTAGAGTTCTAATACATTAGTTCCTAAGTACTTAGAACCTAACAATTACTATTACTATTAGTATTATTATTATTATTATTACTATTATTATTATTATTAATGTGTGTGTGTTTCAATTAGCTTAGTTGGTAAATCTCATGTCATCGAATAAAATTCGGAATATGAACTCTATGTACACCAAAAACAAATTAGTGTTTTTTAAAAAACAAAAAACAAAAAACAAAAAACAAAAAACCGATTAGTGTCTTAATGTAATGATAAGAGTAATCATCATGAAATGGACCCCATAAATTGGAAATATTACCATCTCAAATAAAAAATAAAAATGATTACTTACTATTATTATTATTTTGATAATGGTAATAATTAACAACTAAAATATAATTATTTGTGAGATTGCTACAAGATTTTTCCCAACTTTCTATTTGTTTTCCATATTACTTTGTCCTTTCATTGTATAATCGTTTAATTTCCAACAAGGGAGACTCTAATTGAGGGGTCAACATAACATATAAGGACACCACTTAATCAAAAATTTTAAGCCAATGAGTTTTGGTCCAATTATACTATATTAAGCACTCCTCATTAGTATCCAATCTAGGATTTCACCACTCAACTAACAACGCTAGTCACACATGAAAATTCCAACATAACTTGTAGCAATGAATTTTGAAAGGAAAGACTAAAGTGAAGGTTCAAATAAACGTTCAGTAACCTTTTATAAAATATTTTTAGCATTTTTCCATTTCAGATCTTGCACAACTTATTAGAGAGAGAGAGAGAGAGAGAGAGATCATCTATATTCTCCATTGACTCATAGATATCCTTGAAAAATCTCAATTTCCTTAGTTTTTCACTAGAATCCTTATAGTGATGATTTTGAAGATGAACGTTCATAAATAGGGGATGGTAGTGATGAAGGTGGAGTGAAAGCTCGTCTAGAACTTCATTCATTTGCTCATCTTCATTAAATAAAGGGAAACAAATGATATTTTTCTTCTTTTTGAGTGCTCCAATTCCATATGCATTCTTCATCAAATTCCACATCCCAACTAATTTTTGGTGCTTGAATTTCACAACTTGGATCATACCAGTAAACACATACTTCTCACTATAATTATCAAACTTGGACCTTTCTTGATTTGGTACATGCACATATGCAATGCTTCTAAACAAACATAAGGGAGAAATTGTAGGATTCTTTTTACTCCAAGCTTGCTATGTGGGGTTCTTCCTCGTATAATCCTTATGTGAGACAAAAATTGGACAAATAGACTGCATGAGTAGATTCATCCCAAACTTCTTGGGACATTCACATGCCCTTTAACATTCTTTTGGTCATGTTACCACTTACCACTATCTACCACATTTTGGTATTTGAGAAACACTTTCAAACAATCCAATTATCCCCAAAAAAAAATTTGGTAACCCATGAAAATTAAAATGACTCCATCTAGTTGGAAAATGTCATTCTCACCACAAATCTATTAGCTCTGATACCATTTTTTTGAAGTTGGTGGGCCTTTACATAATCATATTCCCAAACACTAATACACCACATATAGTGGAAGAGACACAATCTCAAAACACATCAAGGAAGAAAGAATGAATGGAGAAGAGGATGGGAACTCTTTGTTTGGAATGGAGAAAAGCATGAGTATATATACTATACCATACAATCTTAAATTCCACCACATTAAATTAGATAATTTTTTAAAATTTTACTACTCCATAGAATGACCTTTTTTATATTATTGAATCAGAGAGTTTCATGTGACATATGGCTTTTAGGTACATTTGGAGTGACATGAAGAAAACAAGAAAATGATTCCCCTTTTCATATGTGTCACTCTTTCTCCTTATTTTGAAACAATAATCTAAACAATCATGGACAATTGGGGTTTCTACCAGGACCACCAAAATAAAATATATCTCCATAATTTATGAGGTTATAGCAATTGGGATTTGTAATGATTGTTTGACTGTTCCGGGGACCCGTGAGAGTTTTTAAACCATCAATAACCTTGAGATTTTTTAAGAAACTAGCCTTGCCAAGCCCTTCTTCAGGGAAATGGCCACTACCCATTTGTGTTGCGGTGTGCTGCCCATCATGCTGTAAGTTTATCACCTCTCCTCCCCATTCAACCAATGAAGCGCTATCAGACAGGATCGAGAATATGGAAGATGGCCAATATCCGAAGTCTCTGTCCGTAATTTTCATCCACCAGTCTCCCTTTCCACTAATGTCCTATCTCATTGTACATGTCATGCAAATCAGTCTGTAATATTTTGAATGATAAATGAAGGTATAAGGACTAATGAAAGAAGAAAAAAAAAATCTTTTTGTGTAGAACAACATAGACACTTAAATTCACCGTCTTAAAAAATATGTTAGGTAAAAATAAATTGTGTATAGCAAAAAAAAATTAAACCTTTAAATTTAAAAGTAGTATATAAAAATACATAAACCGAGAAATAAGAATTTCAAATATACACTGTTACAACTAAAACCAGAAGAAATTCAAACATATCTGTAACATTTGTTACTATGTTTATCCAAAAAGTAAAAGTACTTGATAAAGTAATTAAATTGAAATATTGTACTACCTTCCGAGCATAGAAGTTGACTGAACGTTGGTTACCATCATAGTTGGAATAACGGGAGACGATTGCACCCATCGCAATCTGGTTGTCGACTCGAACAAAGCCAGAGCACAACAGATTGTAGCAACCTGTGCTTTGATATGAATCATTCTGCAGCGATGATAAATTTTTATTTTTTATTTTTTTTAAAAAGACGCCTTTCAGAAATGAAACAGTATATATAAACATGGCCAATGCTGGCAGGGAAGTCAAATATTAAAACACGTACAATCCAATACGTGAAGAGTCTAGTGTTGTTATTGTTAGGTTCTAAGTAATTAGGAACTAATATATTTGAACTTCATTTTGCATGTTGGCAAACCATGATCAAAACAGTTTTAGTCTTGTTTAGATCTATTCAAAGTATAGGTCTTTTATGTAAAATTGGAATCGAGTTACTGCATAATTGAGTGTGCAATTCTGTCTGGCTCGATCGATCGAGAATTAGACTCAATCGATCGAAAGTCATGCAGATTGTTTTTTCTGCAGAATTTCCAATTCAGCCCTAAGCCCATATGATGTGTAGGGTTTTATGTTTTACCCTAGGTATAAAAGGGAAACCCTAGCCATGTTTTTTAGGTTGTTTTGCTTGCTGTGTGTGTGAATCTTTTGTGAGATCTAAGAGGCGATTGCCTTCACACATGCTTAGGATTATCAAGAAGGAGATTTCATTGAGAGCTTGATGATCGTTTCAGTTACTACAATAAGAGCTTAAAGATACACAAGCAGGAGTGCTTGTGCTGGCTGGAGAATCCAAGAAAAAAGGAGTCCATAGTCTCGGAGCTTGCATGTGGTCGTGTCAGTAAGTTTTTTACATGAGGTAGCAATAGGATGTTAGTGGTCTAAGTCGCTATTGTAAAACTTCGATTCTTTCATAGTGGATTCAGATTTACCTTAAGGATAGTTAGGTTAAATCCTCCCCAGGTTTTTTACCGGTTTGGTTTTCCTAGGTCATCATATCTTTGTGTTCTTTATATTCCGCACTTTAAATTGATATGATTATCTGATTGTATGTAACGTAGATCTGAATTTGGACTAAGTAATAACTTGGCTAATTAACTAGGTTAATCTAGTTGTGTTTTAAGGGGTCTAAAAACTCACAAGTGGTTTCAGAGCAGGTAGCTCTTCTGTTGTAGATCCTTTGATCTAAGAGCTGATCCTTGACCCCTGTTGTCATGGATAATTTTAAGTGTCCTACTATTTTTGATTGTGATGATTTAAATAAAAAGGACACTGTTGTTTTTGTTTTGATTTTATTGATGCCTGTGAAACTCTCTGTAAAGAATTATTGAAATCTATGAAAATTTCTAAGAAATTCAAGGAAGAGTTAAAATTGGCTAATCTTGAAAAAGAGGAATTGATTGTTAGATTAGATGAATCTAATAAAAAGAATGAATTTTTGAGAAATCAAATTTCCTCTCAAGATGAGAAGATGAAAAGCTTGGAACAAGAGTTAGTTGAATCTAAAACTAAAATTGAAAATTTGACTAGTACCAAGCCTGCTGTTGATAAGAGAAGTGTTTATGTTTCTCTTAAGCCTAAAACTAAGAAATTTTATATCCTTCATTTCAAGAGGAATAATAAAGAAAATGCTTATTTTGCTAGGTTAGACAAAGGTAAAAGTTCTAATGTAGACGCTGAAGTTTCTAAACCTATGTCTAAACCTACTGTTAGAGAGCATAATAAATCTGTTTTTGTGCCCACTTGTCACCTTTGTGGTGTCGTTGGTCATATTAGACCAAAGTGTTCTTTGTTGAGGCAAAAACCAAAATCTGAAACTAGAATTGTTGTTAGGAATATTGATGTTCCTAAATTTGTTCCTGTTTGTCACTTTTGTGGTGTCTCTAGTCACATTCATCGTAATTATCATAAATTGAAATTTAAACATTCTGTATTTCAATCTAGTATATGTGATGATATTTCTCCTGCCATAAGTCCAAATAAATTGTTTCATATGTTTTTGAAAAATTTAAGCTTGTTATCTTGTGAAAGGAAATTGCAGGATTTTAGTCTTTCTCAGAAGATTGGTGTAATCCCTAAAATACACTCTGCTTCACATGGATTTTCACTTACAAAGCCGAAGACTCGTGCTATATGGGTGAGAAAAGATTCTCTAAGGTGAGTGTTACTGACTTGTCCCTGATTTAATTCTTTCAATTGTTTGTGGACATGTTTTGTTTTTTAATTTTTTTTTTTAAAATCCAAAAACATTGAAAATTTTGAAAAAGACAAAAATATTTTATTTTGTGTCTAGATTTTTTTTTGAGGATTACATGAATTATGATATCTCTCTCTTCATTTAGAACATGCTTGACATTGTGGAGAAACTTGAATAGTGTGTGCTGTATAAGTGCTAAGCTATTTCTGATTTTGTGTGAGTATGTACTAGTTTGTACATGTACTCATGGGTTAATTAAGAAATTGATATTTCTTATTTCTGTACCCTCTATAGCTTAGTTAAGCACTATCATTCATTGCTTTACATTGTTCATTTAGCATAATGTGCACTTTTTGTTTTTGGTCAAAAAAAATTTTTAAAACCAAAAAGATTTTTGTGTTTTGTATTACATATCATGGATTTGTAATCAAGGTTGGCCATATTATCTTTACATAACATGTTTATGTACCCTGTTTAGCTTGGATGAGCTTATCTATTGCACTTTACTAGTGTAAGGTTGAAATTTATCAACCATCTTGTTGGCTTTATTCCGTGCCAATTTACTTCTAATTTAAGCACTTAGTAACCCTGTATTTAGGTGGGATTATTGTAAGGGTAGTGTGTGAGAAGATGTGAAGAAAAGCTCAAGTATGTGCAAAGAGGCAGAGTTTCGCAGCTGCAAGCTGCCAAATGCTGGCACGTGAGATGCACATAGGGGAGCTGAAGGGTCGCGCCAGCTGTCGTACTACAGGACAAAAGTCCCAGGTTGGCCAGGCCGTTACGTCGCGACTTGAATTCGCAACTTGGACAAGCCGCGAGGTCAAGCTGCCAACCAGCCCTCTTTGGCAAAAATTGTCTCTTCGTATTCGAAACACACACCACTATATATAGACCCTTATACCCACTAAATTGAGAGAGCTTCCAGAGAGAATTTTGTGAGAGAAACCCTAGAGAAAAACAAAATTGCCTCATCCCCAATGGCTATGAGTATTTCATTACTTTCACTGATGATTACTCAAGATATGGTTATGTGTACCTAATGAAACGGAAGTCTGAAACCTTTGAAAAGTTCAAAGAGTTTAGGGCTGAAGTTGAGAATAAATTAGGTAAACGCATAAAGGCCATTCGATCTGATCGTGGTGGCGAATACCTTCTTGGGGATTTTAAGGATTACTTAACTAAGAATGGGATTGTATCCCAATTGACTGCACCTGGAACTCCACAACAAAATGGTGTAGCAGAAAGAAGGAATAGGACTCTTTTAGATATGGTTAGGTCCATGATGAGTTACTCAACTTTACCGATTTCTTTTTGGGGTTATGCCTTAAACAGAGCAATACATCTTTTAAATTTAGTTCCATCAAAATCTGTTCCCAAAACACCCATGGAATTGTGGAGTGGGCGTAAGCCTAGTATGAAATATCTCCATATTTGGGGTTGTCCAGCACATGTTTTAAAAGGGAAGCCTAATAAATTGGAACCAAAATCAGAAGTGTGTTTGCTTGTAGGTTATCCAAAAGAAACTAGGGGTTATTTATTCTATAGTCGTAAAGATAACAAAGTTTTTGTTAGTACAAATGCTAAATTCTTGGAAAATGACTATATGAATAATTTTACTCCTAGAAGTAGAGTTGTGTTGGCTGAAATGAATGAATCTGTAAATGAACAACCAATAGATGAAACTAGGGATGATGTGGCTGTATTAGATACACCACAAGATACTACTCATGACATGTCTAGTACTCAGGTGCCACGTCGTAGTGGGAGAATTGTTCGGCCTCCTATAAGATTCATAGGTTTGGGAGAAACTTATGAAACTATCTCAGAAGAGGTTGAATCGGATCCTTACACATATGATGAAGCTATAAATGATATAGATGCACATCATTGGGTCCAAGCTATGAAATCTGAATTAGATTCCATGTATTCCAATCAAGTTTGGGATCTTGTAAAGGCGCCTAACGGCATTAAACCTGTTGGTTGCAAATGGGTTTACAAGAGGAAGAGAGGGATAGATGGAAAGGTTGAAACCTTTAAAGCAAGGCTAGTGGCGAAAGGGTATACACAAAAAGAAGGTATTGATTATGATGAAACCTTTTCTCCAGTAGCAATGCTTAAATCTATCATAATTCTCTTATCCATTGCTGCTCATTTTGATTATGAGATTTGGCAAATGGATGTCAAGACTGCATTTCTTAATGGCAATCTTGAAGAGGAAATCTATATGATGCAACCGGAAGGTTTCATAGCAAAGAACCAAGAGCATATGGTATGCAAGTTGCAAAGGTCCATTTATGGACTTAAGCAAGGATCTAGGTCATGGAACATTAGATTTGATCAAGCAATCAAGACATTTGGTTTTGAACAAAATCTTGATGAACCATGTGTGTACAAAAGACATCAAGATAAAGTAGTAATGTTCCTAGTGCTTTATGTTGATGATATTCTACTCATTGGAAATGATGTAGGGGTAATGTCATCGGTAAAAGTTTGGTTGTCAAGCCAATTTGATATGAAGGACTTGGGTGAGGCTAACTTTATTCTTGGGATCAAGCTTTGGCGAGATCGCAAGAATAAGATGTTAGGCTTATCACAAGCTGGATATATAGATAAGGTTCTAGAACGGTTTAGCATGCAAAACTCCAAGAAAGGATTACTTCCTTTCAGACATGGAGTTCCTCTGTCTGATGACCAAAGGCCTAAGACTCAAGAGGAAGAAGAAATGATGAGACAAGTTCCTTATGCTTCTGCAGTAGGAAGTCTCATGTATGCCATGCTTTGTACTAGACCCGATATCTGCTATTCAGTTGGCATGGTCAGCCGATGTCAATCAAATCCAGGACCAAAACATTGGCAAGCTGTAAAGCATATTCTCAAGTATCTACGGAGAACGAGAAATTATATGCTTGTTTACCATAGTGAGGATTTGATTCCCATTGGCTATACAGATTCAGATTTTCAATCGGATCTAGATTTCAGAAAATCCACTTCAGGATGTGTTTTCACCTTGGGAGGTGGAGCCATTAGTTGGTGGAGTATTAAGCAATCTTGTATTGCAGACTCCACCATGGAGGCAGAATATGTTGCTGCTTGTGAAGCAGCAAAGGAAGCTGTATGGCTCAAGAAGTTCCTTTCTGACCTTGGTGTAATAAGAATGGAGCAAGTTCCAATCACATTGTTTCGTGACAACAGTGGAGCAGTTGCACAATCTAAAGATCCAAGGAATCATAAGAAAGGAAAGCACATTGAGAGGAAGTACCATATCATTCGAGATATTGTTGCTCGTGGAGATGTGGTGGTAGCAAAGATTGAAAGTGCAAATAATCTAGCAGATCCATTTACTAAAGCCTTGCCTCAAAGGACTTTTGAGTCGCATTTGGATAGAATGGGAGTTAGATTAGTGCACAATAGTCTTTAGGGCAAGTGGGAGATTGTTAGGATTGGTGCCCTTAAATCCTATTGTAAGATGCTATGTATGATATTAAGTGTGACATTGTGTTTGACATTATGTATGACTTAATATTATGTTTAATAAATTTGTTTTATTATTATCTGAAATAATGGTAACATGAATATTCAGACATTATCATATAGTCCATGAGATGCATAGTATGTGATTTATGTGAAGAGTCACAGAAGATATAAATCACAAGTTCTTTGTAAACTCAGAATTATAGTTCGTAGTCAGTGATGAAATTGGGCATTTCATCTGCGAAGACTATAACATATCAACTACGATAATTTGTCTTGATCATGGAAGTGGAGACTTCTAGTTGATGTGTTAATATGTTTTAAGAGTTAAGACATATTGAACTGGACCGCTGTGAGATTTATTATTCTCTTAAAGATTGTCAAATGAATAATAAATCTCACGACTTACATTTGCATGAACTCTTAATCATGAGAGAATAATGGACCTGATCATGAGGTGTAGGTTGCTTTGATATATCAGGAGTGAGATCTAAAGTAGTGGTCAAAACCTCAGTATGTTGGGCAGCGACATTTAGTGTTGATGGAACATGTATTCTCAAGATGGAATTCATAGTCTCTTAACGGAGATATAAAGTATTCCCTTGAGATAAGTTTAATGGGTTTGTTATTCAGAGAGTTAGGCCTAACCACTTTAGTAAGACTAAAGTATATATTTATGGAATTGGATTTCATAAATATATAATGAATAACATTAAAGGATTAAACCGGGTACTCAAGGATTAAGATGTAGTAATTTACAAAGTGGCAGTCTACATTTATGACTTTGTATTACTACGAATATTTTATGAAGGGGTTGCATGTATAATAAAGTCTTGGGATATAATTTATAGATAAGACCTAGAGTGCAACTATTTTTATATAGTGGTATTAAAAATAGTTAATGGTAACTTTGGACTTGTCAAGAGTTGACAGAAAAGCCCAAGGCCCATTGGAGCTAGTGTCTTATTGGTCTCTTTTGGTCCCATTCCAAGCCACACACTTAAGCCCAATTGGTAAGGCCCAAAAGGCCAGCCCAATTAGATAAATTGGTTAGATACAAAGGGAAAAACGTACAGAAATACAAGTGTGAGAAAAACATCATGAAAATGGTGTGCATGTGAGTTTTTGTCACTCACAAGTCATCCCTTTGTTACCAATCGAGAGACCACACATCTTGGGCGTTAGTGGAATTGGAGTGAAGATTAAAAGTAGTCCCAAGTGCTTCAATCTTTGTTTTGAAATTCACCGCTTCAAGGTACGATCTCTTGTTCTCTAATTCTGAAATTTACTTTGTGCATGTTATCAATATCGAATGAAGTAGATCCGTTTTAAAACTTATTTTCCGCTGCATTTATCTTTATATCCATCAGTGTGGGAAGATGTTTATAGTTTTTGATCACATGATCTTGATCTTGAAATCACATGCCTTTGATTGTCGGACTTGAACTTTTTGAGAAAAGCATAAATAACCATCTCACTTCTGTTTACTAGCCAATCATGAACACCTTAGTGCATATCGTAAGATTTTGTGCTCGAGAAAGTGTAGCACATGCACAAAAAGAACATAAGATGTAGCCTTGGTTTAAATGCTAAAATTGATGTGTACATTATTGAACTTTAATTAAATCAATCAAATAAAATTGGCGTGTACATTATCCTAGCTATTTTAATAAGTTTCTGATCTAATAAAATTGGTGTGTACATTATGAGGCAAATCAAGAAATTTACATGATTGCAAGCTTGTTTTCTAGGAGATGTGGGAGTTATATGATGTAACTCTTTAGGTGATAGTCTCTGTCAAATTTATGTGATGAATTTTATAGAAATTGTGATTGATTTCTACTTACATATCATCTCACATGTATCTCAAGCTTATGCTAGTTGCACACACTACACAAGTTACTCTTTGCTAAACTTTGTACATGTTATTGTGTGTGATTTTGGTTTGGCCAACCAAGTTTGAAAATTCCTTGAGTTTTATGCAAAACATGTTTGTTGTTTGAGAATTTACGGTGAATTGATTGAAAATCTTGTTTTTGGGAGATCTGGGTTGAATTCAAGTGTTTTTGAAAAACTTTTTATCTCATACTCATGCATTTTATTCATAAAACAATGTGCTTTGAGGAGTTTCTGCATTAAAATGCTCTATTTTTCAAAAGTCTGATTTTCCCAGATTTTTGATCGATCAAAGCTATTTCTCGACCAATTGAAATTGCGATAAAAATTTTGGTTTGAATCTATCTGGCTCGATTGGTATTCGATCGATGCTCGACCGATCGAAACTGAAAAATTTTCAGTTTCTAATTTTTTAACCAAATTTTTTTTTCATGCATCATTTATGTTTAGGATTCACATGCATTGCATTGTTTTCTGTATCCATCTTGCAGTTTTGCAGTCATATCTCTCGTTGTTTTCACACATAACATGCATACACTTTGCTAAAATGGGTACTCAACTTGATCTAAAAATTGATTGATTAATTTTTGAGTTATGTGCTTTTAGTATATGCTATTTTTATGTGTGAACTACAGAAAATATTTTTCTTAAGAGATATGATGGATAATCAATGTGCATATATTTTCTCTACTCATGCAACTGTTTATGGGTCACATAGTGTTATGTTTGCATTTATTAAAAGAGAGAATATTTTTATTCATGTGTATCCTCACCTTAATTTTTAACTTTGGTTTGTGTGTTTTTATTTTCCCCACCTCTTAAATTTTTCCCCAAAACTGTTTTTCCCAAAACTTGTTTTGTTTTTCCTATTTTTATAGGGGGAGAAGCTGGTTTTTAACATTTGCTCTTCATAGGGGGAGTTATCTCTATTTTCTATAGAGTTGAATTGTTTTGTGCTCCCTTTGTTTTTTTTCTCTCTACTGTTTACTGTCACTCTACTCTTTGTTTGAGTTGTCTTTGTCAATACGTGACAAAAAGGGGGAGAGATTTTGGTGAAATGTGGAAAATACAAGTATGTTTAATGTGGGAATATATGTGGAAAATACCAGTATGTTTTGTTTAGGAGGAGTTGAAATTGTTTTTGATGTATTTAACTTAGGGGGAGAGTTAGTTTGCATATTTGTTGTTTTACTGTTTTTCTGTCTTATTTTCCACACATGCGTTTATGCATTTTGTTTAAGTGTTTCAGGAAATATACAGGTTGATTCAGTCATGTTGCTGTCTACACTTGCAACTGATAGATAGTAGTTAGGTTGGATTTTTGTAATAGGCTTTTTTGTTTGTAAAGGGCTGTTTTTTCTTGTAACTTTGAGCATTGTGTTTATGTTTTGTCATGGATTGCCAATAGTGGAGTTTGTTAGGTTCTAAGTAATTAGGAACTAATGTATTAGAACTTCATTTTGTATGTTGGTAAACCATGATCAAAATAGTTTTAGTCTTGTTTAGATCATTTCAAAGTATAGGTCTTTTATGTAAAGTTGGAATCGAGTTATTGCAGAATTGACTGTGCAATTCTGTCTGGCTCGAACGATCAAGAATTAGACTCGATCGATCGAAAGTCGTGCAGATTGTTTTTTCTGCAGAATTTCCAACTCAACCCTAAGCCCATATGACGTGTAGGGTTTTATGTTTTGCTTTAGGTATAAAAGGGAAACCCTAGCCATGTTTTTGAGGTTGCTCTGCTTGCTATGTGTGTGAATCTTTTGTGAGATTTGAGAGGCGGTTGCCTTCACACATGCTTAGGATTATCAAGAAGGAGATTTCATTGAGAGCTTGATGATCGTTTTAGTTGCTACAATAAGAGCTTAAAGATACACAAGCAGGAGTGCTTGTACTGGCTAGAGAATCCAAGAAAGAAGGAGTCCATGGTCTCGAAGCTTACACATGGTCATGTCAGTAAGTTTTCTACATGAGGTAGCAATAGGATGTTAGTGGTCTAAGTCACTATTGTAAAACTTCGATTCTTTGATAGTGGATTCAGTTTTACCTTGAGGATAGCTAGGTTAAATCCTCCCCAAGTTTTTTACTGGTTTGGTTTTCTTGGGTCATCATATCTTTGTGTTCTTTATATTCTGCACTTTACATTGGTATGATTATCTGATTGTGTTAACCTAGATCTGGAATTTGAACTAAGTAATAACTTGGCTAATTAATCTGGTTGTGTTTTATGGGGTCTAAAAATGTACAGTTATCTCCATATAGATTTTCGTAGACCGGTTTTTCCACATAAAATAATTTTGTAAAAAAAGAAAAAGGGAAAATTATTAGTAATTAATTGTTTAGCATGCGCCTAAGAGAAAAGATGATGATGAAATTATATATACCATCATGCCGACTTCAATGGTATTAAGATCTTGACCATTTTCACTAGCTGCCATCCAAAATTGAGACAAGCTGAACTCAATTGTTTCCTGGGTATGGGGATTCAACACGTTTATCTCTACCATCATTCCATAGTACTTTTCTCCTTGCTCAATAAGCACTGCATACTAGAAACTCAACCATAAAAAGAAAGGTTGTGAATGTCGATTTGTGTCCTCCATTATAGTAGATACCATTGAGCTCAATAGGTCTTTTTCCTGTGAACATCTCTAACAATAATATACCGTAACTATAGACATCACCATAAATTGAGACTTCATTTCCCACTCCATACTCTACAATTACACTTAACATATATGTGATGTGAACATTTGTTTTGTGTTAGATTGAGGAGAAGATACATAACCTATTGGTATTAAAGGTGACCTTTCAATGGCATTTAATAAGAAAAAGATTTAAGATAAATAGAAAATTAGTTATATAAAATTCATTCTTCTGGCTACAGTACATCCATGTTAAAATTGTCCCTTTAAGGCTTTATAATATAATAGAATATTATGGGAAAAGGAAAACAATTAAACATAAGAAATGACAATGATATTTACTTGGAGGAGTATAACCAATTGTTCCTCTTATCCCGATGGACCTTGATTGGTTATGAGAAGAATCTTGGATAGCACCAGAAAGAACTCCTGCTAGGCCAAAATCACCTACATGTCCAATCAATTCAGCATCAAGAAGAATATTACTAGGCTTGAGGTCGTAATGAACAATTGGAGTTTGGCAATGATGATGAAGATAATCCAATGCATTAGAAACATCAATGGCAATATTCAATCTTTGAAGAAGACTCAAACTCCTTGGTTCCTTAAGAGTTTCATTTATTCTTGGAGTTGGATGTAGCCACTCATCTAGGTTGCCATTTTCCAAGAACTCCATTACCAAAGCCTTAAAATCATGACCTTGATAGTCAATGCTAGAACATGATGTGAGCCCCTTTACAAGATTTCGATGTCTAATATTTCGTAGAGCCTCACACTCTGTTTGAAACTATTGGAAGCTCCATGACGCAAAAGGTCAAGCACCTTGATTGCAATTGTACATTTACCTTCATCACGAATTCCTTTATACACGGACCCAAAACTACCCACACCTATTAAATTGGTAGAAGAGAACCCATTGGTTGCATTTAGGAGACTTTGGTATGATAAATTCAAAAGCAAATTTCCTGCTTCACTTGAGGCATTTTCTTTTCTTTTCTTTCTTAAAGAAAAATGATGTCAAAGTAACAGAATCACAGAAACTCCAATAAGTCCAAAAAAGATAGAGATCATTAACTTCAATGTAAGGTTCAACTTCCTCTTCTTAGGTTTTTCCAAATTGCATTTAGGAAGCTCAAACTTATGTGTACCCCCACAAAGCTTTCCATTTCCCTTAATAAGCGTTGCACTGGTATTCTTGAAAACTCCATCCGTTAGTACCTCACCCTCAAAATGGTTGTTAGATAGATCTAAATATTGCAAAAGGACAAAGTGGTCCAAAAATTTTGGAATTTGGCCTGAAAAATTATTTTTGGAAAAATTTAGATATTGAAGACCTTTTAATGATTCCAAAGATGGAGGGATGATCCCTTGAAAGTGGTTTCTTCCCATGAGTAGATATTCCAGTTTTATACAACTTCCAAGACTTGTTGGAATTTTCCCAACCAACATGCTTTTGGAAATATCTAATATTTCTAGATTTTCAAATTTTCCAACTTCCATGGAAAGTACACCAGTAAATTGATTGGTCGACAAATTTATAAAAAATGTTGAGAATGAGAGACCAATGATTGGTGGCGATAGCGAACCACTAAGCTTGTTATTAGCAAGATCCAAATAAATCAAATTTTGACACTTGCTTAGACTTAAAGGGATGTTACCTTGGAGATCATTCTTGTATAAATTCAATTTTATCAAGAGAGTTAAATTTCCAATAGATGATGGAATGCTTCCATACAAATTGTTCGTATTTAATAAAAAAAAAAATTTAACTTCTGAAGTTTTCCAATTTCAGAGGGAATATTACCTGATAATTTGTTCTGCTTAATGTTAAGTCTCTCCAAGTTGATCAAATTTCCTATCTCTGTTGGAATATTTTTAGATATTTTATTATGACCTAGAATTAATGAGTTTAGAGTAGTTGAGAAATTGCCAATGCACTTGGGCAACTCTCCCCCAAACTTATTCACATCTATATGTTGCTTGGTCAGATTGGTGGCATTTGTCAGAGAACATAGAAAACTCAAGTCATTAGCCCCTCCATTTCCAAGGTTGTTATGGTCAATTAAAAAAAATGCCATTTTGTACAGCTTCTCCAAAGATGGAACTTTTCCACTAAATTTGTTACCATCCAATGCAAGTGCATTTAGATTTGATACATTCGATATTGAAATGGGAATAAATCTAGCAAATTGATTATAAGAAATGGATAAATCTTCCATATTTGATAGAGTGATACCTATGTTTGACGGAAGAAGCCCTTGGATTTGGTTGAATTCTAAATCAAAGAGTACTAATGAAGATAGATTGAACATTGAGGAAGGAATTGTTCCAGATAAGCTATTTCGAAACACACTAAAATGTAAAAGTTTGGTCAATTGGCCAAAAGAGTAAGGGATAATCCCACCGAAATTATTATCATGTGAATAAAATATCTCTAATAATGATAAGTTTCCAAGAGAAGGTAGGATACTTCCTGTCAGTTTATTTTTGAAAAACAAAAAGACAAGGAGTTTTGACAAAGTGCCAAAAGTTGTAGGGATTTCCCCGACCAAAAGTTTGTAACTAAAACGAAGGACTTTTAGGTTAGTACAACTAGATAAATTGTTAGGAATTTTGCCATTAAGTGTGTTTGTAAGAGGCAAAATTTTAAGCCAATTATAAAATGCCACATCAAAGTTTAGTGGCAAATTCTGAATTAATGTCATTAAATTAATTAAATCAAATGATGACAAGCGTCATCCAAATTGATATTACATTGACATATTGAAATTTGCCACATGTCATTGGGCCCACAAGATAAAGATAAATTTCCTATTCAAAATTTAGGGATAATTATCTTTATTAAAATAAATAAATAAAATAAAGATAAAATTTTCTGTTCAAAATTGATAGATAATTATCTTTATTAAAATAAATTAAATAGAGATAATTATTTATTTTATTGATTATTATCTTTATCAAAATAGATAAATAGAGATAATTATCTCTAAGAAGAATTTGGGCCAATCAAAAGTTTACTACATATTTTCAAGTATATCAATTGAAAGTGGAGCTTATCCTCTAAAATCACTATAAATAGAGGACATTCCCTCTCATTTTAAACACCAAGTTTTCAAGAGGCCTAAGCTTTGGAGAAATTCTATCTCAAGAATCTTTGAAGAACTTGAAGAACATTCAAGGGCTTGAAGACTTGAAGAACAATAAATCTCTAATATGCTCAAAGTTAGAGATTTGTTGTGAAGACCGTTCAATTCATCTTCCAACCAAAGTCAAAAAGATCTCTTGTTCGAGTCAAGGTTTTCAGACCCAAACTGTTCATTAAACCGTAAAAGGGCAAGAATTTTGAGGTCGAACTGAGGTCGAACCGGGGTCAAACCGTGATGACGTCATAATTAATTAAAGCCTAAATATAGATATTAAATTTATAAAACTAGCAAAATTGACTAATATATCTATATATGTGAGGGAAATTTAATAATTTTCAAGCATATATTTAATAATTAAATAAGAAAGTTAATAAAATAAAATAATAACCATGAAAACATTAAAATTTATGATTAATTTTTGAAGTAAAGTTGAATATCTTTGAAGGATTTTAATTATAATTTTTTTTATACCTTGTAAGAGATGGATAATTTAATTAAGTAGAATAAAATTGTGTTAAGTTGTTTTTATAAATTAAAAAAAAAAAAAAAAAATTGCTAAGGGGTTGGACCGCACGGTTCTTGCCACCAGTTCGTGCAGTCCAACCCCAGTTTTAAGGGTTCACAGAATTGCCACATATGCCCAGTTCTTTATGCTTAAAAAACCGGTTTTCATCCCAGTTCTCGGTTTTCACGATCTGACCTCCTGGTCCGGTCAGGTTCTGAGAATTATGGTTCGAGTCAAGTTCAAAGAAGATAGAATTAGAGGGTATTCTTTTGTAAAAGAATTGAAATAGAGATTGTACTCATTATACATCAATACAAATTTATATTTACAAACCATATTTCTTTTCAATTGTTTGATTTTTTGCAATTGGGAAATTTTGTGTTTACAGTGTTATTAAGTAGAAATAAGGATTGCAATTTGTGTAAACTGATGAATCCTGTGATGTCAGTGGGCTGAAAGTCTTGGGTGTTAATGATTTTGTGACTGAGTCCTGAGAAAACAAACACAGAATTAGAGGAGACCGGTGAAAGCCGGCCAAGAATACTCCGATGGCAAAGTTAGTCTTTTTTATAATTCCAAGTATATTGGAAGTATCAGAATCCTTACCCTCTTATTGGTGATCGCTTATATAGCATGCGGGGAACGGTTATTTATTTGGTAACCGATCCTATTGTTAAGGAGTGCGAAAGATTCGGAGGTAACTTCCATAACTACTATGGAAGTTATATTATTTGTATCTGCGTTCCACAACCCTTGGATTTAGCTTGTAATGGTTTGACTTCTCTCATGCTTGATAGAAATTTGAGTCGTCTAAGGCTTAACATGCTCAGGACATAACAAACTCGTCCGTCCTGTAAGGACGGACGGATGAGGTTGTTATGGACGAGCATGCTCCTAAGTTCCTGTCTTTTCTTTGGACAACATATACAGAAGAGACATGGCTTGTGGATTTCCATTACTACATCAATTGCCCCTTCCTCCATATGGGTCATCCAAAGGGAAAGGGGTAACTTAACGTTTACTTGAATGCGTGTATCTGGTGTTAATAAGTTGACATGCCACGTGTCATCATTTTATTGGCGATAAGTCTCGTCGATTCATTTTTTCGAGGTGGGCGCCACGTGTCTCCTCCTGATTGGTTGTGTTGTTTTATATGCCCAGGTCATCTGCCTATAAATAGAGGAATTCCTCCACTACCCTTCACATTTCTGCGATTTTTCCTTCCTTGACATTCCTCGTCTAGAGCCTCGTCTAGGAGTTTCCTCGCGTCCATAGCCTTCGTTCATCTTAGAGCCAAGTATTCCTTTTTCTTTCGTCTTTTAGGTTTCTCTTTGTTCTTTTCGAAAATTTCATCTAGTGATAGTTTAGAGAAAGCCATAGACGAGTATCAAGACGAAAGTAGTTACAATACAAGTTCTAGTGGTTCTAGTGGTTTTAGTGATAGTAGTGGGGGAAACTCCACGGACGAGGAATACGTTTCCGGTGTCCCTGGATTTCCTATAAATGTTGTTCAGGAACGACTTAGGGAGAGGGCAGCTCTGGGGTTCAGGCTGGCACCTCAATAAGTATTCTTCCGTCCAGTCCTTTGGATGAGGAAGAAACTGTTTATAGTTGTGTAGTTGGTATCAATTCCAAAACTGACGAACAAAGGCTTAATAATCTCAAGAAGTGGTACCAAATTCCAGACGAGCTTAATCCCAGGTTGGTCGTCCCTAGAGAGTGGTGCTGCAATCCTCGTTTTGGGATAGGCATTTATAAAGCCTATTTTTTAGGTGGGTTAAGATTTCCATTAAATGCTTTTGTCAGGGAACTGCTTACCAAATTAGGTTTGGCAGTGTGCCAATTCAACCCTAACGCATGGAGATTAATTATCTCCATGCAAATTTTGTGGAGGGAAGTGTTTGGAGAAGACCGTCCTATCACTGTGGACGAGTTTCTTTTCTGCTATAAACCCTCAAAAATTAGTCAATCTTTAGGTTTTTATCAATTCACAGCAAGGGGTGCAAATTGTAGGCTAATAAAGTCTCTAGCCTTGTTTGACAGAAACTGGAAGACGGAGTTTATCTTCGTCTCTAGGTTCTGGGCTGGAAATCCTGTGGACGTGGGTAAGGATCCTTTTGCCCCCTATGCTAGGGACTTAGGAAACCTTCGTCTTGAAGGTATGCCCTTATCCTTTCTTTCTTTCTTCTTCTTTCTTTTTCTTCTTTCTTTTTAATCTTTCTGTTGCTTGTTTTATAGCTACTGGGCATCCTTCCTTGAGCAAGTTTCATCATGACCGCATCCACAGGGCTCGTCTTCACGTTGAAATGGATTTCCACTCCTTGGTTAACCTTAGGAGTCTTGCCAAGTGGAAACTTGGTCCTAAACCCTCTAACGAGGCTATTGCACACGAAGTCACAATCTGTAAACGTAAGTTTTATACTTCTCTTTTTCTTTCTTCCCTCTGTCCATTTTTTTTTATATTGATTTTAATTGCTTTTCAGGGATGGCAACCCTAAAAGAAAACAAAGGGAAAGAAGCTATGGACAAGGGGAGTCGTCCTACTGTAGGTGAGAAAAGGAAATCTTTATCAAAGAATCTGGACGTGGGTAACCTTCCCAGTCATCTAGGGAAGAAAGCTAAACAAGTGTTGTCCAAAGTAGGATTTGTCCAAAGTAGGAGTCGTCCAGCCCAATGTTCCCACATCTCAGCCATCCCTCCAAATCTTTGATGTAGACTCGTCCACTCCAACTGAACTCACCCCGTTTAAATCTCCTTCATCCAAGACTATTGCTCCAGCTTCCTCCCAGCCTTCCCAAAGAGTTCCCATGAATATTATTGAAAATGAAGATGTAGCTTGGGAACGTTTTGAGAAGGCAATGCTTGAAGAGGACATAGTTGTGTGTTATGACATGTCCTTGAAGGATTTTGAACATTCTGGAGTTCATGATCTTTTCAAGGTGTGTAATTTTATTTTCTACTTCGTCTTTATTATCTATAGGTTTTTCTCGTCTAGCCATTGTCTCTGTCCTTCACTTTTGTAGGGGATGTCGAAGTTCATAGCTGCGTCCAGGCAGGCTACGGAGTTGAACAAGATGAGGATTTTACTGGAGAAGAGGATCCAGAAGGTGAAGGACGAAAGTAAGAAGTGGGTAGAGGTGGCGTCCAAGGCTAAGGAAGAAACGAAGGTTCTTCAAGACTTGGTTAAGGAGCTAAAAACTGATGCAGTGGAAAAAGATACTCGTCTTGGTCATTTACAGAAGAAGAATGACGAGTTGAGTACTCTTCTCTCCAAAGCTAAAGAAGATGTTGTGGCTGAATTTAAGGCGTCCAAGCAATATACTGATCTCCTGGACACCAATTATGCAGCAGGCTTTGAGGATTTCAGAATGGAAGCTATGGAAAACTTCCCTGAAGTGGACTTTAGCTCCATTAAGCTTGATTTGAATGCTGCTGCCACTAGCTCTCTCCTTCAAATCGGCTCTAAGGACGTTAATATCGAGGACGACGCTTCAACCCTACCCCCTTAAGACGACCCTAAAGATGACGCTCCTCTTGTTTAGAAAATATCTCAATATTTTGTATTTTCCCTTTTTTTTTTTTCTTTTTTTTTTCTTTTTAATTTATCAAGTCCACTGTTTAAGACCTTTTCATGTAAGCCAAGTACATTTATCTCGTCCATGGTTTTAGGACGAGTTTTTAAACAACTTTGCAAGGGTGTTTGGACGTTGGTTGTCCGCCCTTGAAACAATTAAATGAATGTTGTTATTTTTCTTTTATATATGCATGGACGAGATTTTTTTTTCCACGTACAAGACTTCATGCTTGACTCGTTTATATTACATATATATACTTTCACCATTTTATTGGAATTTCACCAGGTGTAATTCGTCCATGTGAAATGGTAATTATCAGCATTACCCGTCCTTAGACTTGGCTGATTTTCATGTTTAATGAGGGTAAGACCTCGCATTTTTCTCGTCCATGGACTGGAATGTTTTAGGTGCCTTAAATGTTTAAAACACTCGTCTATGCATTTCCTCGTCCATAGTCTAGATATGCATTATGCTTTACTTCATCCATTATATGGACGAGTATGCCTCGGGCTTACTATGATTTGCACAAGGGATAGGCTTTACCTTGTCCTTTGTTTTGGAAGAGCTTGGCTTGATTTTACTTATACCCTTAGGAAAGTTTACATCTCTGCGTCCAGAGAGAGGGATAGGCTTTACCTCGTCCTTTTTTTTGGACGAGCTTGCTTTGATTTTACTTATACCTTTAGGAAAGTTTACATCTCTGTGTCCAGAGAATTTTCTCGTCTTGGGCTTTTTAGCCTTCTTATGGGTTGATTTGAACAAAAGTAATATGGAAACTAGGAGTTCACACAACATTATGTACATAGCACAAATATTGTTCACAGACAAGGCATGTACTTACAAGTTCATGCCTTTTATGAAAATAAATACAAAACAAACCATAACTTCATCCATAACTTTAACATAATAATAACAAAGCAACACTAAAGATACGTAGGTAAACAAAATTATGTAGACAGACAAGTAGATAAATGGTCTCCAGGCTCGTTCGAGCTGGCATTTTATTGGTAGTACTTCCTCAGGTGCTCAATATTCCAAGGATGCTCCAACTTTCTCCCGTCCAGGGCTTCCAAGTAGTAGGATCCTTGTCTTTTATAGTTGATAACTCTGTAGGGTCCTTCCCAATTAAGTCCCAATTTCCCATGAGCTGGGTTCTTGGTTGCTAAAGAAACCCTCTTTAAGACGAGGTCTCCAATGTTGAATCGCCTTGGCTTCACCATTGCATCATATCGCCTAGCCATGAGGTTTTTGTACCTTGCTATCCTTTGTTCTGCATCCGTCCTAACCTCGTCTACCAGATCGAGGTTCAAGCGGAGCTATTCCTCGTTATCCTTGTCCTGGTATGACATCACCCTATGGTTAGCCATGTGCACTTCTGTAGGTATGACTGCTTCGTTTCCATAGGCTAGCTTAAAAGGTGTTTCCCCTGTAGGGGTTCTCGCCGTCGTCCTATATACCCATAGGACACCAGATAGCTTATCTGGCCATACTCCCTTTGCCCCCTTAAGCCGAGTCCTGATGATTTTCAACAAGGATCGGTTTGCAACTTCAGCCTGACCGTTCGCTTGAGGGTGGGTGGGGGAGGAATAATGGTTTCGGATTCTAAAGTGTTCACAGAAATCCTTAAAAAGGGCATTGTCGAATTGTTGCCCGTTGTCAGATACTAGTACTTTGGGCACTCCAAACCTGCACAGTATGTTCTTCCAGACGAAGTTCTGTACCTTTTCCTGCGTGATACTTGCCAAGGGTTCTGCTTCCACCCATTTGGTAAAATAGTCTATCCCCACCACTAAAAATTTCATCTGCCTGGTTCCGAGTGGAAAAAGACCCAATATGTCTAGGCCCCATTGAGCAAAAGGCCACGGGGCCATCATCGGGGTGAGATACTCTGATGGTTGTCTGGGGACATTACTAAATCGTTGGCATTGGTCACATACCTTGACATAAGCTTTTGCATCTGCTTGGACAGTTGGCCAATAGTACCCTGCATGAACAACCTTGTGGATGAGTGATTTGGCTCTCAAATGATTTCTACTGGCTCCTTCATGAACTTCCCTCAACACATAGTTCGCCTCGTCCGGAGCTAGACACCTGAGATAAGGTTGAAAAAAGCCTCTCTTGTACAGAACTTCGTCCATAAGAACATACCTGGCCGCTTTAACCCTGAGTTTTCTGGCCTCATCCTTCCCTTCCGGAAGCCTTCCACTCTTGAAGTACGATACTATTGGGATCATCCAATTTTCTTCATTCTCTATTTGTTGCACTTCTGGGAGATCTATACTTGGGACGTACTGAACTTCGTCGAACTCGTCCATGGCTCCAGTTGCTGAGGCTTCCTTCGCTAAAGTATCTGCTTCCACATTCTCCTCCCTTGGGATTTGAACGAAGTTAGCTTCCCTAAACTTCTTCACAAGCTGTAACACTTTCTCTAAGTATTTTTTCATTCGTCCTTCCTTTGCCTCATACGTCCCATTTATTTGGCCCATGACCAACTGAGAATCTCCTTGGACGAGCATTGACTTCGCTTCAACAGACTTAGCCAATTCCAAACCTTTAAGGAGGGCTTCATACTCAACTTCATTATTGGTTGCTTGGTATTGTAGATGGATCTTATGCTTCAATTTATCTCCTTCAGGGGATTGCAAAACCACTCCTATTCCTCCTGCATGTTACATCGACGAACCATCCACATGGACGACCCATTTTTTACTTTCTTTTATACTTTCCGCGTCATCGCAGCTTGGTGTGAACTCCGCAATAAAGTCTGCCAAGGCCTGAGCCTTAATAGCATGCCTTGATTGGTATCAGACGTCAAACTCGCTGAGTTCGACAGCCCACTGAATCAGTCGTCTTGCGGCTTCCAACTTGTTCATGGCTTTCTTAAGTGGGTGATCTGTCATAACATTGATTACATGGGCTTGGAAGTAGTGTCTCCACTTCCTAGAAGCCGTGATAAGCGTAAAAGCTAGCTTTTCTATTAGTGGGTATCGTCCTTCCGCTCCCCTCAATGCTTTGCTGGTATAGTACACTGGCCTTTATACTTTTCTTTCCTCTCTTATCAATGCTAAGCTCACGGCATGTGGGGTCACTGTCAGGTATAAAAACAACTCTTCTCCCATCACAAAAGGACTCAGCAATGGAGTCATAACGAGGTACGTCTTCAAGTCTTGAAAGGCTCTTTGGCACTCGTCCGTCCACTTAAATGCTTTCTTTAGAACCTTGAAAAATGGCAAACACTTGTTAGTAGCTTTAGAAACAAACCTGTTGAAGGCAGCAACTCGCCCAATAAGAGACTAAACTTCTTTAGTACTCTGCGGAGGCTTCATATCTAGAATTGCTTTAATCTTTTCCGAATTTTCCTCAATCCCTCTGTGTGAAACCATGAATCCAAGGAATTTTCCTGACACTACTCCGAAAGCGAACTTGCTGGGATTCAACTTCATACTGTACCGTCTGAGTGTATTAAAGGTCTCTTGCAGGTCGTCCAGATGTTTTCCCTCGTCCAGGCTTTTCACCAACATGTCATCCACATATACTTCTACTTTCGTCCAATCTGAGGACGAAACATGTGGTTGACCAGTCGCTAGCATGTTGCCCCAGCATTTTTCAAGCCAAAGGGCATTACTTCATAATAGAATAAGACTTGGCTAGTAACAAAGGATGTCTTCTCCTGGCCAGCCTCGTCCATCCTTATTTGGTTGTATCCTGAGAAAGCATCTATAAAACTAAGTAATTTGTGGTCTGCAGTAGAGTTCACCAGTTGAACAATGCGTGGCAATAGATATCTGTCCTTGGGGCAAGCCTTGTTTAAGTCAGTAAAATCTACACACATCCTCCACTTTCCGTTCGCCTTTTTAACCATTACTACGTTGGCCAACCAATCTGGATAGTACACTTCCCATATAAACTTCGCCGCCATCAGCTTCTGAACTTTATCTTTAATTGCAGTATCTCTCTCAAGGGCAAACACCATTTTCTTTTGTCGTACTGGCTTGGAGGAAGGACATACGTTCAAACGGTAGGTGATGACACTAGAATCTATACCTGGCATATCTTCATGACTCCAAGCGAATACATCAGTGTTCTTCTTCAAAAATTGGACGAGGTCCTTTTTAATCTTTTCTTCAAGGTCTGCCCAAATTCTAGTACACCTCTTAGGATTATTCTCATCTAAGGAAATATCTTCTAACACTTCGGCGGGTTCTGTCACAACTCTCTTTTCTTCAATATTCATGGTCTGAACTTGCTCGTCCATGGCCAACATGGCCAGGTAACACTCTCTTGCTGCTAGTTGGTCTCCTTGTACCTGTCCTACTCCATAATCTGTTGGAAACTTGACCGATAGATGGTAGGTAGATGTAACAGCCTTCCAACTGTTTAAAGTTGGCCTTCCAATTATGGCGTTATAAGAGGATGAACAGTCTACTGCAAGAAAATTCACATCCTTGGTGATTTGCTGCGGATATGCCCCTACTACCACTGGTAATGTAACAGTACCCACAGGCTGCACTTTCATTCCATTGAAATCTACTAGGGGGAATTCACTGGGTGAAGCCTATCTCGTCCTAGCCTCATTTGCTGAAAAGTTGGAAAATACAAAATGTCCACCGAGCTTCTGTTATCCACCAGCACCTTTCTGGTTGTATAGTCAGCAATAAGCAAGGTAATGACGATTGCATCGTCGTGAGGATGGTGAATTCTTTCAGCGTCCTCCTCCGTGAACGTGATTGCTTGTTCGTCCGTGGTCCTTGCTGTGGGTGACCGTCCAGAGAGTTGAACGCTCTGCACTACCTTCAGGTATGCCTTCTTGGACTTAGACGACTGGCCTATCGCATTTCCCCCTATGATAACTCTGATTTCTCCGAGTGGTGGTCATGATGACTTTTCTACTTTACCCTTCAATTTCTCGTCCTTGTGGTCTTGTCCAAGGAAACTCCTCAACTTTCCCTGCCTTATAAGATTCTCAATCTGCTGCTTTAGATCAAAACATTCGTCTGTATCATGCCCATGGTCTCTATGGAAGCGATAATACTTATTCCTATTGTGCTTATTAGGATCTCCCTTCATCTTCTCCGGCCATTTCAAGGAAGGATCATCCTTGATTTGCATATGGACTTGCTCGAGCGGCATGTTCAGTGGTGTATACTGTTGACTTCGTGCTGAGGGGCCAGCCTTTTTGTCTCGATCCTTCTTGTCTTCCGTTCGTCCTTTCTTAGGACGAGGACCTTGTTTCGAATGGCGTGTTGGGTTGGCTTCCATTTTCTCAACTCTCTTCCTCTTCTTGGCTATGATAGCATCCTCTGCATTCATAAAGTTCTGGGCTGAATGGACGAGTTCAGCCATGGTTTGAGGCTCCTGCTCATATAACTTGTGGATGAACAAGTCAGAATGAACCCCATTATGGAAAGCAACTAAAAGGAGCTTATCATCCATCTCGTCCACTGCCAAGGCTTCCCTGTTGAATCGCATGATGAAGGACCGCAAACTTTCATTCTCTCCTTATTCTATGGTTAGCAAGCTGGACGAGGAGCGTTTTTGCCTCTACCCTTCAATAAAATTGTTGACGAATAACTTGCTTAACTCCTCGAAGGACGTCACTGTGTTTGAAGGTAATTTGCTAAAACATACTCGTGCGGGTCCTTTGAGAGTAGTAGGGAAAGCTCTGCACATTATTTCATCCGGAACCCCTTGAAGGTGCATGGTAGTTTTGAAGGTGGCAATATGATCAAAAGGATCCCGTGTTCCATCATACGAATCTAAAGAAGGCATTTTAAACTTGGGCAGCAAAGGGTGAGCATTGATAGGAGCCACGAAGGGGGAATCAGTTCTGTGAACCAAATCTTCTACAGGGTTCGTTTTCCTCATATTCTGCCTCATCTCATCCATAACTCTTCTCATTTGGTCCATTTCCTTTTCCAAATGAGGCACCCTCCGTGAAGTGGTACCCCTTGACTGGCTTTCAAGCTCAACATTCCTTCCATCTTCTTGACTCTGGGCCTGTCCTTCATAGTTCCATTTGTGATGCTGCCTCTTTAAATTAAGTTCTCTGACCAACTCCTGGTTCTGACAGGTTAACTCTGCCATAGCAGCAGCCATGGATTGCACGTGTTGGACAGAAGATGGTTGCATGGTAGGCACCGATTGATGGTCACGATAAGGGTTACTGGAGGCGTCCCTGCTCTGTTGAGGGCCTGGACTAGTAGCCTTTGATCTTGTTCGGACCATTTCAGCCCTTTGTCGGAGAAAGAAATCGCTGAATTCAATGATGAAATTCAAAACGCAGAAACTTACGCAAAAATTCTTCCCCACAGACGGCGCCAACTAATGAATCATGTGATATCAGTGGGTTGAAAGTCTCGGGTGTTGATGATTTTGTGACTAAGTCCTGAGAAAACAAACATAGAATCAGAGGAGACCGGTGGAAGCCGGCCAAGAATCCTCTGATGGTAAAGTTAGTCTTTTTTATAATTCCAAGTATATTGGAAGTATCATAATGCTTACCCTCTCGTTGGTGATCGCTTATATAGCATGCGGGGAACGGTTATTTATTTGGTAACCATTCCTATTGTTGAGGAGTGCGAAAGATTCGGAGGTAACTTCCATAACTGCTATGTAAGTTACATTATTTGTATCTGCGTTCCACAACCCTTGGATTTAGCTTGTAATGATTTGACTTCTCTCATGCTTGATAGAAATTTGAGTCGTCTAAGTCTTAACATGCTTAGGACATAACAACGTCGTTTGTCCTTTAAGGACGGACAGATGAGGTTGTTATGGACGAGCATGCTCCTAAGTTCTTGTCTTTTCTTTGGACGACATATACAGACGAGACATGGCTTGTGGATTTCCATTACTACATCATAAACGACCAATTTTTTGAGGGATTTCATAATGAAAGCTGTTATTTTGGAGGGTTAGAATCCTCAAAAACTTAGGATATGTTTGGTAACTATTTTTTTCCTCAGTTTTCTGTTTTCAAAAACAATTTTCTATTTCCTAAGGCAAAAAACTTGTTTGGTAACTATTTTTAAGCAAAAATCAAAAACTATTTTCAATTTTTATATTGTGAAGGAAACTGAAAATAGGTCCGAAGCTGTTTTTATTTTTCAATTTCCCTCACTTTAGAAAACATGGAGAAAACACAATAAAACACGCTGAAACATAGCCAATTAATGAACCAGCGCACTGGTTCGACCCACAAGACTGACAAAATGTTTTTCCCGCGCTTCCTTTTTTTTTTTTTTTTCACTCAATATTTTAGTGCCTAGTATCTGATACCCTTTATATCTTCTCTCCTCTGCGCCTCCACTGCCTCCATCTTGCTCAGAAAAAACCTTGATTGAGAGAACCACTTGTAAGGTAAGTGTGTTTTTCACCGAATTTTCCTTCATGACTGCCTCTTGTTTTTCATTAGATTCTACTATCCCTTTTCTATTCATTATCTCACTCTCCTGTTTTTTTTTTTTTTTTTTTTTTTTTTTTTTTTTTTTTGTGCGTGATGTAGCAGGTCGGTGTGATCTCGGATTTGGGGAAGTATTTCATAATTTTAGGGACCCAATCACTCAAAGTTATGGGTCTTTTCCTTTTTTCTTTGCTGAATCTGGGTATGTGCGTTGAATCTGGGTTTATTCAGAATGGGTATTTTCTGTTTGTGTTTAATTTAGGATTTTGGGGTTTTGGGTTTGCTTTGGCCGTGTTGGTATGCTCGTGGGTCTTTGGTGTTGGGTTTGTGTGTGTCTTGCATTCCTGTTTTCTCCCCTGTTTCTTGAACATGTTTTGACTTTGTTTCTTTAGCTATCTAACATGCTATGTTTAATCACAAATTGTCCAATATATATATATGTATAAATTCCAAATTGAAGGCTTGAGAAAGTCGTTGATCCCATGGAGTTTATTCAAGTGCGAGGTAAACAATGAGAAACAGTCCACGATGATATAATCTAATATTAATTCAAATACAGAATCTTGTCTGCAATGCCATATTCAAATTGAAATTAGTAATCAATGCTTGAACATGTTTTCACATTCACAGCTGAAAAATTAAATAAAAAAATAGAGCAATGGAGAAAAAAGAGAAAGGAAGAAAGTCTAATTATATTTTAATTTCATAGGAAACTTCCAAATGGCCAACTCTTGGTTGAACACAATATATGGTCAATTGAACGTGTTTATGTATAGTGTTCATGCTTTAATTAATGAAATTTGGTTGATATTTTCACATTCGTAATATGATTTCCAATTTTATTTATTTTTTGATAAATGATAGTCTTCTTAAACTATATGAATATGTATATATAATGTGTATCATAAACTTCAAAATTTTGTAATCAGCAACATAATATGAGAATAATTTGTGATATCTAATCATTCAAATTAGTTGTGCATATTAAAAATGCTCTTATAGTGTAGGACATATATTGCAAATACTCTCATTGTTTCTTGGTCATTGTTTCTGTGCTCTGTTGATAGCTGAAAAGGAACAAACTTTTGGGTTCTGTTTCTGGAGTTTTGGAGAAAGAAAAATAAAAGGACCTTGCATTGCTGGACTTTAGATTGTTAGAGATGTAATTTGTAAGCAAAAATATAATAACTTGCAAGTCAAATAGTCTGTGGCGGTTACTTTGTTGTAAGGAGATGCAAGTTTAATAAACTTGTCATTCAACAAGAATTCTAGCACTCAATTTGTATTTCTAATAATTTGAAGATTATGAGCTAAATAGCTATATCATTGCATCAGTGCCAAAGACTTTCTAAGTAAATGGTAGAGGATGTCTTAAGTTACACATATGATTGAAAGTCTAAGGCAAGCCAGTATATTGTACCTCAAGTGCATTAGAAATTCATAAAAGCATTGAATTGTGGCAGTTTATCATCTTAGAATCTTTCCATCTTGCACCCGACATAGTTCTTGTCAATTGTTGCTGTTTTGTGTTTGTAGTTGCAATTGTTGTTGGTTGTTGTTGAGAATGGTTTGAATTAACCATTTAGCTAATAATAAGGAGAATGGCATTTTGGGTAGGTTGGGTTTCATGGTGATCAAAATGCACTATTAATTAGAAGCTGTGTTTGTTTGAAGCTTGGAAGCTATTTCTTAGTTGTATTTGATGGTTGTGTTTATAAAGGCTGTTCCTTAGTTGTTTTCATGTTTCATTGTATTATAATAGATGAAAGGAAATAGTTCAATTGATGAAGATAGCCTTTGGACACCACAACTTGAGAAACTATTTATTGACATAATGCTGAAAGAGATCAATAAGGGAAATATGGAAGATGGGCAATTCAGTTTCGATACTTAACTGATCAAGCCGCTGAAGCTATGGCAGCTTATAGGGATCAGATCGCAGGATTGATGTTGGCAAATAATAGGCATCATTGATGCCACATTATTATTATTATTATTTTGGATGAAATTGATTCCCTGGCATTGATGCCATGTAATAAACTTTTTAGTTATTGATTATCTTTTATAACACTTGATAATTGTTATAGTTTCAATCTTACTTATATGATTAAAGTTTTAGGCTTGAATGTTATATACAAAACAATTGATTTATAATTTCAATAGGTGTAAGGATTTTAAATACTCTAGAGCAAAAATGTTTTTGAATTAGAAAAAATATAATTTAAAAAAAAAAATTAACCAAATAAAACAAAATTCAACTTTTTCAAATACAACTACCAAACAAGTTTCCTGAATTTTGTTTTTGAAAAATGTGTTTTTCAAAATAACTAACCAAACGTGTTTTTCATTTTGAAAGCAAAAAAAAATTGTTTTTTTTTTCCCCTTGAAAACAAGAAAATGAAAACAGTTACCAAACATGCCCTTAAATTTCCAAAAATGTTTTGTTTTTGTTTTGTCTTACACATCATAAATATGTGTTGAGGTTGTCCTATGAAATTTGCACTTCATGACTATGCACCTTGTTTAGCTTGAATGAGCTTATTTTTATGCACTTTGCTAGTTTATGCTATGTTTTTAATCACATGCTCTTGATTTTGAAGTCTCATTCTTTTGATTGTAAGGACTGAAAAATCCTAAGAGAAAGGTATAAATAGTCATCTCACCATTGTTTACTAGCAAATCATGAACACCTTAATGCATATCATAAGATTTTATACTCGAGAAAGTGTAATACATGCACAAAAAGAAAATAAGGTGTAGCCTTAAAATAATTTAAAAAAAAAAAAGGCAAAGAAATAAAAAATGCATGTACACTATAAGGCTAAAATAAATAAATAATTTACATGATTGCAAGCTTGTTTTCTAGATGTGGGAGTTATATGATATAACTCTTTAGATGATAGTTATTTTCAAACTTATGTGATGAATAATGTAGAAATTGTGATTGATTACTATCTACATATCACCTCACATATATCTCATGCTGTTACTAGTTGCACACACTTCACAAGTTATTCTTTGCTAAACTTAGTACATGAAATTGTGTGTGAATCTAGTTTGACCATCCAAGATTATGTTTTCTATGGTGTTTGATGCAAAATATGTTTAAGGGTTGGCAAAAATTGTGTTTTTGATGATTAAAAACCTTGTTTTGAAGTTCTGGGTTGAAAACTCATGTTTTTGAAAAACATTTAAACTCATTCTCATGTATTTCATTCATGAAATTCCTTAGTTTGAGTAGTTTCTACATAATCTTTTGCAATTTTTCAAAAATTCAGTTTTCCAAAATCTCAATCTATCAAGTGTGATTTTTGATCAATCGAAAATTTCTAGATTTTTCAAGTCTAGCTTTTGCCTGACTCGATTAGTATTCGATCGATGCTCATTGAAACTAAAAAATTTTCAGTTTTTAAGTTTTTGACCAAAAATTTTTTCATGCATCATTTATGTTTAGGACTCACATGCATTGCATTGTGTTTTTTTTTTTTTTTTTTTTTTTATATCCATCTTGCAGTTTTGCAGTCATATCTCTCATTATTTTCACACATAACATGCATACACTTTTCTAAATTGGGTACTCAACTTGATTTAAAATTTGATTGATTAATTTTTGAGTTCTATACATTTTAGTATATGCTATTTTTTATGTGTGAACTGAGGAAAATATTTTTTTTGAGATATAATGGATAATAATTGTTTAAATATTTTCTCTACTTGATTTGAGTTCAAAAGACCATTTGTTTATGGGTCACATAGTGTCAAGCTTGCATATATTGAAAGAGAGATTATTTTTCTTCAAGTGAATCCTCAATTTTTTTTAGAGTTAGGTTTGTGTGTTTTTACTTTTCCCCACCTTCTAAATTTTTCTCCAAAACTGTTTTTCCAAAAACTTGTTTTGTTTTTCTTATTTTTATAGGGGGAGAAGCTTGTTTTTAACATTTGTTGTTCATAGGGGGAGTTGTTACTCTTCATAGGGGGAGTTGTCTCTATTTTCTATAGAGTTGAATTGTTATGTGTTCCCTTAACTCTCTATTTTCTCTAGACATTTGTTGCGTATGTTTTCTGTTTACTCTTTATTTGAGTTGTCTTTGTCAATACGTGATAAAAAGGGGGACAAATAGATGAAACTTGGGAATCCTGTTTGTTTTGTTTAGGGGGAGTTGAAATTGTTTTTGAAAGAGGGAGAAAATAAATTTTTTTGATGTATCTAATTTATAGGAGAGTTAGTTTACATATTTGTTATTTGCTTCAGTTTGATTATTTATTGTTTATATGTCTTTCTTTCCACATATGCGGTAATGTGTTCTTTTGAGTGGTTTTAAGAAAGATAAGTACATTATGATCAAGATCTTTTACCTCTTCTTGCAACCTTTAGGTTAGGAGTCTTAGATTGGGATTTGTGATGGAATTGGTCATTTTATTTTATTGGGTTGTTCTTGTATTTGAGCATTTTATTTTGTATGTAAGTTTTGTCACGAACAGCCAAACAAGGAGATTGTTAGGTTCAAAAAGTTTAGAACAATTGGCAAATCATGAACACAAACTTGTCTAGATATAGATCCTAGAGTCTAGGTATTATTAGACAATGCTCAAGGTAATTCAAGTCAAGATTCAAGAACAAGTAAGCTGCAGAAAGAAAATTTCAGAATTTGCCTGGTTCGACCGATTGAGAGACAGACTCGATCGATCGAGAGTCGTATTTGTAGAATTTTAATTAGGCCCAACAGCAGTTCAAGCCCAAAAAGGATTAGGGTTTCAGATCTACTTCTTCTAGTATATAAAGGAAACCCTAAACACGTTTTTAATAAGGCTTTTCAGAGAGAGAAGGGTGTGTCTTCTTTGTATCTAGGGCTTTGTACCCAAAAAACTCTCTCATATCTTCTACCGGTGTTATTTGGAACTTGCACGTGGTCATGTCAGTAAGTTCTACATGTGGTAGCAATAAGATGTTAGTGGTCTAAGTCTTATTGTAAACTTCGATTCTCTATAGTAGATTTGTTTTTTACCTTGAGGATAGTTAGATTAAATCCTCTCCAGGTTTTTTACTGGTTTGGTTTTCCTAAGTGATCATATCATTGTATTCTTTATTTTCCACTGCTTTACATGATATGACTTTATTGTTTTAACCTAGATTTGAATAATAAACATAAGTATTCACTTGGTTAAATAACTAGGTTAAACAATCTAGTTTACAGGGGTCTAAAAACGAACATTCTCAAGTAATGAGTATTTCTTTACCAATTTCATATATAAAATAAGAAACTAATTATTGCGAGATTAATAGTTTATAAGATGAGTTGATTTTTTAAGATCATAACAAATTCATTACCAAACCCATAAACAAGCCTACACTGGTCTTGTATTTTATCAAGCCCTGTTGTTTAAAAGCTTGTTTATGTACACTTTTTTTTTTTTTTTTTTGGGTGGGGCTGGGGCGAAACTTGTTTATTAAACAAGCATAAAATTAAGGCTCAAGTTTGACTCATTTATAAACAAACAAATATGACCGAGTTTTTTATAAATCCAAGTTTGAGCTATTTATGAACGGCTTGGTTCACTTACATCCATAATTTTAAACATATTTATATGAATGGAATGCTAGGGTTTGGACCCAAGAAAGTTGGCAATATAATGGGAATTTTTAGAAATTTGGAAAATAAATTAGGGCAGTCAGTATGTTTTTCTTTTCTATGTAAAAATGCATATTATAAAAAAGACTATTAGTAAATATATAGCAATAAATAAATTCACCATTAGATTACATTTCTTTCTTATATCTTCCATGCTTGCAAAATTTCTAAAAGATAAAAGATCAATAGCAGTATCATCAATCAAATGTTTAAATTTCAAATTTTTGTAATCTAAAGTTATGGTGGTTAACAGCAAAGGCTATGGCCAATGGTGGCTCCAGAAATACTTTCTAGGGTGGTCATTAAAATACTGAAATTATACAAAATTTAATAAAGAAAACTTTATATATTGACAAAAAAAAAAAAATACACACACATACACACAAAAATACATAAAGTCTTACAATTTTCTTTTACGAATTTTCTTATTTTGAAGTCTTTACATGATAGTCTTGTTATCAATGTTGCAAGTTACATCATTTTCAAAATTTTAGTTAGATAAAAATTTTCTTGGGCTTTTTCTTTTTGTTTGTAAGGACCTAATATATTGTTAAGGGGACCAAAATTTAAGGACAAACTTTGGCTACAAACTTAGTTATAGGGCTACAATTCTCACAAAATAAATTAACATGATTACATATTTTGAAAATCTAACGCTAGTGCTTTCAATTGCTGGCCAATAAGTGTGACAATAGCCCCAGGTGAGCTACACCGACAGTTTGAAAAATGCCAGTATAGGTCCCGACAGTTTCAAGCAAGCTATCTTTGTGGTTTGAAAGTGCCACTATATGCTTTTTTTTTTTTCTTTTTCTTTTTTCAAATATAGGCCGTAAGGGCTATTCAAATGAGCCGATATAGCTCTCTTTTTTTTTTTTTTAATACATGCATTAGTAGCTGTTTAAAAGCGTTGCTATTGACCATAATCCTAAAACATTTGTTAGAGAAGCCATTGACTCATTGGTTATTGGATGAGGGTATATCTTTTACCTTTAAAAAGTTCAGATCAAATAGGGGAATACTGTTATAGATAATATAGATTATTCTTCCAAAATATCAAAACATTAAAACAAATAATCTCATTCATTTAAATTTCAATATTTTTTGTACTTTAAAATTACACACAAAAAAGGAATTTATTTGATTGAGTGGTAAATAATCTACGTACGCATAAAAAATTTAATATGCTTGTTCAGAATAGAAGAAAATTTGATGAATTTGTCAAAAGTTCTATAGCTCAACTAACTCTTTTGTTTTTGCTGAAAAAGAAAACAAGACCATTTTCTTTAGTATTCTTTCTTCCTTCTTAACATGTGATAAAATGATTTGAAGCGGTAATTTATCCCGTTTGATAACCAAATTGAAAAAAATATTTTTAATATGATTAATAACAGAATGAGAACATAATAAAAGTAATTTATATTTTCATATTTGGACCCAATCTATTCAATGAATAAGTATTATTATTATTATTATTATTATTATTAAATATCTCTCTTAAAATGGCTAAGCATTGAGTGCTTTTTTTTTTTCCCGTCCAACACCCTCCCCACCATTTGAGTCTTCAACCGTAGAAAGAGCTTGTATTTCGTTCAATCTTTGTCCACGTTGCTTGTTTTTTGGTGTCCTGTACTTTCAGCTTAGGCTTGTGGGGCTGCATTTATTTAGTTTTCCCTCTTGTGAGATGATGGAAAATATTTAGTTTTCCCTCTTGTGTGTTTGGTTGAAAGGGTGGAAAAGTGGGAGGGTGAAAAACTCTTTTATTTGGTTGGAGAGAAAAAGGGAAGGATGGAAAATGTAATTTATATAAATTGACTATTATACCCTTATAAGAAATAAATTTATTTGTATTAATTAAATAATATAAAATTACTCACATCGTATATATAAATTATTATTTTTGTTTTTATTATTATAATATAAAAATTATAATAAAGTAGTACATATAAATTTAATTGGGCAAAAAATTTTGTAACTAGCAAAAAGGTGGTTACAAAATCAGGTCACGTTGAAACAAAAAAAGAAAAAAAAAAGAAAAAAGAAAAAGAACCTGGACCCGTTGGTGAAGGAGATGAGAAGAGGAAAGTGATAAGGATGTTTGTGGGCAAAAGTCACCAAGTGAGGTAGGTGGGAAGAGGGCATTTTTGTAAAAGTGCTACTATAGCACTTTTCTCCCCAGATTTTCTTCTTGGAAAAAAAATGTAGGCCTCGGAGAGAAAATTTTCTCCTAGGTTTTCTTTCCTTCCTATTTTCCTTTTCCAACCGAACAGTGAAAAATAACATTTTTCACTTTATTTTCCTCACTCTCTATTTTCCATCCTCCCTATTTTCACCCCAAACGAACCCACCCTAACGTGTCATGTGGGACTTGAATTCCCCGCAATTGTGGAGAAATTATAAGATCCACATGGTGGACAAGTGATGTGGTCTACCATTCTACTAAAAAACTTTCACCTATTTAAAATTGTTAGTTAGAAATTTTTTTAAACAGAATTGTAGGAGTTTTTTTAAATAAGTGGAAGCTTTTTAGTGAAATGGTAGACCACATCACTTATCCACCAAAAGACTCTATAATTTCTCACAATTGTGGGAGTTGCAATTTCAAATCCTTCATTAATGGGTACACTGACTAGGTTGACTTCTATAGGTGCCGTGTGGGGTAATGATTCTCCATCATTGATGTGCCCGTGTTTAATGGGAGGAGATATTCCCATATCAGTTAGTGCCGTGTGGGACTTGAACTCTCCACAATTGTGGGAGTTGCGGTTTCAGAGCCAAAATTTCAATTCATTATCTGTATATATTAAAAAGATTTAGAAAGTTAGTCATTGCTTTTTTTTTTTTTCTATTAAAAATACCTCTAAATTGATTAATCAACAACTAAAAAATGGGGTTAAAATAGTAAATTGGCAAAAGAAAGTTAGTTATTATTTTTTTTTACTATCAAAAACACCCCTACCTAAAACTTAAAAATTGGGTTAAAATAGTAAATTGACAAAAATAATAACTCCTGCTTCTTCGTTGAAATGTCTACCTGCTACTAATAAACTCCTACTCTTACGTTGAATTAAATTCCTACTTCTACTCACTAACTCCCTACAAAATAGGATCACTCTTTTGTTAGTTTTAAAACTCCTCCAATTTACAAAACTCACCCCACGTATTCATATTTTTTTACTCAAAAAATAAAAGAGCCTTTGAGCATGCGCGTGAACGCGTGCTCAGAGGCTAGTATTTTTATTAAAAGACAGAATGATGCAGTAAAGAGATGTAATTCTAAAGATTCAAAATTTTATAGAACATGAACATCTCAATATTACTAGATTTTATTTTCTAACTCTAACAAAATTAAGAGTTTCATATTGTAAAGTTGTGATTTACAACTATGTTTTATATTGGCTTTATTCCATGACAAAATGTGTTGTAATTACTTTATTTTATTTCCTTGTATTTTGTGGGATTTAATTGTATTGGGTTTAGTATCAAGTTGGTGAAGACTCAAGCTTTATTGAAGATCAGTGGATCTCGCGGGTGTGTCGCTGGAAGCTAAGCCGCGAAAGGGCCATGTGAGAAGCACATGACTGGAAGCTGAAGAGTCATGTCAGGCTGTCATTTTCGCGAGTGTCTCGCGGGTAAGGCCTTCCCGCGAGATAGTCGCGAAACATTCTGCCTGGAGGATTTTAATGAGTGACTTTCTTACCCTTCACCCATACTATATATACCCTCATTACTCACAAATGTAAGTGAGGCTATTCAGAGAGAAAAACCCTAGATAGGTTTTCTACAACACACACACCCTCTTTTGAGAGAGAGCTACTCCTCCTTAGTGAGAAATCATTGTAGCCTCTTCTCCATCCCTCTCCCATTATCATACCTTGAGAGGAGATTCGTACCCAAACACAACCCACACCTATTCAGAGTGTAGAGAGTGCTTTGGAGTTACTGGGAAGCATTGGAAGAAGCCAAGGATGGCAGATGCAACATGGAGCTTGTTGCGGGATCCGGAGAACTAAGACAAGACACGGTTCCGAGAAGCCTTGTTGGAGTAGGAGCTTGGAGGGCTTAGGTACATCGAGTAGATTAGGCTTGGAGGGTCTCTTGCTTACTCATGTATCCCAACTGATTGTCTAGTGGATCGATTTTCGCTTGGAGGGCGGCGGAGAGGTTTTTCGCCGAGTTCTTCGGTTTCCTCTTCGAAAACACGTCTCGGTGTTTTCTGTGTTTGCATCCTTCTTCCCTACTCTTGTTCATTTCATTATTACTGCTGTGTTGCTTTAATTATGGATTAGAGTAGTTGTTTTGCTTATATGCTTGTGTTTACACTATTCCGCACTTATTATTAAGTTAGTGTAAAATCAACCAAGCCGTAATTTTAATCGGGGGTCTAAACAGCTCTTGTGTTTTTCAACACGTTTTCGAGCTTTCAATTGGTATCAGAGCGGGTACACTTGCTGTGGTTTTAATACCTAAGTGTGATCCTTGACCCCTTGTGTGTTTTGCCATGGATAATGCTTTACATGCTTGTATGGATGTTGTTGATTGTAACATGCCATGTGTTTGTGAAAATGCCTCTATGAGTGTTTATCCTCATGATTGTGATGCCATGTTATTTGAATCCATGGGTGTTGTTGACAAACTCTTGAAGAAAGAAGCTAAGAAGTTTCAAAAGAATTTGAGCAAGTTCATTTGTGAAAAGGATGATTTGATTGCTAAGCTCAATGAATCCAATAAATTGGTTGAAAAATATAAAAAGCTTGCTGAAAATTCTCTTGAAAAGCTGAAAGAGTTTGAGTGTTTGAATATGGACTTGGATGCTAAACTTGTTTTGTCTAACAAACTTGTTGATGATCTTAATTCTGAAAATGAATCTCTTAAGATGTATGCCAAGTGTTTGATTGCTGAACCTATTGTCAAAAATGATGAAAATATATGTTGCAATCATGTTGTGGTACCCGATTTTGTGCCTAATGTGTGTTTTGCCTCAGAGGACAAATCGGTGTACATTCCTCCACATAAAAGAAATCAAAAAGTGGAGAGAAAGGCTCTTAAGCCTAAGCCTCTGTTTAGGTCCAATCCTAGGGAATTGAGTGGATCTAAGTTTGTTCCAACTTGCCACCATTGCGGTGTGATTGGTCATATAAGGCCTCAATGTTCTAAGTTGAAGAGAGAACAAACCCAAGTTGCTAGATCCATTCCCAAAAAGCCTAATGGACCTAAATACATTGTTTGTCACCATTGTGGTGCCCTTGGTCATCTTAGACCCCATTGCTCTCGGTTTCAAGCTTTTAAAAGAATCAAAAGAAAAGAGAAACTCGAGCTTCTTGCAAGTTGTGCTAAAAATGATAAACCGAATTTGAGTGAAAATAGCATGTTGTTAAAGAAATTGTTTAATGCTCTTAACTCCTTGACTATGTGCATCTCCGGTTCTCACTCTCCCAACCCTCGTCTCACTTCTCTTGAGACACTCATTCCAAGCAATCATTTCGTTTGGATGAGGAAGGGTTCTTATGGTTGAGTTTTTACTCTTTTGGTCCTTGATCTAATTCTTTCGATCTTTGTAGGACCTTTCATGCATTAAATGTCATATCTTCATGCATTTGTGCATTTTGCATTTATTTGTATGCATTGCTTTTGTTTTGATCTTACTTTTATGTCTTTGTTTTGTGTGTGTAAAAAATTCAAAAAACCACATAAAAAGTGAAAAATTCAAAAAGTTTGATCGTATATGTTTGAGCACATTTCACATGTGAGTTTGGCCTAGTACTTTCGTACTAATGGCATTGTGCATTTACGAGCTTAGCTTGTTTTGTATGCACCTAGTTCTTTGTGGGAGAAATCTTGAATACTATGTGTGACTGTTGTAAATAGATCTTCAAACTTGTCATGAATGATTGGTCAATAGTCTTATTGGTCTTGATACTTGCATAGACTTGTGTCTATATCTCTTCCCACTTTATTTTTTTTTTAAATAGAGCTCACCAAATGTAAATCTCCAAATGAAAAGAGATATTGAGCTGCAAAAGCCTGTCGCACATACTAGTATTTGACTAGGAAAAAGGGAAAGCGACTCTTTTTAATATGTTTTGTATGGTGCTCAAAAAGCCAAAGGCTAATCATCAATGTTGAAATATCATAAATTTCAAGCACCAATCTCAAAATGAGATGTTTTTGTCCAAACAAAATAAAATGGACCAATTGTTATGCCTTATGCAGAAGCCAAATGAAAAGCTTCTAAGTTTTGTATTCAATGTGTGGGAGGTCATATATACTCATTTCTATAATGGAGATAGTCCACTTGATTTTGTATCAGTTGTGTATGACTCGATTGAATTGATCATTGAAGCTTCACTCTAGTCTAAGGACTATTCCACACTTGATTCGCACACACAACACACAAGTTTTATGTTCAATGAATGCCTATTTCATTTGTGTGTTTGTACATGTTCAAATGTGATGTGTGTGTGCTCAACCATATGTGGTTCAAACCAAAAAGATTTTTGTTCTTTTTGCTTTTGGAAGTGATTTGTATCACCCATGTTTTTCAAAGTTTTTAAAGTGTTTTTGTGTGAAAAACATGTTTTCTGAGTGTTTTTGTGACCTATTTCATGTATAGGCTCAACTGGGAGTTAAATGGTCCAATTTTAAAGCTTTTTCAGCTTTGGACAGAGAGTTTCGCGACTGTTTCGCGAGTAGCTCGCGAGTAAGGCTTACCCGTGAAAATTTTCGCGAGTACTTTCGCGAGTAAGGATTACCCGCGAAAATTTTCGCGAGTACTTTCGCGAGTCAGCTTCCCGCGAAAATTTCCAGATCAGCTTTTTAAAGGGCATTTCGTGGGTCTTTTGTTTTAAACTTCTCCCATCTTCTCCCAAACACTTATTTTCATGTTTCTACATCAAAACCCAACTAAATTCAAGTATTTTTCATTCCATTAACATCTCTAAGGTAATCTTTAACTTTTTTCATTGATTTTGATCCTTAGATTATGTTTTTGGGGGTTTTATGTTCATAGTTGGGATTTTCTCAAATGGGAGTTAGAAAACTTAATTTTTGTCAATCTTTTTGATTGGGCTTTGTTTTAAATGATAAGTTGCTTTGGATGTTGGCCCCTTGTGGCATAAATAACATGTATTTAGGCAAGTTTTTCATATGTTCTTGCATTGTTCATCATACATGTGTAGTGTGTGCACTCTAAGTGTTTGATAAAATGCCCATATGGCATTTTCTCGTTGTTTTGGACTCCGATGAGTACCAAATTTTGGGGATCACCATAATTATTCATGTTTATCATGTTTTGATCTTTGGTGGTGTGTTTTGTACACTTTGCCCCTTGAGTGCCTTGCTCATGCATTGGTCATGCATCTCACATGCACACTAGATGCACAGTAGCTGTACCTTGCTGCACACACTCTAACTCTTGACATGTTTTTGCTTTAACTCATGCTAGTTAAGTTCTTTTAGACCTTTTAGCACATATAACATGTTCTTGTGTCCATGTCATGTCTAGGTTTACATCATGTTCCATCATCCTTAGCATGTCATGTTCTTTATGCTTTGTAGCATTGTTTTAAAATGTTTTTGTCTTATGTTTGAGTTTCATATTCTCATTCATCATGCACCCTTCATGCATCATCTTTTACCCTTGTTCTTATCGTCTTTTCTTTCCCTCCTTCCTCTTGATTCATTTGTCTATTCGTGACAAAAAGGGGGAGAATATTCCGGAGAGTATACCGGTGTGTTTCGTCATTTCTATGTGACTCATGTGCACACTCTTAGGGGGAGAAATTCTACCTTGTGCACATTCGTAGGGGGAGAAAGCCATAGGGGAGATGCATATACCAAGGGGGAGAAGACATTTTTTGAGAAAACCTTGATTTACTTTATGCTTGTTTTCTCGTTACTTTATGGTGCTTTGATATGCTTTATTGCTCTCATTGCATCGTGCTTATGTGTTGGACATGCTTTCACCCTTATGCTATTGTGCTTTATTGGTTGCATGTTCGGATGATCATTTGCTTTGTTATATGATCATTGTAGTCATTTCCATATGACTGTCATGTGTTTGATCAAGTTGCTCATATGTTTCACAACATGTTTACTTGATCGCTTTCTACTTGTTACATTATACTTGTCTTTTTATCACCTGATTTACCTTGAGGGTCTAATGTGTTTTGTGCAAGTGTTTCAGGTTACAGGTATATATGTTCCAAGTTCATCACAGCTCCTATGATTCATGATAGGGGGAGTGATATGATAGGGAAGTACTTTATATTTTGTACCCATGTTGCTTTTGTAAGCTTTAAGGGTTTGTTTAATTGCATTTTTGTAGGCTTTTATGGTTTGTGCCATGTATTTGCAATACTTTGCTTATGCAGCCTTTATGCTTGTGCTATTGAAGTTAAATGTCATAGTTTTACTTCACTACATCACTCTTGTGCCCGTGTAGGATTGTTCCTAGATGCATATACGTTCTATGCATTGGTTGAGTGATGAACACTCTTGTGCCCTAGTAGGATTGTTCCTAGATGCAAATTCTTCAAGTATTTTGCATTGGTTGAGTGTTGGATGTGCAAATGGTACTCTTCATATGAGCGTATCATCTTGCATATCCGGATGTTCATTCCTTGTGTGAATGAGCATAGTAATTGCTTGTGTATAGTGATTACTCGTTTGATCTTGCCATGATTTAGTGTTTCTATTTCATTTTGCTTGATCATGTGCTTATTGCTCCATATGCTTTTCAAGTTTTCTGCATACAATGATAATATTTTGTTGTTGTGTTTTAGGAGTTACTTGTTCATATGTCCAAGAGCTTATCAGAATCTAGAATTAGGTGTGAGTGAGTTTTGCCTGTGTTCCCAAACTCACGTTTAAGTCTAGAGTCTGTTATAGGGTGTTTTGTCACGGAATAGCCAAAGGGAGAGATTGTAAAGTTGTGATTTACAACTATGTTTTATATTGGCTTTATTCCATGACAAAATGTGTTGTAATTACTTTATTTTATTTCCTTGTATTTTGTGGGATTTAATTGTATTAGGTTTAGTATCAAGTTGGTGAAGACTCAAGCTTTATTGAAGATCAGTGGATCTCGCGGGTGTGTCGCTGGAAGCTAAGCCGCGAAAGGGCCATGTGAGAAGCACATGACTGGAAGCTGAAGAGTCATGCCAGGCTGTCATTTTCGCGAGTGTCTCGCGGGTAAGGCCTTCCCGCGAGATAGTCGCGAAACATTCTGCCTGGAGGATTTTAATGAGTGACTTTCTTACCCTTCACCCATACTATATATACCCTCATTACCCACAAATGTAAGTGAGGCTATTCAGAGAGAAAAACCCTAGATAGGTTTTCTACAACACACATACCCTCTTTTGAGAGAGAGCTACTCCTCCTTAGTGAGAAATCATTGTAGCCTCTTCTCCATCCCTCTCCCATTATCATACCTTGAGAGGAGATTCGTACCCAAACACAACCCACACCTATTCAGAGTGTAGAGAGTGCTTTGGAGTTACTGGGAAGCATTGGAAGAAGCCAAGGATGGCAGATGCAACATGGAGCTTGTTGCGGGATCCGGAGAACTAAGACAAGACACGGTTCCGAGAAGCCTTGTTGGAGTAGGAGCTTGGAGGGCTTAGGTACATCGGGTAGATTAGGCTTGGAGGGTCTCTTGCTTACTCATGTATCCCAACTGATTGTCTAGTGGATCGATTTCCGCTTGGAGGGCGGCGGAGAGGTTTTTCGCCGAGTTCTTCGGTTTCCTCTTCGAAAACACGTCTCGGTGTTTTCTGTGTTTGCATCCTTCTTCCCTACTCTTGTTCATTTCATTATTACTGCTGTGTTGCTTTAATTATGGATTAGAGTAGTTGTTTTGCTTATATGCTTGTGTTTACACTATTCCGCACTTATTATTAAGTTAGTGTAAAATCAACCAAGCCGTAATTTTAATCGGGGGTCTAAACAGCTCTTGTGTTTTTCAACACGTTTTCGAGCTTTCAATCATCTTGCATATCCGGATGTTCATTCCTTGTGTGAATGAGCATAGTAATTGCTTGTGTATAGTGATTACTCGTTTGATCTTGCCATGATTTAGTGTTTCTATTTCATTTTGCTTGATCATGTGCTTATTGCTCCATATGCTTTTCAAGTTTTCTGCATACAATGATAATATTTTGTTGTTGTGTTTCAGGAGTTACTTGTTCATATGTCCAAGAGCTTATCAGAATCTAGAATTAGGTGTGAGTGAGTTTTGCCTGTGTTCCCAAACTCACGTTTAAGTCTAGAGTCTGTTATAGGGTGTTTTGTCACGGAATAGCCAAAGGGGGAGATTGTAAAGTTGTGATTTACAGACCCAATTGGCAGTCTTTGATTAGGACATTTTGGAGACTAAAAGGGGGAGTCCAATCATGTGTCACATTGAGAACTAAGGATTTCCTAGTTGATGACAAGGAAAACCGAGTTAGTTTTTTGAGATCTAGGAAATGAGTTTCAGTCATGGTACCTTCCCAAGAATTACTGAAGAGATCCAAAATGCTCAACTCAATAAGTTGTCCAATAAATTCTGGGATGGTTCCATTCATCAAGTTGTAAGAGAGATCTAGTATCTCCAAACGTGATAAATGTTGTATGCTAGATGGAATTGGGCCTGAGAATGAGTTGTTGGTGAGATGGAGCTCTCTTAAATGTGTAAAATACCCCAAGGAATGAGGCAAAATGTTACAAACCCAATTGATGCAATTGAGTTTGTTGGTTGCTTCGAGGGAACCAAGACCTCCTAATTGATAAATAGACTACTTCGAGGGAGTCTAGACCTCCAAAGTGAATATTCACTCAATAATAATATTTTTCAGTCCCCTTTATTAATCAACATCAAGCCATATAAATAGATGGCTTTACAAGATAAAGCTGACATTAAAATTTAAAAGAAACCTAATCTTTATCTACTACAAGTAGATAAGATTTATTCAAATGCTAAGCTAACAATTTATCCTATCATTATCTAATAACCCAACTCTTAATAAAATCTTAAATAAAAAAATTAAATAAAACTAGGCACGTAACATTCCTCCTCCCTTGAAATCAGCCCTTGTCCTCAAGGGCTTAATCTGAAAATTATTGTTGCATATGAGCTCAATCTTTCCAAGTTGCATCTCACATACTTGATCACTTCTTGGGCTTGCGAGGATCTTATGACTAGGCACCCGCGGTAAGCTTTTTGTTACTGCAAAACTATCTTTAACCCGATTTAAAAGTTGTTGCATGCTTGAATTGTGTGAAGGTGGAATGATTTGATTTTGTGGAGCTACAATGGCCTTCTTATCTTCAAGTTTGCATTGCCCATTACTTTCCTTAGTTAGCTTCTCTTCTTCATAGAGAGCCAAATTCCTCTCTTTGGTTGCGCCTTGCCCATCATCCTCTTTAGTTGGTATCTCTTGTTCATATCTAGCCAAACGCAAGGATTTGCATATCACTTGCATTTTCTTGATACTTTTCATTTGATCAACTGCAAGAGATTGTATCTCTTTCAGTTTATCCATGCATTCTAACAATTGTTCCTTCACGCATTCCAACAATTGTTTCTTCATGCCTGGCTCTGATACCAATTGTTACAAACCCAATTGATCCAATTGAGTTTGTTGGTTGCTTCGAGGGAACCAAGACCTCCTAATTGATAAATAGACTACTTCGAGGGAGTCTAGACCTCCAAAGTGAATATTCACTCAACAATAATATTTTTCAGTCCCCTTTATTAATCAACATCAAGCCATATAAATAGATGGCTTTACAAGATAAAGCTGACATTAAAATTTAAAAGAAACCTAATCTTTATCTACTACAAGTAGATAAGATTTATTCAAATGCTAAGCTAACAATTTATCCTATCATTATCTAATAACCCAACTCTTAATAAAATCTTAAATAAAAAAATTAAATAAAACTAGGCACGTAACACAAAACACCACTAAGTTGGTTTGATCCCAAATTTAATTGTTCTAGTCTATGGTTGCCACATCCGGATAATGCTTGGATAAATTCAGTTATTGGGCCACTGATAAAAAAATTGAACGACATATCTAAATTCTTCAAATTGCATAGGCTAGCCCTTGCTATGTTAGGGATGGGGCCTTTCAGGTCACATAAATTGATCTTGAGATTAATGAGGGCAGTAAGATTAAACAACCATGGGGGAATAGAAGAAGAGTTGAAGCCATTATTTGAGAGATCAAGGACTGAAAGGGACGTAAAATTCACTAATGGAAGAGTTTGAGGGAGATGATGAAGACCACAACTTGACAAATACAACTCTGATAGTGAAGGAAACATATTAACAACTTGCAGCCAATGAGTTTCTGCTTTGCTAAGTTCTATGTTTTGCAAATTCAAGTATTGTAAGGAAGAGAGATTGGTGAGCCAATATATATTTGAAACCGAAAGAGTTCTGACAGAATATTGAGATGGAATGAGATTAAGATAGGTCAAATTTGTTAAATTTCCAAGACTGGGAGACACTACTCCAGAAAAATTTGTAAAGGAAAGGTCAAGGAATGTCAACTTCTTGAGAGAGCCAAGGAAATATGGGAATGATACTCCTTGGAAATTGATGTTGCTTAGGTTTAAGTAACTCAAATATTTCAGATTTTGTAAAGAAGGATCTAACTTACCACTCAAACAATTAGGCTGATCAGGAGTATATTGGCTTCCTCCCTCAAAACCACATAGGTTTGAGCTTCCAAGATCAAGCTTTACTACGTTGCTCGTTTGATTGCTACAACCTATGCCTTCCCAATTGCAACAATCTTGACCCGCCCAAGAAGAAAGCCTATTGAATGGATCCTTAAGACCTTTTCTGAATTTTTGAAGGGCTACTCTCTCTATCTCAATGCAACGCACGTTGGCATTTACAGCAATAGAATTGGATGGTACGGCTTCTAGTGAAATAGATTCGGTTATCAAAAGAAGGTAAAGAAGATTAAGAAGAAGTACGAAGGTGGTATTCATGCTGGCCATTTCCCCTTATCTCCTTACAAGGATCGTTGTTATAGATGCTTATTTATAAGCATGCGGATTGTCTATTAACTTTTCTTTTTTTCACTTGAATTATTGGTACTTAGAATTTGCAGGATATTGTTTATTATAGAATAGTTTTGTTTTAGAAATAAATATAAATTAATTTTGTTTCTGTTTTATTTGCTAAATTATTAGTCTTTTACTTATATCAATGGATACTGTATTTTTTTTTTTAAAAAAAAACATTTGTTTTCTGAGTGAACAAGCAGATAAAAAGGAAAAAAGAAAAAAAGAAAAAAAAAAGGTTATATGAAATTAATTTTTATTACATCAATCAAGCAACATATATACTAATGTCTTTTATATTTTGTTATGCTTTTCATTAGAAACACACACGCATATATAATTACATTTGAATAATAAAATAGATGATAAAAAGAAAACAAAAAAAGTTATTTTTTTCAATGGAACAAAGTTTAAGTTACATGAAGAATGTACATCGATTGGGACTAAGTTTGTATATATGTAAAAAAAAAAAAAAAAAAAAAAAACCCAAAGTTTCTAATAGATTATAAAATAATTTAAAACAATAAATAATAATTTCCTTTGAATTTCTTGAAACTTTTGATAATTAAATTTTAATCAATGTAATGATTTTATTTGAACAAAGTTTAGCTACAAAATTAGTTATAGCCTAAGGCTACAACCTCTTAATAAAATAAACATTACTACATATTTTGAAAATATAACCATTAAATTACATGTTCTTTACGCTCTTAATACACATGTCAAATTTTGTGCCAATCGAATATTATTATTATATGATCTATAGGCTTATATTTTACGCATAATCTTAAGCTACAATAATTGGATTATAGGGTATTTTATTCTTAATAAACATACCAAATTACTTATCAATAAGATGTTATGTACTACCATCCATAACACAATCTTGTGTATAATATTAAAATAAAAAATTGAAATTTAAACATTTTTAAATGAGATATTTATTATTTTTTAATCCAATAATTTTGTAAGCATATTATTATAAAAAAGAAAAAAACATCTAAAAAAAAGCATTCAATAAAAAAAATTATAAAATTATGTAATATTAAGTATTAACTAATTAAGAGTTTACACCGTATCTCTTGATGTGTCTAGCTAGGGTTTAACCCTCCCTCTCATTGAAATATTTTTTAAAAGAAAACAAACAAACAAATTTTGTTTTTTGTTTTTGATAAATAGGGTATTTCAACCTATAACCACTTCTTGAAAATTACTCTTATCATCAAGCTAAAATACCCATTAATTTTTTGTATTGACGGAGATCAAACCCTAGATTTTTTTATTCGATTATAGGAATTTTTAGTAATTAAGCTAACTCGAACTCACAACAAACAAAGAGTTTAGTGGAACTTAATCCATCCTCGTGTCTTAGTCCTTGTTATTAATGGTGCTATGTTTTCTATGCCAAAATTCTGCACTCATGTTGATTGATCACTAGTGGAAGCAAGCTAAGCAATCCTGACTTCTTAGCCATTTGGCCCATTCCAAGTCTAAGTTGTTGTAACTTGTAACTTACGATGGCTAAGCAAAGAAGAATGATGAGACCAGGAAGACCTGTCCATCTCGATGTTGCACCATATCTGTATCGACAGACTTCACTTACAAGTTGCAATAGTGTCCAAGTTCCAACAATAATAAATTGGTCCCAATGCATTTGAAAATGGGTGACTCATGACTAGATAGCAAATTGCACATGTATATCTTTTTTTTTTTTTTTTTTTTTTGGTCGTGGTTAGTTTGAATTGATTATAGGAATGTATGATGCAGGGACAAATTTTGCCCACTGCATATACATTCACAATAGATTAAACTCTTTCAAGCTTATGCATGCATAATTTTAATCATAGAAGAGAATTAATAAATGGTAGCACATAAAGTTGTAGAAAAAATCCTTAGAGAAGATGACCAAAGGTGTTAAATAGAAATCAAACTGGATCGATAACGCTTCCTAAGGATAATGCCTAGAAACATTTTGGGATGGGTAAATGCTAATCTAATGTGCGTGGTGTTTGGCATGGTTTTGAAACTCAGACCGAATCGTACAGTCGGACCAGATTAACCGGGAACCGGCCATCAATTTGGGTTTTTAAACATAAAAAAACCGAAAATCTTTGTTTTACAGCAAACCGTTCAAACCCTGGTCAAACTGTCCAATTTGTGGAACCGGGCACAGGTTTTCCGGTTTTCTTTCCCACATAATTTTGCTAAAAATCTCTAGCTTTCATCTCGTTTGTCAACTACATCACTGGATTTCACCGTTTAATGAGATTAGAGAGGGGAGGGAGAGAGAAAAAGGCGAGAGTAATAGAGATTAGAGAGAATGAAGTAATATAGTAATGGAAAATGGAGAGCAAACTTATGCAAGCATTAGATTTTTTGGAATAGAAGTTGAATCGTGCATTTTCTAAGAGATGTTTTGTAGGCATTCTTGGAGCTAACCAAAAGGAAGAAAGAAAAGAAAAATGAACAAAGTATCAGACTATTAGGAAGGGCAGCTAGAAGAGAGAAGATAGAAAGCTAAAGATATCATTTTGAATTGACAGTGAGGATGAAGTTTTGAATGTGAGAATATTGGGATTTGTTAATTGATAAGACTAGAGAGAACAATTTATAAAAAATAAAAACTAGAGAGAATAAGGCAAGACAGGGGACACGTGAATGAGATAAGAATGAGAAGAAAAAGTATTGGAAGTGGGGCCGGGTAGATAAAATGAAAGAAAATTGAGATATTTTAAATAATATAAGAGATATTTTGGGCCCGTTTGGTAGGAGAGTTTGAGTAATGTTATTTGTAGTTTTTTCAAATACGTGTGGGTGAAAAAGTGTGTGGAAATATGTGTAATGTTGTTTAAAAACTAAAAATATGTTGTTTAGATAGTCTACCAAACAGGGCCTTTATCATTTTTATAATAAATTACAAAAAGTATCATCTTTTCTTTAATTAAAATATATTTTAACCTCTTTATATATATTATTTTAATTAAAATTGTTAAATTTTTTATATGTATTTTATTATTTTTATATTAATAAATTATTAAAATAATTATGATGTCATCATTGTTCGACCTCAGTTCGACCTCGGTCTGACCTTAAAAACCTTGAACCTCTCCCTTTTACGGTTCATTGAACGGTCCGGGTCTGAAAACCACGGTGTTAAGAACTAAGAAGCACCATCATTTTAAATTTTAAATGGCATGAGAAGACACAAGGAGTGAATTTTATCATGAAGAAGGTCTATTTTCATGAAGATTTGAAGACTTGAATAGCTTTGGGTCTATGGATTCCAACTTTGCATATTAGAACAAAGTCGTATTAAACGTTTTCCTTTTAATCTAAATTGAGTTGATTGAGTCAATATATTACTCATACCAAGCATAACAAAATCGAATGGAATGCGTAGCTCTCCATTGTTATCAAACTAGAAATGAGTAATTTATTAGTCTAAAAAATACAAATCTGTTAATTTAAACGGAATTAATGGTTTCATTTTAATTTAAACTATATGGGACAAATATAACAATTGAAAGTTTGTAAACTAAATTGCGACTGAATCCAACCACAAAAAGGGTATAATATACCCTATATATAAGCCTATTATATTCGTGGACTACTTGCATGTTTGAAATTTTCATAACAAGCCTAACGCAACTGTCAACGACTGTGTTATTTGTAAAAAAAAAAAAAAAAAAAGGAAAAGAAGAGAGAGAGAGAGAAATAGTGTATATCCATCATGAGGACAGAAGGAAAAGACTTATGGCAGAAGACTTAGATTTAGATCCAGTGCATTTGAAAATGAGGGATTCACTAAAAAGCAAATTGCTCATCTAGTTCCCTTTTCTTTCTGTTTTTAAATGATATGTGTAAAGTTGTGATTTACAACTATGTTTTATATTGGCTTTATTCCATGACAAAATGTGTTGTAATTACTTTATTTTATTTCCTTGTATTTTGCGGGATTTAATTGTATTGGGTTTAGTATCAAGTTGGTGAAGACTCAAGCTTTATTGAAGATCAGTGAATCTCGCGGGTGTGTCACTGGAAGCTAAGCCGCGAAAGGGCCATGTGAGAAGCACATGACTGGAAGCTGAAGAGTCATGCCAGGCTGTCATTTTCGCAAGTGTCTCGCGGGTAAGGCCTTCCCGCGAGATAGTCGCGAAACATTCTGCCTGGAGGATTTTAATGAGTGACTTTCTTACCCTTCACCCATACTATATATACCCTCATTACCCACAAATGTAAGTGAGGCTATTCAGAGAGAAAAACCCTAGATAGGTTTTCTACAACACACACACCCTCTTTTGAGAGAGAGCTACTCCTCCTTAGTGAGAAGTCATTGTAGCCTCTTCTCCATCCCTCTCCCATTATCATACCTTGAGAGGAGATTCGTACCCAAACACAACCCACACCTATTCAGAGTGTAGAGAGTGCTTTGGAGTTACTGGGAAGCATTGGAAGAAGCCAAGGATGGCAGATGCAACATGGAGCTTGTTGCGGGATCCGGAGAACTAAGACAAGACACGGTTCCGAGAAGCCTTGTTGGAGTAGGAGCTTGGAGGGCTTAGGTACATCGGGTAGATTAGGCTTGGAGGGTCTCTTGCTTACTCATGTATCCCAACTGATTGTCTAGTGGATCGATTTTCGCTTGGAGGGCGGCGGAGAGGTTTTTTGCCGAGTTCTTCGGTTTCCTCTTCGAAAACACGTCTCGGTGTTTTCTGTGTTTGCATCCTTCTTCCCTACTCTTGTTCATTTCATTATTACTGCTGTGTTGCTTTAATTATGGATTAGAGTAGTTGTTTTGCTTATATGCTTGTGTTTACACTATTTCGCACTTATTATTAAGTTAGTGTAAAATCAACCAAGCCGTAATTTTAATCGGGGGTCTAAACAGCTCTTGTGTTTTTCAACACGTTTTCGAGCTTTCAGGGTCCTGCATTCCCAGCATGGCTCAAAACTCAGAAGAATCTTCTTGAGATCTCCCTTGTAAACTCCTCAATTTCAGCTAAAATACGAAATTGGTTGTGGAATTTGTCTTCGTTGCCTTGGAATTTAGATCTTTCTTATAACCAATTGAGGGGAGACCTTCCTAAGTCATTATCTTTTGTGTGGGTAGATCTAAGTTACAATAATTTAACTGGTTCACTCCCATTGTGGCCTAGTGTGTCATATCTCTTATTGAGGAAAAATCTTCTTTCTGGACCATTACCAGTAAACATCTTCCAACGTATGAAAAATTTGGTCGCCCTAGATCTTGCGGGAAACTTTCTAAATGGTAGTATCCCCTCATTGACCATTGGGCCGACAGATTTGTGGTTTGTTGATTTATCAAACAATCTTTTATCTGGAAACATCCCCAGGCATTGGATGAGTATACAAAATTTAGAGGCCATTGATTTGTCGGGAAACAATCTATTGGGTAGCATCCCAACCTCATTGTGCTCACTACCTACTCTTAATTGGCTGCAACTAAGCTACAACAATTTTTCTGGAGATCTCTTTTACACCTTGCAAAACTGCTCGAGCTTATATTCACTTGATGTTGGAGGTAATAGATTCTCAGGGACTTTGCCAAAATGGATTGGAAAAAGGCTACCTTCAATATCAGAATTGCGCCTACGAGGAAACATGCTCTCAGGACCCATTTTGGAACAATTGTGTTTTCTTGTTGATCTACATGTTTTGGACTTTGCACATAATAATTTTTCAGGATCTATCCCTACTTGTTTGGGCAATTTGGCTGGTTTGAAATCTTTGGTCGAATATTCTAGATCACCAATCCGAAGTCTCCTTCTTCTACTGACCTACTTGGAGCATACAGATTTGACTGCAAAGGGTGCCCAACGTGAATATTACAGCCAAATTTTCTTGATGAATAGTATAGATCTTTCAAGAAACAATCTAACCAGAGAGATTCCAGAAGCACTAACAAAGCTCTCATTACTATCTACCTTAAATTTGTCATGGAATCAATTGACCGGAAAGATACCAGAGAATATAGGAGCATTGCATAGTTTAGAAACTCTTAATCTCTCATGCAACCGTCTTTCAGGTCCCATTCCTCCAAGTATGTCTTCATTGACTTTTTTAAGTCATTTGAACTTGTCATATAACAACTTGTCTAGACCTATTCCATCAGCCAACCAATTTCAAACCTTCATTGATCCGTCCATTTATGAGGGTAACCCAAAACTTTGCGGGCCTCCATTGATAACAAATTGCTCATTATTGCCAAGTGATGGGGATACAAAAGTTGTTGATGAAGACAGTGAGGAATTCAGGTTTGAAAAGTTATGGTTCTATGTAAGTGTTGTATTGGGGTTCATTGTGGGATTTTGGATTGTTTTTGGTAGTCTAGCGATAAAGAAGTCTTGGAGACATGCTTACTTTCATTTTGTTGATGAAAAGAAAGATAGGCTTGTTGTGGCTATCAAAGTTAATATGAATTGTTTGCAAAGGAAGATTGAAGCATGGAGACACAAAGATTGAAGGTAATTAAAAAAAGAAATCACTTTGTAGCTTCTTTTTTGTGACTTCATTTCTTCTTTTTAATTTCTCTTTATTATTTATTGGTGCAGTTGTGCTTCATTATCATGTGGAAGTCCTAGTACTTGCAGATATTATGATTTACAATACGTGCTTCTTCAATTCATGCACGTGGAGAAGTACTCTATTAGAGATTAAGTTATGTTAGTTTGTTTGTTGTAACATAAATAGTTGTGTAGTTGTATCAATGGAAAAGCTCAGGCGTGGTATTTTGATTAGTATAAATAGATAGCTCACTATAATTAATGAAGAGTAATTAGTTGTATAATTTTTCTCAGTTTGATCCAGTATCGCGAGTTTCTTCTCTTCTCTTCTCCTCTCTCTCTCTCTCTCTCTCTCCTCACTTGAACATTGATAAACATGAAAAATAAATAAATCTTTCAAACACAATATGAATCTTACATGTTCGATTGTACTTCTATAATATTTTCTGAGCATTCACTTGCGGCCAGCTATGAGTCTTATAAATTTTTTTACGATTTGCTGATGTGATACATGGTTATTAGTATGTAAAAAAGTGATGATAATGGGCACAAATAAAAACTATTAATAATTTATCATATTAATAGATTATAAAAATATTGTAAAACACTAGCGGAGCCAGAGGGGGGGCGAGGGGGGGCAAGTGACTCCTAAAATTTTCTAACATTAGTAGTCTAAAGTAATTACTTACTGACATGGAGGAAAAAAAGGACTTCTACTTGGTTGAAAGTGACTCTAACATAGGAAAAAGAATGGAAAAAAAAGTTCTCAAACACCAAACCATGCTTTTGTCTTGTCCTACTTGAAGCTTGCACCTATTTCACTATTTTTTATTTTATATCATTATTTACACTATTTTCACTATTTATGATACTTTTCACAGCATTTTATTTTTGAATGATGCTAGAGATATTACAAGTTTTACTACTTATGTCTTACAAATTGGCATGTCACCAATTACAAAAAATAATTTCAAACATTTAGTCATTATATTTTTTAGGTAACACTAATCACATTTTTACTCTATCAGTTTGTAAAATTTTTAGTAGCTATGAATTGGTTATTTTTGTTTATTTATTTTAATAATATGAAATATATTCATATTTTCTTACAATTGTTTATTTATTTTGTTATTATTGTTGATTAATGTTTTTTAGATGAATTTCACTTTTAATATCTTCTTTTAATTTTACCCCCTCTAGACTAAAAACCTAGCTCTGCCACTGTTATAAAATAGTTTGTGATAACTGTAACATTATTCTTTTGTCATGGACTATACTAAACATTACGGTGAACAGGGACGAAGCTACAGTAGTTTGCAGCAACTGTACATACTACACACCACACAGATGATTTTTTAACTATAGTATCTGTAGGGACTCAATTTGGAAGGACCCTTTAAATTTAGAAGGGAAGTAATCCTGTAGGCCCCGGATAATACATTTCTAGAGAGTGGGTTGAAGAAATTGGCCCTTACAGGCAAACGGAACCTAACCATGGACTCATCACCATTGAAGGCAGTGCACCTAGATTCCTCTTTAGAGTTGCTCCTCGGCATTTAGCTGAGGAGCTTGGCCTTCGTCCCCTCCTCCCCCCCCTTTCAGGAGGGGTTCCTTACATTATATATCCCTCCCCCAATCGATCCTAGCCCTACATTTGTTGAGCAATCAGGCCAATACTCAAGTGCTTGTCCCCTCAGCCGCCTCCCCATTCCCTTTGTGGATCGCGGCAACCAAGGTGGCATTGTTGTGGAGTCCTTTCCTCATTAATGCGGCCAGACGATAGTTGAGGGCATTTAATGTGGAGGTGACAGTTTGTCCTGAACTTGCTCCTCCACCATGTTTCCATTGCTGGCGTGTGGTACTTGCTCTTTCCTCTTTGAATAGTCAGGAAGGCTCCCTTGATAGTGTTGCCTGTTACCTTAAGGTGTCGGATGTCCGAGGACAGAGTCATCCTCGGCATGGCTTATTGGGCTCCTGGGCTTCTTATTTTCATCCTCGGACATTGGATGCCTCCTCGGCTCGGGCCTTCGGTCCTGGAATGAAATGGACAGGGCCGTCTGACTTGCTGGCCCCACAATAACCCCTCAAAATCTTGCTGTCCGCATCCTCGGGCGGAGAGGAGGATTTTGACGTCCTCGGGCCTGCAATGCGTCCCATCGACTTCGGCCCCCGTCAGTACTGGAGTCTTTTCATCTGCCCAAGACGCGTTACTGACGCCTCGGTGCACGCAACGCATCCTCCATTAAATTCAGACGGCTCTGTGCTCCCCACGTTCAACGGGAGGATGACAATCCAACGGTGAGGATTCGCCTTGCAGTTATGGGCGGGAAAACCTGCACGGCTCCTCAATTTAGGGTATAAATACCCACTCGAACTGCTGTTCCCTTTGTTTATTCGCAACCAAGAGCTCTTGTGCATACATCTTGAGTCCAGCCAAATTTTCACCTACATCTCTAGCATAAAAAGCCTACCCGAGGAGCTTCTCCTCATTTCGGTAAGTCATTCTATCTCTCTCCAACCTCTCTTCTTCTCTATTCCTTCTTCTCTTTCATTTGCTATTTCTTAGCTCTCTTAGGCATCACTTGGGATGGGTAGGTTTAAGAAGTGTGTCTATACTGAGGAGGCGATGGAGAAATTCATCGCCGACTATAAGATACCCAGCAACGTGGGTTTGAGGTATTGTAAGGAAGGGGAGTGGCACCTTCGGAGGCAAGAGGGTGAGGTGGTGATTCCCATCATTACCTTCCTTAAAGGTGGCATAAGAATCCCCATGGGACCGGTGATGAGGGGCTACCTGACGTACTTCCGGCTAGCCACCACCCAGTGTGCCACCAACGTCTTCAGAATTCTGGGTTGTGTGGATGACCTGAACGAGAAGATGGGGCTAAGGTTGACCCATCACGACATAAACTGGTGTTACAACCTCCAATGCCTGAAGGGCAAGTCGTACTACATGAAGACAAGGGATGACAGGATCCGGCTTATCCAGTGCCTCCCTGAGTCCAGCAAGGGGCTGAACAAGGACTTCCTCATCGTGTTCGGAGAGTGGCACGATGGCCTTCACTGCCCAACGACGGAGGGGACACGAGGTGGGGCAGTGGGAATAAGGGGGGAGGGCTCTAGGATTTTAGTTTGTTTTATTCTTTATTTCATTCATTTTTTTTTTTTGCACCGTTTGGTTACTAACATGAATGTGTTTTCTTTCTGTAGATCCGCACGCCTTCACACGTCACTTCAACCTGATCAACATGGAGGGCTTGCAGAAAGCACTAAAGGCGGAGATTTTTGTGAACGAAGCCGACAATCAGGTTAGGGCCGCTCACAGGATCTTGGGATACGACCCGATTCAAAAATCGTTTGCGGCACCGAAGTACGTGATCAGAGCAAAAGACCCTCGGCTGCAGAAAATAACCGTGACCGAGGACGGGTTCCAGTTCCCCGAGGGGCCCTCCACATCAGAAGGCGTAGCATTTGCAGGCCCCTCTTCCCCCCATAGATTCTCAGAGGCCGCAGAAGAAAGCCGAGAGAGGGAAGAGGAAGTTGCTGATTTTGGCCCTGCCGAGGAAGAGTTTGACGTGTTTGAACAAGTCCACCAGTCCGAGGACCCTCCAGGAGACTTGGGTGACCCTCGCCTAACCAAAGCAGACTTCCTAACGACCAAGTCCTCTCCTTGGCTTGAGATGGGTTACAAGAAGAAGCCCCAATTCAGCCTGCTGGACCTAATCGAAGGCCAACCGGGGAAGTCTAAGCCAAAGCTTCCCCCTCCTCCTCTAAAGACTCATCCTGCCCAGAGCAGGTTGGCCTCGACCCAGTCCAAGCTTCCTCCTCCTACACCTCAGACGAGTCCGCCCTCTAAGCATGAGCCCACTGATCCTAAGCAGAAAAAGGATAAAGGCAAAAGGCCAATTGAGGACAAATCTGGATCCACGCAGGAGGAGGGCGCGATACTCGGCGGCCCTCGAAACAATTGAAGATAGGCTCTCAGGCCTGGCTTCCTGCCCCAATGCTCCATGGAGGGCCTCTGAGGGATGACTCCTCCCTCAGGGATTCAGAGAGGGCGAAGGCACGTATGTGGCCGACGCGCTGGAAAAGTGCCTGTTACTCCCTGCGGACATGGCAGAGTTAGGGACCATGAGGAGTAGGGAGGTCTTCCTCTGCCTCAAGCGGTACTTGGGAATGGTAAGACCTTCCACACTTGTGATTTTTCTGGCTTCGGTTTCCCTTCCCTTTTTCTGAGCTCGGTTCGTTACGTACCCATTTTGTTTGGCAACCCGTCCAGGCCACCTATAGGTTGGAGGAGGCGGCCCACGACCAAGGAAAAGCCATGGACGCAGAGTGTGAGAAGCGTTTAGAGGCGACTCGGACCCTTAAGAACTCCGAGGCTGACCTTGCCACGGCCCGGAAGGAGCTAAAGACAATGACCAGGGCTCGGGACAACACCATGTCAGGCCTCGCTGGTTTCCAAAAGCAGGCCGAAGATCAGACGAGGCATCTGGGTGAGGCAGATGAGCAGCTGAAGATCGCAAAAGAGCTGCTTGCTGATCTGACAAAGAAGGTGGCTGCTGCCGAAGAAGCCAAAAATGTGGCTGAATGGGCCAAGGATGAGGCTGTGAGGGCTAAGTTTGAGGCTGGCCAAGGTAGGGAGGAGGCCTGGGCCACGAAGGAGGAAGCCGAGGAGGCAGCCTATGCTGCGAGGGTGGCCGAGACAGAAGCTGCCTTTAAGGCTCAAGTCCCCGGGGTGTGCAGGCGCTACTCCTCTGAGGTTTGGAAGGAGGCTCTCAAACAAGCTGGGGTCGAGGTCTCGTCCGACCTGTGGAAGGAGGAGAGTGTGTACTACCCCCCTGCCATTCGCGAGGCTGCCTCAGATGGCTCTGAGGCCGAGGAGGCTGCTGAGGAAGCCGATGCTACCCCGGGTGAGCGAGCCTCGGTCACTGAACCTATTGGTAAGCCTGTCCAAGGGAGTGACCCTCCCGGGTAGCTGAATCAGGTGAGGGCGCCCACGAGGAAGAGACCCAAGAGGTTGCGAAGTCCTCCTCTGAAGCCCAGGTTTCTTCCGCTGAGAAGGTAGTCATTCCTGCCATGCCTCGGCAGGCCGTCCCTCTTAGCCAAAGCTCAGAGGACCCTGAGGTTGCCATGAACCAGCCGCCTACTGGGGGGAGAGATTAAGTGGAAGGGGCAGGCCCCTCGGCGTCCCTGTCTGCCTTGCTTTGTCATTTCTTTTGTCTTTGGTACTTCCATATTTTTTTTTTACATTGTAATGTGACGCTTATCATATAACTCATATGGATTTAATGCAATGTGGCTCTTATTTCTCTCTCTGTTTGTTCTGGCTGTTTGCACATTTGCGTGCTTTTCGTTTTCTCCCATCTCCTTTTTTTTTTTTTACTTGTATAATTTTAACATCAATTGTACCTCGGCCAGTCATGGCAGTGATTGCAATAACGTGAAGGCACGTATGCTTAGGCAGACCTTTTATGTCCCAAGGACTAGGTAGGGCTCTTGAACATTCTAACACTTAGAATCTTTCGAAGTAGTTAGTTTCCCCATAGGCTTGAGTCCGAGGACCATGCAATGTCTTGGTTCTGTCTAACACTTAGAATCTTTTTGAGGTAGTTAGTTTCCCCATAGGCTTGAGTCCGAGGACCATGCAATGCCTTGGTTCTATCTAACACTTAGAATCTTTTTGAGGTAGTTAGTTTCCCCATAGGCTTGAGTCCGAGGACCATGCAATGCCTTGGTTCTGTCTAACACTTAGGATCTTTTTGAAGTAGTTAGTTTCCCCATAGGCTTGAGTCCGAGAACCATGCAATGCCTTGGTTCTGTCTAACACTTATGATCTTTTTGAAGTAGTTAGTTTCCCCATAGGCTTGAGTCCGAGGACCATGCAATGCCTTGGTTCTGTCTAACACTTAGGATCTTTTTGAAGTAGTTAGTTTCCCCATAGGCTTGAGTCCGAGGACCATGCAATGCCTTGGTTCTGTCTAACACTTAGGATCTTATTGAAGTAGTTAGTTTCCCCATAAGCTTGAGTCCGAGGACCATGCAATGCCTTGGTTCTGTCTAACACTTAGGATCTTTTTGAAGTAGTTAGTTTCCCCATAAGCTTGAGTCCGAGGACCATGCAATGCCTTGGTTCTGTCTAACACTTAGGATCTTTTTGAAGTAGTTAGTTTCCCCACTGGCTTGAGTCCGAGGACCATGCAATACCTTGGTTCTGTCTAGCACCCAGGTATGTGGTGAAGGAGATTATCCTCAGCGTTGGCCATACTAGTTTTGGCGTGATGATGGCCTCGGCCCTGCCTCGTCGGAAGTGGGGCATCGTGTGTACCGGACCATTGACCCCGCAGTGCCCCGGGCGAGGCTGGTTTGGGACTCTTAACCTTACACATGGCAGTAACGCTGCCTTCAGTTCAAGTTTCTGCGGTCATCAGTTACGAGGCACCCCCTGAAGGTTCGCGTTCCGCGCTTGACGTTTCAACACACGAGGCGCGCTCTCATTAACATTCTTTTGGACTGATGCAGATCGAACGGTTGATAGGCGCTTTGGAATTTGGTCAGGATTAATGTCACCGATAATCCACTTTTCGAATTCTGCGTAGTTCCATTCCTATCAATCTTCACCTCCTATTTAAGGCTATGTAGGGGAAATGACCTTTTACTCTTCACGAACCCTCCAATATACCAGGAAACATGTCCTCCCAACTTTCAGAGCCCCCTCAATGACCCTGCCGAAATTGCGATAAGAGTCTAGAGAAATGGAACGGCTTTGGATGGGAGTGAGGGTGCATAGGCCCAAAATCCTCCTTCCTCGACGGAGAGCCGCTGTAGCAATGGCTCGCGGCAGATCTCCGGTGCAGCCGAATCCGTGCGTCGTCCTGATGGTGCCATGTACAGCGGCCAAGAAGGAGGTCCCTAAAGCACATAACGCTCCTCCCCGGGGCGTTGCCACGCCGGTGGAAGCATGCAAGGATACGTCATGTCTGGTGCCCGAGTGTTGCCGTTTCCAACAGCCAACCACCGTGGGGCTGGAAGAGAATCAAGGGAACATCATGGGGAAGGGCTGCCCGGTGCCCTTGCATCTGCTCCTCTCTTCGTGCCAGCGCCACCGCACTGGCTTGGGCACTGTGGGTAGCCTTGAAACAGGCCTGCCTCAGCCCCTTTCCCTTTAGTTAGCTTTAAAACAAGCCCGTCTGGGCCTTTGTTTGTAGAGTTGGCTTTAAAACAAGCCTATCTGAGCCTTTGTTTGTATGTTATAGCTCATTTTTATCTAATAAAATACTGCTGTTTTTCCTCTCTTTTCCTTTGAATCTTTTACTTTTCTGCAATGGTGTTTTTTTTTTAAACGCGTCCTTGTGAACTTTCCGTTAACTGACTACCTAGGGACGATTGTCCGTTGCGCCTGCTAGTGCACAAATTCTCCCCACAGACGGCGCCAATTGTAGGGACTCAATTTGGAAGGACCCTCTAAATTTAGAAGGGAAGTAATCTTGTAGGCCCTGAACAATACATTTCTAGAGAGTGGGTTGAAGAAATTGGCCCTTACAGGCAAACAGAACCTAACCATGGACTCATCACCATTGAAGACAGTGCACCTAGATTCCTCTTTAGAGTTGCTCCTTGGCATTTAGCCGAGGAGCTTGGCCTTCGTCCCCCCCCCCCCCCTTTCAGGAGGGGTTCCTTACATTACATATCCCTCCCCCAATCGATCCTAGCCCTACATTTGTTGAGCAATCAGGCCAATACTCAAGTGCCTGTCCCATCAACCGCCTCCCCATTCCCTTTGTGGATCGCGATAACCAAGGTGGCACTGTTGTGAAGTCCTTTCCTCATTAATGCGACCAGACGGTAATTGAAGGCATTTAATGTGGAGGTGACAGTTTGTCCTGAACTTGCTCCTCCACCATGTTTCCATTACTGGCGCGTGGTACTTGCTCTTTGCTCTTTGAATAGTCAGGAAGGCTCCCTTGATGGTGTTGCCTGTTACCTTAAGGTGTCGGATGTCCGAGGACGGAGTCATCCTCGGCGTGGCTTATTGGGCTCCTGGGCTTCTTATTTTCATCCTCGGACATTGGATGCCTCCTTGGCTCGGGCCTTCGGTCCTGGAACAAAGTGGGTTGGGCCGTCTGATTTGCTGGCCCCACAGTATCTATACTACTATTTAAGGGGCTTCCCGGTTTGGATTTTTTTTTTTTTGGTTCAAAAATGCCCCTACACCCCTATGTTTAAGTAGAGAAAAAACTAAATGACAATCCGGTAAAAATACAACTCTAACTCCTACTAAAATATTGCCTAAAAAATAGGGTCACTCTGCTATTAGAATTTCAAAATAGAGTATATAGATATATATATATATATATATATATATATAATAAAAATTATGACTCTATCTTCTTTACTCCAAAAGAAAAAATTATGACACTATAAAAAAATAAATAATAAAAAATAAAAAAAGTCTCATCGCACGCACAAATAGTTAGTTAATAATTAACTTATGCCTTTGCTACTATTTACTAGTATAACTTTTATTTATTTATTATTATTGACTTCAAAACTCATAATAATTATTATTATTATTATTAATGCGTGTTCCAATTAGCTTAGTTGGTAAAATCTCGTGTCATTGAATAAGATTCAGAATATGAAATCTATTTATATCAAAAACTGATTAGTGTCTTAACATAATGATAAGAGCAATCATCATGAAATGAACCCCATAAATTAGAAATAATAAAATCTCAAATAAAAAAGAAAAATATTTACTTACTATTATTATTTTTTTGATAATGGTAATAATTAACAACTAAAGTATAATTATTTGTGAGATTGCTACAAGGTTTTTCTCCCCAGGCTAGCTGGCTGGACAATTGGAGGATTCCAAAATAGACTTTTGCCTTGTTGAAAGCTAGCTGGTGGAAGTGATGGGTGTCTAATAAATGACTCTAATTTAATGACTTAACAAGGAGTCAATATAGATCTTCTGCCGTGATTTACTATGATGGAATAGGAATTTGGTTCCGGTTTGGTTTTCTATGTAACACCTTTGGCCGTCTTCTATCTAAGGATTTTCCTACAACTTTTTGTCCTAGGGTTTATTAATTCTCCTCCGTGGTTAAAATTATGTATCAAACTTTAAAATTTTAATATGTAATTTTTAAATAAAAATAAATGTCACATCATTTAAAAAATGTTAAGTCATTATTTCATTAACCACTTCAGCAATACTACTAATGGAAGTTAACTGAAGGACTTAAACGGCTCATTTTGAAAATTTGAGGGACCAATTGTGCTTACTTGAAACTTGAGAAACCAATTGTGCATACAAGATAAACTTCAGGAACTAACAGTATAATTTCGCCATATTAATTTAATTCTCCTTTGTATTTAAAATTATGCATAAAGCTTTAAAAATTTTAATCTGTTGTTGTGAGTGAATACGCAGTGGGCGAAATTTGTCTCTATATCATACATTACCATAATCAATTCAAACTTGGCAGGAAACAAAAACAAAAAGAAAAGGGGCCTACTGACTTGGGACCGCATCGAGTAGGACAGGTCCTCTTGGTCCCATCATTTTTATTTTCTAGCCATGCCATTACAACAACGAAGACAAGAAATGGCTTGAACCAATGTTAAAATGGCTAAGAAAACAGGAATGCTTGGTTGCGAGCATGGATCAAGTTGATAATTGATAGTTACAGGAGAGGGAAAACATCAAGTGGTCAATTAAGCTATAAAACTTCTTCTGACCGCTGACTCTTGTTAATATTACATAACTTCATGAAATTTGTTAATATTACGTTATCACTTTACACTATTCATGCTTACAAAATATCAAGAACTTAAAAAAATGATAATTATCTTATTTATAAAATAGTTAACTTTCAATCTTTTTTTTTTATTTTATTTTAAAATTATACACAAAAATTAGTTTATGAATTGAGTAGTAGATAACATCTAATTGATAAGAAAGTTCTATAATGTTACTACATCTATAAGTTTATCCTCCCTTACTCAGATAGATCCACTTAAATAAAAAATACAAATAAAAAACTAAATGCTATGACTGATATATATAAACACACATAAAATAATGTTTAAGTTTTATTTAGAGTAAGAGCACCTATAGACGTACATGATTTTTCATTTTTTATTCTCTTTAAAACAAATTTCATAATAAAACAACATTATTTTTATATTTGATTTGTTTTTTGACAATTCAATAATCAAAGAAGGGGGGGTGATTTCAACTCTTACATGACTCCGTTGGAAATAGAAAAAGATGTTAACTAGTTGAACAAAACACTCTTGACAGCAATATTTGAATTTATTAATTATATTTTATTTAAGTCTCAATTTACTCTTATGTATTCAAATGACATATTTAACTTAATATTTTATGTCAATATATTAATGATTATATAGAGATTTATTTGTGTGTGTGTGTGTGTATATCAATTGAGATTAAAGACTTTTGGCAATTTTTCATAAAAAGTTTCTTAAAATGATTTGTTAACAAACGTCCTTAGGGCATACGTTAGTAAAACCCTTGTTATAAGTATTTTAGAAAATGGGTTGGAAAAGTCCATCACGGGGGAGTCTGAGTGGATGGTTGATCAAGTACTACATACGTTCTTGGAAAATAACAAAGTGGATGGTTGATGGAGTACCACACATGGCCTTGAAAATGGGTTGCAAAAGTCCATCACGGGGGAGTCTGAGTAGATGGTTGATGAAGTACTACATACGTTCTTGGAAAATAACAAAGTGGATGGTTGATGAAGTACATGCATATTGGACTTTGAAATTTTGATTAGCACACAGTTAGACCTAGAATTATTGAACGGGTTGAGACTGGAATTCTTGCCATTTGGTCATCCTTTGGCCACTATCGTTGATACATTGTATTTCCTGTAGAAGATGATTTAACCTATTGATTGATGTAGATAAGATAGCACATGCCTTTCTAGAGCAGTAGGGGTGCAGGAAGTCACAGCGCAAGCTCATAGGGGATGCCAATAGAGGCCATCGGGCACGCCAGTGTTAGAATTTTATAAATTTTGGCAAGTTGAAGGGAAATGGTGTTCTGATCCAGACTCATGGTAAGCCATGGGTGTCACCAAAATTTAGGCGAATTTATTTGTTAAAGCCCCGAAAACAGTGTTTTTGCTATTTATAGTAATATTTGTTTTTCCTTAATAACTTTTAGTTTAAAAGTTAGAATAAAGTCTCATCTATTTTGTGACGACTCTTAAAGTCAGTAGTTTATGATTCTGCATTTAACTCAAATTTTCCATTTTTGGTAAATTTCAGTATTTTGTCACCTAATCGCGTAGTTAGTGTGAATTAGGGTTTTAGACGTTTTTCTCAGTATTTATAAGTTTTGTAGCCGTCAGAGGTAGACCAGACTATTATTAATAAACACAAATGTTTTGTCAAAATTTCTTCTTGTGGATTCTAGTTTTAATCTCCTTGTGGATTTAGGGAAACCCCTTGTGCATTCGAGGTTTATTACTAGAAACTAACAGTTTGGTTTCTATCTCATCAAGAAAGCATCATATGTGTGCTTTCTTAAGGTTCCGCGACATCAGTTGGTATCAGATGTGGATGGGATTCATGTTAATGAGGACAAGGTTCGTGCAGTTAGAGAATGGCCAACCCCAAAGACCGTGAGTGGTTTGCAACCTTCTATCAAAGGTTTGTTCGAGATTTCAGCAGCATAAGGGCCCCTATCACTGAGTGTTTGAAGAAGGGAAGGTTCTCATGGGGAAAGGAGGTAGAATAGAGTTTTGCCTTGATCAATGAGAAGTTGAGCACCGCTCCAATTCTGACATTGCCCAACTTTGATAAAGTATTTTAAGTGAAGTGTGATGCATCTATGGTTGGAATATGCGCTGTTCTTTCACAAGACAACAGACCAATAACATTCTTCAGTGAGAAAGTTTATGAAGCTTGAAGTAAATGGTCAGCCTATGAGCTAGAGTTCTTTGTTGTAGTACGGACTCTTAAGCATTGGGAGCACTACCTGATTCAAAAGGAGTTTGTATTATATACAGATCATTAGGCATTAAAGTACATCAACAGTCAAGTTAGCATTAACCGAATGCATGCTCGGTTGGTAGCTTATATATAGCGCTTCCATTTCACATTGAAGCACAAGCCTTGTGTCACAAATAAGGTGGTAGATGCACTCAGCAGGTGAGTATCTTTGTGAACAGTTTTAGACCCTTTAACACACAACCAGATTGAGTAGCCTAGTTAATTAGCTAAGTTGTTACTTAGTCAAATTAAGCAATTCTAGGTTAAAACAATCAAACACTCATATCATGAAAATATATAATAGCGGAATAATAAATAACACATGATATGATCACCCAGGAAAACCAAACCAGTAAAAAACCTGGGGAGGATTTTACCCACCGATCCTCAAGGCAAAACTGAATTCACTATGAAAGAATTGAAGTTCATACAAAAGGACTTACAAGCTCCCCGCTCGACTTCCTAATGCTACCTACCAGTAGAACTTACTGACACGACCCCGTGCAAGCTCCGAATCCACGGACTCCTTCTTTCTTGAATTCTTCAATCAAGTACAAGCACCCACGCTTGATATTCTTTAAGCTTCAAAGGCAGCAACCAAGTTGATCATCAAGATGTTGAAGTAATCTCCATCTAGAAAATCCTAAGTTTTGTTTAAAGGAAAGCTCCTCTAGATCTCACAAGAGATTTACACAAAACCGCAATGTATGAGTAACAATACAACTGGAGCAACACTAAAACGTGGCTAGGGTTTTGCCTTATATACCTAGGGCAAAAACATAAAAACCCTAAACGTTTTAAAGAGTTAGGGCTGAGTTGGAAAACTGCAGAAAAACGCAATCTGATCGATTTTCGATCGATCGAATCTATTCTTCGATCGATCGATCCAGACCGAAATGCCCCAATACATCTACAGTCTCTCGATTCCAACTTTACAATAATTAATCAACTTTGAGCATACTTTAACAAGTCTAAACATGTTGTTTTGATCATGGTTTACCAATATTACAAATTATAATTCTAAATACATAAATTCCTAAACCTTTAGAACCTAACAAACTCCACCTTTGGCAATCCGTGACAAAACCCTAATTAAAAACTCAAAGTTTACAAGTAAAAAGCCCTTTACAAAAATAATGCTCATAAAATCAAATTCAAACCTAACTACTATCCATCGGTTGCAAGTGTAGACAGCAGCTTTGTTGAATTAACCTGTATATTCCTGAAATACTCAACAAACGCATAAACGCATGTGTGACAGAAAAGAGTAAAACAACAGGTATAACATTCTTGTAAGATTCACACAACACAAAATAAAGACATATATGAATGAACAGCTCATAAATATAAGTCAATAAGCAGTGAATCACAAAGCAACAAGAATCAATGAATATAACATGTATATCAATCAATCTCCCCCTAACATGAATATCCCCAAAAATGATATACAAACAAAAAGTCTCAAAAAGTCTCCCCCTAACTACAAAAACTCCTCTACAAGTCAAAAACTCCACTCCCCCTTTTTGTGACGGAATGCCAAAGGGCAATCACAAGTCGCCATCAAAAGGAGGTGGTGAGGGTGAATGAAGACACGCCAAGTCGGCTCATAGAGCACGAAACTCATCCAGCAAGTCCACCAAAATCTGACCATGAGCCGCCTAAACGGTCATGACAGTCTCCAAGGTACGACGAACATCAAAGTCGGTCGAAGGAGGTGGAGGAACATCAGCAGCAACAGCATCATCACCAACTGGATCAGGAACATCCTTACCAGCAATACCTGCAGAAGAAGGAGGAGGTGCGCTACTAGACGGCTCAAACCTAAGGTGTTTAGAGCCAACTTGAAGATAAGCAGCCCTTTGTCTAAGAAAAGACGCACCTATAGGAGCTATCACATGAACGAGCTCAAAGGAAGGGAAGCCACCAAGATCAAGATAAAGGAGAATCCTATGAATGAAAATAGGATGAACAAGAGCATGAGCAGTAGATGAACTCCTATAGACATCGTTCAAAGAATGAAGAAAAAGATGGGGAAAACTAATAGGAGCATTAGTAACCAGAGCGTACAAAAATACACACCTCTCGAGAGGAATGGTGTGAACATGAGAGATGGGCCAGATAGAATGACAAGCTATCCTAAAGAACAAATAGTGCAACCCGGAAAGCTCAATAGAGGTGATCCTAGGATCAGAACCCCACTGGACAGTAGTCCCAGTGATGTAAGACAAGACATCACTAATCTCGGGAGACACATCATAAGGATAGACAGGATTCTGGACCAAAGGTACCCTTAGAGCATCAGCCACTATCTGAGGAGTAATGGAGTACTCTATGCCTCATATCCAGCTCTTGTCTAGAGTGTTAGAATCATAGATGCGGATAGAGATGTTCGAGTAGAACTCTCTAATCAAGGCAGATGGTGGAGGAGGATCAGAAATATCCACCAAGGGTAACCAGCCCCTACGCTCAAAGTTTGCCCTAATGGCAGGATCAAGTTCATCTAAATGAACAGAACGCTCAGCCCATATCTTTCTCTTAACGTTTAGCTTCTCATAAATCTCTTGGTTTTTCTCACTCGAAAACTTCTCACGGTCAAAGGAGGGAGGAGGTGGAGAAGGTGAGGAAACAGTCCTACGGGCTCTAGTCTTCCTAGGCATAGTGCTAAGGAAAGGACAGAGATACAAAGTGAAAACCAAAAGAACAAGAAAACAAAACCAAGGGCAGACTGCAAATTAGCACAATAAAAAAAATAGAACAAAAATCTATATGATGCATGAACAATAAAAATGTTGTGATGCATGATCTAATGTAGTAAACACAGTTCAAATTAAGTTCAATTACACAAAATTGGCTTGAACATAGAGTTTCTAACAAAAACCCTAAAAATTTGAAAACCACTTGTTAAATTTTGCAACAAATTTGGTGAATTGATCATTACAAAAGGTTGAAAACAGATTATAATAACCAATTTCATCAATACAACAAGCCAATTTCATCAATTGAACGTTAATTGAGCAAAATCCCCAAATTGAATAAATTAGAAACCCTAGAATTTTCAATTTTTCACAAAACCTAAAATTGATCAAATTAATCCATCAAGAACATGTTTATAGTGTGTCCCCACAAAAACCCATTGATCAATTACACAAAATTGGGCCTAAATCAACAACAATCCCAAAAAGAAAAGATTCCGAAAATATGAGCATAAATGCATGAAGAATGCATGAAAAAAGTAAATAAACTCAAAAAGGAGGGGTAAGATAGACATACCGGCTTGAGGAAAGAGATTTCTTGCAAAAAAATCCGGAGGAAAACGACAAAAAATTGGAATAGTTGAGCTTGCCAAGTCGGAGAGAGAGAAAACTTTTTGAAAAACTTTTGAAAAGTGTTTGAAAAAGTCAAGAATAGTGTTTTTTAAAAACCTGATTTACGACTTTCGATTGATCGAAAATCACTTTCGATCGATCGAAACAGACAGTTATTTTGAGACAAATTAAAACACTTTTTCGATTGATCGAAAATCAGATTCGATTGATCGAAACACACAGTCATTTTGAGACAAATGAAAGCACTTTTTTGATTGATCGAAAATCTGACTGGATCGATTGAAATGGGCAGAGGCTCACAAATTTTTGAAAAAAAATCACAGTTTTGAAAAACACAAACCATATTTTGAAAATAACTCCTCAAAGCATTAAATTACAGAAACAAAATGCATGAGTATGAGATGGAATACTTTTTCAAAAACCCAAATTGAATCCCAGTTTCTCCAAAGATGATTTCAGCCATTCCTCCTTTCAAATTCTCAAGCAAAAAAAAAAATGTTTTGCATAATTCTCAAAGTATTTTCAAACTTGGTTGGTCAGACCAAAAACACACACAATAACATGTACAAAGTTTAGCAAAGAGTAACTTGTGTAGTGTGTGCAACTAGCAAAAACTTTGAGAAACATGTGAGGTGATATGTGAATAGCAATCAATCACAAAGTCTACAAAATTCATCACATAGAATTCAAAAGAGACTATCACCTAAAGAGTCACATCCTATAACTCCCACATCTCCTAGAACAAAAACTTGCAATCATGTAAGTTTCTTGTATTTTTGCCCCATTATTTTAGGTGAAATTTGGCATCAAGCCTAATAGTACACACCAGTTTAGATTAAGTGAATTGGCATCAAGTTTAATAGTACACACCAGTTTTAAACATTAAGCATTTAAAGAGGCTACACCTTATGTTCTTTTTGTGCATGTGCTACACTTTCTCGAGCACAAAATCTTATGATATACACTAAGGTGTTCATGATTGACTAGTGAACAGTGGTGAGATGGTTATTTATGCCTTTCTCAAAAGGATCAAGTCCGACAGTCAAATAACATGTGACTTCAAGATTAAGACAAAGTGATAAACACCATAAACATCTTTCCCACACAACATGCACTACAAAGTTTCAACTAGTTCAAATGCAATATATAAGCTCATCAAAGCTAAACAAGGTACATAAGACATGTTATGTGTAAATAAATTGACCAACCTTGTTTTCAAAAACCAAGAAACATCATGTCAAACATATTTTTGCTTTCTCCTTTTCTCCTTTTTTTTTTTATTTTTTTATTTATTTATTAAAAGAGAAAACAAATAAATCCTAGAATGAAATGCATGAATGTAATGCAATGCAATTCCTAGAAACAAAAGCAAAAGAAACACAGAAACCAAAGAACGATGGTCACAAAGGAATGAGCAATGAAGCACAAGGACCATGTCAGAAATACTCAATTAGGTCGAGTCTTTTGCATCCAAAACCTTTTAGATGCACCACAAGCATTGGAGTTCTTATTCACATTCGAGTGATTTCCAACTCCAGGATTGGAATAAAGGTTCAACACCTTTACCAATTCACCAATAAGTGCCATTAGATCTTGTGCTTGAGGCACAGGCACCTTTGGTTTAGTTGCTCTCTTAGCAGCTTGAAGCTTGTAACAGTTAGGACGAATGTGTCCAGATTTACCACAATAATGACAAACCCAAGCAGGTTTACCATGCATCTTGTCCTTGGGTAGGGTAGGTTTAGTTTCTCTCAAATCAACCCTAATCTTCTTAGGAGGTGAAACTTCTACAGGTTTGACTACCTCACTCACAGGTGGTTTGACAGTTTCACTCACAACCTCACTCATAGAAGGTTCAGAAGAAGAAGCAGGAACAAAGTTCGTGGTATGTGGAGTAGACACAGAGATGCTTTCAACATATCCTATCCCAGATTTATCAGAAGGATACTTTTGAACATTCAGCATGTGATCAAGTTTAGAACTAGCAGTTCTAGCAACAGATAAATCATGTTCTAAAGTTTTAACTTTATCAAGTAAAAGCATGTTCTCAGATTTCACATGGTTCAAAAGATCATTAGCATCAAATAATTTAACAAGCAAATTTTTCTTTTCAAGCTCAAGAGAATCAATTTTCTTCAGGCCAAGTTCAACATTCATAGCATCCTTTGCAGCAACTTTGCAAAGTTTATTATAGGCCTCTTGAAGATCTGCATCCTCAGAGAGTTCCCTATCAGAAAGGTTCTCCTCAGCAGATATGCTTTCATTGACTACTACAGTAGCAGTGAAAGCAATGAAGTTTCCATCCTCATCACACTCAGACTCATCATCAGAAACCTCATTATCACTAAGGGTTACAGCCATAGTTTTACCTTTATTTTTCAAGAATGTAGGACATTCAGATTTAACATGACCATACCCTTAACAACCAAAACACTGAGTACCCAAAGAATTGTTTGAAGATTGACCTACTCTTTCTCTAGGTTTTTCAAAGTTATTAACCTTAGTGGGATCATTCTTCCTAAAGTTTCTAGGTTCAACAGTGTTTGTACCTCTTGCCCTTCTATTTGTATTTCTCAGAAAATTTCTAAAATTCTTGGCAAGGTAAGCTATCTCTGTAGCAGAGAGCTCATCATCAAATCCACCAGCCTCAACATCATCAACAGACTTAAGAGCCATTAATTTGGATTTGTTTGTTTTGGGTAAGTCAGACTCATAGGACTGAAGAGATCCTACAAGCTCATCAACAGGGATGGAGTCCACATCCTTGCTCTCAGTAATGGCAGTCACTTTGGGTCTAAAGTTTTCAGTTAAAGATCTAAGTATCTTCCTAACAATTTTAGGTTAATCATAGATTTCACCCAAGTTAAAAGCAGAATTAACAATATCATTCAGTTTGGCATAAAATTCATCAAAGGATTCATCATCAGACATCCTAATGCTCTTAAACCTAGAAGTTAATTGTTGCAGTTTGTTTATCTTAACTGCCTTTGTGCCTTCATGCACAGTTTGGAGGATTTTCCAAGCAGTATGAGCAACCTCAATATTTGAGATCCTCTTAAATTCCTCTATTGAAACAGCATTGAAGATGGCATTCATAACTTTGCTATTGAAGCCTGCTGCTTCCTTTTCAGAAGTTTGCCACTCACTCACAAGAGTAGTGGGCTTCTGCCATCCGTATTCAACGGAATTCTAAACTCTCTCATCAATAGATTTCAGGAATGCTTTCATCCTTACTTTCCAATAAGCATAGTTGTTCCCATCAAAGTGAGGAGGAACAAAAAGAGAGTGTCCATGCTCCATGACAACAGGGGTCAAGGATCAGCTCAGAGATAAAAAAATCTCAGACAAAAAGAGCTACCCACTCTGATACCACTTGAACAGTTTTAGACCCCTTAACACACAACCAGATTGAGTAGCCTAGTTAATTAGCCAAGTTATTACTTAGTCAAATTAAGCAATTTTAGGTTAAAACAATCAAACACTCATATCATGAAAATATATAGCAGCGAAATAATAAATAACACACGATATGATCACCCAGGAAAACCAAACCGGTAAAAAACTTGGGGAGGATTTTACTCACCGATCCTCAAGGCAAAACTGAATTCACTATGAAAGAATTGAAGTTCATACAAAAGGACTTACAAGCTCCCCGCTCGACTTCCTAATACTACCTACCAGTAGAACTTACTGACACGACCCCGTGCAAGCTCCGAATCTACGGACTCCTTCTTTCTTGAATTCTTCAATCAAGTACAAGTACCCACGCTTGATATTCTTTAAGCTTCAAAGGCAGCAACCAAGTTGATCATCAAGATGTTGAAGTAATCTCCATCTAGAAAATCCTAAGCTTTGTGTAAAGGAAAGCTCCTCTAGATCTCACAAGAGATTTACACAAAACCGCAATGTATGAGCAACAATACAACTGGAGCAACACTAAAACGTGTCTAGGGTTTTTCCTTATATACCTAGGGCAAAAACATAAAAACCCTAAACGTTTTAAAGAGTTAGGGCTGAGTTGGAAAACTGCAGAAAAACGCAATCTGATCGATTTTCGATCGATTGAATCTATTCTTCGATCGATCGAGCCAAACCGAAATGCCCCAATATATCTACAGTCTCTCGATTCCAACTTTACAATAATTAATCAACTTTGAGCATACTTTAACAAGTCTAAACATGTTGTTTTGATCATGGTTTGCCAATATTACAAATTAGAGTTCGAAATACATAAATTCCTAAACCTTTAGAACCTAACACTTTGTCTACTTATTGAAGTTGTAGGGTTTGATTGCCTTAAGGAGCTGTATGAGAATGATGAGGATTTTTGAGATATTTGGGGTAAGTGTCAACAAACTCATACTGCTGTCAATAGTATGTATATCTAGGATGGTTTCCTCTTTCAGGGTAATTAATTATGCATCCCTAAAAGTTCATTGAGGAAGCAGATTATTAGGAAGCTGCATGGTGGAGGTTTAGGTGGACAAATGGGCAGAGATAAGACTATAGCACTAGTGGAAGAGTGGTATTATTGGCCACAACTCAAAATGGATGTTGGCAATCATGTGACAAAGTGTCCAATCTTCCAAATTGCCAAGGGCCAATCTTAGAATATTGATTTATACACGCCTTTGCTAGTTCTGCAAGCACCATTGGAGGATCTGTCTATGGACTTTATACTAGGTCTTCCTCGAACCCAACGAGGTATGAATTTTGTTTTTGTTGTGGTTGATAGGTACTCGAAGATGTCTCATTTCATAGCATGCAAGAAGACTTCAAATGCTACTCGAGTGTCCAATCTGTTCTTTAAAGAAGTTGTGAATTTGCATGGAGTGCCAAAGTCCATCACCTCTAACTAGGATACCAAGTTCATCAGTCACTTTTGGTGGACCTTGTGGAAGCATTTTGACACTTCCTTGAATTACAGCAGCACCAAACATCCTTATATTGATGGCTAGACAAAAGTGGTTAATCGCACTTTAGGGAATTTAATCCGGTGTATCTCAGGTGAGAAGCCCAAGAAGTGACGTCTTGCATTGTCCCAAGCAGAGTTTGCTTACAACAACTCAGTCAGGAGAAGCACTGGTAAGTCTTCATTTGCCATTGTCTACTGTGTGCCCCCAAAACATGCTTTGGACTTGGTACCTTTACCTAAGCTTCCAAGAACGAGTCAAGCAGCAGAGAATTTGGTTGACCGTATTCAGGCCATGCAAGAGGAAGTGAGGTAGAAACTTGAAGCTACAAATGCCAAGTACAAGGAAGCTGCTGATAAGAAGAGGTGTGAGAAGATCTTTAATGTTGGGGAATTAGTGCTGGTCTATCTTAGAAAGGAGAGATTTCCTGTTGGTACCTACAAGGAATTAAAGGACAAGTAGTATGGGCCATTTTAGATTACTAAGAAGATCAACGACAATGCTTATGTGGTTGCTCTTCCTCTAGACATGCTCATGTGGTTGCTCTTCCTGTTGATGATAGTATTGTGTGTTACAAATAAGAGCAACTGAGGCATGAAATGGCGGTAGAGATCAAGAAATTAGTGCATGTTTTTTGATTGACCTTGTAGACACTATCGGTGTTGGTATATTGGGTTGGGCATCAATCTCGATGTGGTGTTTTCGATGATAACATCATAATCTTATTGAGACTTTGGAACCTATGAATACACAAGAAGTTGAAGTTACTGTGGGGGAACAGGTCGGTTTGAAGGCCCAATGGGACTTGACCCATCCAAGCATCAGGAGGCCTCGTCATTGACAGAGAGGCCCAAGCCCAAATGAATACCTTAGGTGATTTGAGCTCAACCCTAAGGCTAAGGAGCATAACTGGCAAGGAATATGACAAGATTATTAATCGAATTTTATTACATTAACTCATTTAGCAAATAGGATAGGTTAGCCTCAAGTTTGGTTGGAGGAAGTTATTGGCTTCCTTGAGACATTTGTAACCAGTGAATTAGTTCATTAATACAGTTACTGTTATTCTATTGAATGACTTTTTTCAAATTTCAAGAGGTACTAAATCGAAGGAACAATGAAATATAGCAGAATGACCTTTACTATATAAAGTGGTACTAAACAGAAGATACATGGGGAAGACTAATGTCCACCAAATTATCAAAAATCAACAACAGTCTTAAGTCTTAATAATAGAGGGAAAAAAACTAAATCCCCAGCTTTTATTCTCCACAAAGCAGACAATGCATCAGTACATCAATTCACTTTCCTAAACCAATGTTTGTCTTCTATGTGAGGGATTCCCCTCCAAAGCCACCTGCAATAATCCACAAGAGAACTCAAACTAGGATAACTTTTAAACGCATTAGTGAGAGGAAACCACAACAATGGTACTAATCTCTTTTCAGTTTAAAATAACAAATACTAATCTCTTTTTACCTGTATCTTGAATTATTTGTTTGTGATACTAATTCCGTCCAATAAGTTCTTTTCGAATTGAATGCAGCTCAACTCTAACTGTACTGATGCTCATCCTTTCTCTAGGAAATTCCTTGGAAGAGGCAACCCCAATTTCAAGTATCAAAATCAAGCATTCTTGAATTTTGGTACTTCCTTTTTTTGATCCTCATTGCAAGTTTCATTCATTACTGTCTCCTCATCCTCTCTTTCTTGAAGAAGAATGGGATCTATAATGTGAATTATTTGTTCTGGCAAAGCCGCTTTAACAAAGTCGTGAAGGTTTAAGTTATCTTGGAGTGTTTTCAGTTGGCCTTTTCCTAGTGAACATTTCTAACAATAATATATCATAGATGTAAACATCACCGTATGTTGACACTTCATTTCTCATACCATACTCTGCACTTGTACATTATATATATTGTAATATGAGCATGCTTTCATCCAAAAATTTGTTTGGGAGGGGGGGGGGGGGTGCTACATAATTGTACAAATCTTAAATAATATTTTTCAATGACATGTATTTAAAAAAAAAAAAAAAAAAGAAGAGAGAGAGAGAGAGAGAGAGAGAGAGAGAATAGTATTTAATATTTGTTTTTCCTTAATAACTTTTAGTTTAAAAGTCAAAATAAGGCCCTGTTTGTTTTGGGACAACCCTTACAGTCTGTAGTATATGATTTCGCATTTAACCCAATTTTGCAATTTTCGGTAAATTTCGGTATTTTGTCACCTAATCGCGTAATTAGTGCGATTAGGGTTTTAGACGTTTTTCTCAGTATTTATATGTTTTGTAGCCATCATAGGCAGATCAGACTATTATTAATAAACGTAGACATTTTGTCAAATTTTCTTCTGGTGGATTCCAATTTTTAGCTCTCTGTGAATTAGGGAAACCCCTCGTGGATTTGAGGTTTACTACTAGAAACTAACAGTTTGGTTTCTTTCCTATCAAGAGAGTATCATTTGTGCTTTCTTCAGGCTTTCGCGACATCATTGACTAGGTGAAATAGGATCATAATTGGAGTAAGAGCCCCTTAAGGAATTTAACATCATAATTATCTAGTGTAGTTCTATGCGTGGGATGGTGGACTACACATACTAAGTGAATAATTAGGTTATTAAATAGCTTTAAAAGACTAAAACTTTAGGTTCCCCAATTAAAACCTATCATATAGCCTTTTGGCATTCTTCAGACGTACTCCTCCTCTTTTGCATGGTTCTTCTTCATAGTACTCGATTTATTTGGTCTCTTCATGGTCATTTTCATTGTTTCAAGGCATTCTCAAGGCTTCTTCAAGGGATCCTCAAAACCTTGAGTTTGAGGAAGGGTGTTAGAGATATATTAGCCTAATAGTATAGGCCCAAGCCCAATCCTATTTTGTGTACAAGCCAAATCTTATACTTTTCCTACAAGTTTATTAACCATAGTTAGTGTATGGTTACTCTAGGATTTAGCTTATTATATATACCCATATTCTGGTTCATTGTAATATATAATTTGTACTACACTAATATATTAAAGATGTAGACCTTAAAGGTTTTCTCCATAGACGTAAGCCGCCAAGCTGAGTCATGTAACCCTTTTGTGTTCTTGTGTCACTATTTTATGTTTTTACTTCCGCATTTGTTTTAGCATATTTAACAAATTGAACATGAAAATTATTTAAACTAGTCGCAAACCTGCGCGGAAAAATATGATATGATTAATTTTTATTGGATAATTATTAAATTAATATATTAGATTGTATATTATTAAAAATTCAATGTGTTATTTGAAATTATGTTTTAAATTAGAAATTTTTTGTAGTGTAACAAAATATATTTTGTAGTCAGGTATTATATATAGTGAGATATATATGAAAACACAATGCAATAATTTTATTTTTATTTTTAAAAATGATAGTGTGTGAACTATTAGACCAAGTTGTAACTATGTATAATTTGTTTATTACTATACAGATGTATGATATTTAACTCTTATAGATATATTTTTCTCAAAAACATAGATCCACGTCTCTTTCTTTCTCACAATTGAAACTAAGTGAAAAAGAAAATAAAGATAACTATGCAATAGATCATTATCAATAAATCATATATTATAAAGTGGAAATATAAAATAAAATAAAATGTAAAAAGAAAAAGTTCCTTAAGTATCTATACATAAAAACATTAATAGCATAATGATGCAATAAAGTAAATTATATTTTATCTTATTCTCTTTTTGGAATTTTTAGTAAAGATGATCAACTAAGCAAAGTAAAAGCTTACCAAGAAAGATCAGATTAACTAAAAATTTGATGGTGGAAACGCTAATTATTTGTAATAAAATGACCAAAATAAAAATAACAAATAGATTTGAGAAAAACATATAAGATTTCTAAAATAAATTTTACCAAACACATGGGATGCAACAATACAAAATTACTATCCTAAATATTTTTTTACTTTTTTGATACTCTACAAATAAAATAAAATAAAAACTTTATTCACTTTTTGTCACAGTATAGACTATAGAGCGATTACAAAATAACAAAAAGTCAAGGAACTTATAACAAAAGGCTTTCTATACAAAATTCCAGTAGAAGGGAGACTAATAGGCCCTCCACTTTCTTCAAGACATAGGGAATTATGAAAGACCATACATCCCTTACCTACCCTTTTCTCTTTCTCAAATCTACATTACGAAACAAGTATATGAAGCTAAAAACATTGTGAATACATCTCTTTTCAGTGGAAGTCCATTGGTAGGCACATTCAAATTCATAGCCATGTATATTTTTGTTTTGATATAAACTCAAATTTCTATTTAAAAAAAAAAAAAAACTACATATTAACCCAAACCAAAATTCAACCAAAGCTATAAGAGTGATTTGTGATAGGAAATTTAAAAAATACAACACAAAAAAATTAAATAAATAAACCATCAACCTAAATTAGAGTTATAAGAAAGAACAAAAATCAAGCAAGAGAGAGAGAGAGAGAGAGAGAGAGAGAGAGAGTACTTACAGTTTTTGTGTGGAAAAAAATATGGATTGAATCGAATAAATAATATCAAATTTATACAAAATAGGATGGGGAGAAGAAAAGTTAAAATATAAGAAAGAGGAAATGATGAAAAAAGTTTAACGGTAAAGTAAAGAGTAGTAGGGAGATAAAGAGGCAAAGAGAGAGGGGAAAGGTTGGAGGAAGAGAAGAAGAGTTTTTTTTTTTTTTTTTTCTTTAGAATAGGAAGATGAAAAGTTTAAATATTCAATTACTTGAAATTAGAAAGAATAAAACAAAAAATTGAAATCAATTTGGATAGCTAAATATAGTTAAACATTTTCATCTAATGAATTGTAAAGTTTGTGATGAATAGTAAACATGTGCATATATCCATTAAATGATAATGAATTATTCAATTTTAACAATTACTTGAAATTAGAAAGAAGAAAATGAAAAGTTGAAATCAATTTGGGTAGCTGAATAGTCAAATATTTACATTTAAAACAAATGAATAGTAACATGTTGAATGGTAATGGAGTGCATTAACAGGTTTGTCCATTAACTATATTTAATTATTTTATATAAAATAAAATAGAAAAATCCTAAAGGAAATAAAAAAAAAAAAAAAAAAAAAAAGCATGACGTGGCTGATGAGATGGCTCAATAGGAGTACAACAACATTAAATTCTACGTCTCAGCTTTTAGATATATATATAGATAAGCTTTGGTTGCAAATGGGTGGTTTATATTTTCTATTTGGTTGATATTTACTAAAATTAAGGTTCAAAGTTATGGCTGCTGTATCTGCGAAGGGTGGTGCTGTGAGGGATAGTGAAGAGTCGGAGGTGATGGCTTGTCACAAAGCTCTAGAATTTGCTATAGATGCTGGTTTTATGGAGGTGATACTAGAAGGGGATAATGCTCTAGTGATGAAGACAGTTTCACAGGCTCAACCAAACTTCTCTCGGCTTGGATTAATCTATGAAGATATTTGGTGCTTGACTGCAGGTTTTAGATCAATCTCAGTTAGCTGTGTTAGGCGTAGTGCCAATGGTGTTGCTCATGCTTTGGCAAAATTTGCTAGGTTATCTGATAATGAAATTGTATGGATAGAGGAGGATCCTCCCCCTGCAGTGGATGCTTTGTATTTGGATTCTAGTCTTTTGAATTATTGAAAGTCATTTGGTTCCGGTTTCAAAAAAAAAAAAAGTTAGGTTGATTTATAAAAAGACAAATATGAATGGATTTTCTATAATGCCAAGTCTGAGCTATTTATGAACAACTTGATTGATTTACTGCACTATGCTTTAATAGGGTTGAAACAGGACCACAATGCTGCCTATAGTACCACAATATTGGCCCCATGCCCAACCACTTCTTTCAATTTGTCTGATATCATAGTGAATCCACTAATATCAAATGCACTAGGACCAACCTATTATTGTTAGAAACAATAATGTTTTCTGTACTCTAGCCAAAGCCTTGGTGGCTTAGTGCAGCATCGAGATGGATAGGTCTTCGTGGTCCCATCATTCTTATTGAATTTTTTCCCTGACTGGTGGATTACGTTACCTCTTTATATCTTATTATGCTTGCAAAATATCAAAATATTAAAACAAATAATAACTCTCTCATCTGTTTAAAATTTTAAAAAAATAATTACTTTAAAATTATACACAAAAAAAATGAGTTTATCTAATTGAGTGATAAATAATTTTTTGGGCAAATTACAACTTACCCTCCTGTGGTTTGGCTAAAATTTAATTTGCCTACCTATGGTTTAAAATTTGACACTTTACCCACCTAAGATTTGACCAAAATTTAAGTTGTCTACCTGTGATTTGAAATTCTATGATACAAGTGTCCTGATGGATAGTTTTTAATCTTATTTGATCTTGTATTTTTATGTTTTTTTTTTTTTTTGGAGGAGAGAGACATAAAAAAAAGCAAAATCACATATTTAGCTATGTTTTTAACAAATGTGGGTTATAGAAATCTAATTGAGCTAATCTCAGGTAGATAAAATGTTAAATTCAAACCACAGATGAGCAACTTAAATTTTGGTCAAACCTCAAGTGGTAAGAGTGTAATTTGCCTTAATTTTGTTTGATAAAAAAAAATCTCATATGCATGGATGACACTTTATGCAAGTGATTCGTCCAACATGGATATAGGTTGCAAATGAGAATAACTTGGTATAAGTGTGCAAGTACAAAATTATTCAACACTTTAAAATCAATACTACATCATCTCATATAAATTGTGAATCCAATATAATGAACTTTATCTTAGGAAACAACTATTTTAATTCACAGGACCGACTCTAGTTTAGGTTACTTAGGCAATTTCCTGACCCCTAAGTGATACAAAGCCACCAAATCCTTGGTCTAATAACATAATATACCATACTTTTATATATAGCAATCCAAATTAAAGCGTACCACACATGAGACAGCTGATGGAGGTCCATCTCTTTTTCTTTTTAGTAAAATAATATAGTGGATGATTAGCGGAAATTCCGCTTTTATAAAATAACATAAATGGAGGAAATTTCAAAGCCAAATACCACTCTTCTGGGACCCTTTTTTTTTTTTTTTTTTTTTTTTTTTTTTTTTTTTTTAATTATTTTGGGTACATGTGAGCATTGGATGAAATAATTGGAATTTGATGATAGTATTGTGTGTTACAAATAGGAGCAACTGAGGCATGAAATGGCGGCAGAGATCAAGAAATTAGTGCATGTTTTTTGATTGACCTTGTAGACATTATCGATGTTGATATATTGGCTTGGGAATCAAGCTCGACGTGGTGTTTTCGATGATAACGTCATAATCTTATTGAGACTTTGGAACCTATGAATACACAAGAAGTTGAAGTTAGTGTGGGGGAACAGGTCGGTTTGAAGGCCCAATGGGACTTGGCCCATCCAAGCATCAGGAGGCCTTGTCATTGACAGAGGGCCAAGCCCAAATGAATATCTTAGAGGATTTGAGCTCAGCCCTAAGGACTAAGGAGCATGACTGGCAAGGAATATTACAAGATTATTAATTGAATTATCTTACATTAACTCAGTTAACAAATAGGATAGGTTAGCCTCAAGTCTGGTTGGAGGGAGTTATTGGCTTCCTTGAAACATTTGAACCAAAGGAACAAGGAAATATAGCAGAATGACTTGTTCAAATTTCAAGAGGTACTAAACCGAAGGAACAAGGAAATATAGTAGAATGACCTTTACAATATCAAGTGGTACTAAAAAGGAGAGATACAAGGGGAAGACTAATGTCCACCAAATTATCAAAAATCAACAACGGTCTTAAGTCTTAAATCCCCCGCTTTTATTCTCCACAAAGCAGGCAATGCATCAGTACATCTATTCACTTTCCTAAACCAATGTTTGTCTTCTATGTGAGGGATTCCCCTCCATTGCCACCTGCAATAATCCACAAGAGAACTCAAACTAGGATAACTCTTAAACGCATTAGTGAGAGGAAACCACAACAATGGTACTAATCTCTTTTCAGTTTGAAATAACAAATACTAATCTCTTTTTACCTGTATCTTGAGTTATTTGTTTGTGATACTAATTCCCTCCAATAAGTTCTTTTCGAATTGAATGCAGCTCAACTATAACTGTACTGATGCTCATCCCTTCTCAAGGAAATTCCATGGAACAGGCAACCCCAATATCAAGTATCAAAATCAAGCATTCTTGAATTTTGGTACTTCCTTTTTGACCCTCATTGCGAGTTTCATTCATCATTGTCTCCTCATCCTCTCTTTCTTGAAGAAGAATGGGATCTATAATGTGAATTATTTGTTCTGGCGAAGCTGCTTTAACAAATTCATGGAGGTTTAAGTTATCTCAAAGAGTGTTTTCAGTTGGCCTTTTCCTAGTGAACATATCTAACAATAATATACCATAGCTGTAAACATCGTTGTATGTTGACACTACATTTCCCATACCATACTCTGCAGTTGTACATTATATATATTTGTGGACGACTAAATTTCTCGGTTCGAAATTAGTCAAACAAGTAAAAATAGTTTCACAAATGCGAATTTGTATTAATGATATGTGTGGTACAATTCTCTATGATTACAAAAGAATGATCCTCTGATTCGATCTCCTTGAAAGATTTGTTGATTGGAGTTGTGGTAATGTGATTTTGATTTGAACACCAAATATACTTTAATTTGGTTGAAGAACGGATCGAAGACCTTTGAAACAGAATTACAATGAATCTCTGGCTATGAGCTTGTTAGAAATTCTTTGTTCTTCGTGTTCTTCGGACGTTCTTCGTGTTCTTGGTGCGTTCTTCGTCTTTGAAGATTTGTGGTGGAAGTTCTTCGGGGCTTTAGAGGCTTGAATCCGTAAAGCTTCACTGATTTGTGGTTTGTGAGGTTTCTGGAGGCTTTTGAGCTTGATTCCAGTGAACTTTGAGATCTAGGAATATGATTTGGATGATTCCTCTTTGAATGTTCTTCGTATTTGAAGGTTTGTGGTGGAAGTTCTTCGGGGCTTTGAAGGCTTGAATCCGTAGAGCTTCACTGGTTTGTGATTTGTTGATGTTTTCGGACACTTTAGGCTTGATTCCCGCAAACTTTTGGATCTAGGCGGATGATTTGGATGATTTCTCTTCGAATGTTCTTAGTATTCGAAGGTTTGAAGTTCTTGAAGTTCTTGGAGGCTTTAGAGCTTGGTTCCGGCAGAGCTTCTGGACTTCTGAATTTTCTCTGATGCTGCTTGTGCTTCAGATGGCTTGGTGTCCTCCTAAATGTCTTAGGAAGGCTTCTATTTATAGGAGTTTTGGGGTGGATGAGCGACACGTGGCGGAGTCTGATTGGTGACACATGTCACAGTCTGATTGGTCCGCTTATGTCATCGCTTACACGTGCGAGGTTGCTTAGGTCATCGCTTACACGTGCGAGGTTGCTTGGGTCATCGCTTACACGTGCGAGGCTGCTTGTGTCATCGCTTGCACGAGCCGATGCATGATTGGTTCTTGCATGACACTTGGCAAATTTCTGTTGGCTTCTGAATGGCAACAGTAAAACCTAACAGCAGTATGTGGCGCTTTGTAATTAGCTGTATTTTGTGGTCTTGGTAGTGTGACGTGTCAGCTTGTGATAGGTCGGAAATTTTCCCTCTCTACAAATGCCCCCTCGAGACTCGTTCACGCACACGGTTTCAGAGTGTGGTGTGGGAATGAGTTTCGAAAGCAGATTTTTGAACTTGGTTTTTCAAATGAAGTAATTGAAGGTGGTGGACCTTTCATCAGGATGAAATAATTTCCGAGGAGTAGACCCACCCATTTGAAAGGTTTTGATGAGACTGAAAAGAGGTCTGCGAGTATTTGAATGTACTTGCGTGACCGAGCCTTCTCAAGAGAGGTTAAGTTGAAGTAACTTCAGAAGAGTACTTTTGGATCATTGGCGGCGATCACAAGGTGTAGAAGATGGGGAAGATGCGAGGATGGTGGCTAAGTACAACCTGTAGAGTCATGGGGCTAGCCTTGTGTTTTTGAGAACTTCTGGTGAAGTTATATCAGAAGAGTATACTTCGGATTAAGGCGAGGCCATGTGGGAAAGTGGTTGAGTGCGCATGTGTCATTGTTTCACTCAGGTTAAGTTGAGGTAATTTCAGAAGCTTATGGATTCTGGGGATAATGGTGTTGGTGGTGAAGAAGACGGGGATGAAGCAAAGCGAATGGGTGAAACACACACCACTACGGTGCTAGCACTGTATGTTGCATGGGGTCTGACAGTGAGTAATCGAATGTGCGTGTGTAATGGGACCAAACCGACAGACATTAAGTTGAAGTAATTTCAGAAGAGTACCTTCTAAAATACTTCAAGCTAGCTTTAAGTTGGAGTAATTTCAGAAAATGTGTTTTGAGGTACCAGCAACGATGACCTTTAAGTCCCATAGTGGTGGGGACATGGAATAAGGCTCTGGTAACCATTTACCTGCCCCAAAGGCTGAACTCTGATGAGCTGGTGCCTTGAAGGTTGCCTCAAATGTTGGATGGAAGACAATTTGTAGGATACCCCAACACTTTTTACCATCTTCACTTACTGCTACTTGCTGGAAAAGCACAGAAAAATGAAAGATGGAGCTAACTTGTGATTCTGGTCTTAGAAACCAGCCAAGTTGCTGTTTGTTCCGAACCATTGCTTCTACTGGAAGACCAAGCAATTGGAGAGAGACTACAGGAGACCTGAGGTTAGGAACAGGAGTCTCTGCTGGACTTAGACTTCCTGGCCAACCAAATCCACGGAAGCATGGAAGGCCGATACAGACCTTGTTATGAGTAATTTTATGAACAAAGGTGGTCGTTAAGTGGAGAAACAAAATTTGTTTGGATCTCAAAACTACAATGATGTTGTGAAAAGGGTTTCTACCAAACCATAAGAGGGTTGATTTCAAAGTGACTATGAAGCAATATTGGTTGCTAAGTGTTGAGAATGATGAAGTCATAGTGAGAAATGGTTGTGAGAAGGAGGACTTGAAAATTTGAAAGAAGCAAATCTTCATTTCATGACTCAGTGTATTTTTCTTGATGAATTCTTGATGAATCCGGCCCTTCTATTTATAGTGGAGAGATGAAGAGTGGTAGATGGATAGTTGAGAATGGCGGATGGGAATTTTTGGTGAGACCGGTGGATGAGAATGGTAGGTGAGAGACCGGTAGGGAACGAGAATGGTAGGTGAGAGAGATGAAGAATGGTAGGTGGGAATGTTTGGCACCGAAAGGGGAATGGTGGGTTGGACGGGTGACCGATGTAATTTCAAGTTCAAGACACACTTGTGAGAGTTCATCTGTACTTTGAAAGGAAAGCCTTGATGGGGTCTGGAGAATAACCGTTAGGGGATCCAAACTAAATGGATGAATCTCAAATTTTGATATTGAGAGTTTTAGTTTTGGACACTGTCAGTACTTCAGAGATGTGAGTTAGATTGGTGATTTCCAAGTCACGAAAAACTGAGCAAGACAAGTTTGGTTTGAAAATCTTGACTTTGGGTAGACCTCAACACAAAAATCAACTACCTTGAAATTGAGTCATTTGTGCAATTTTCGAGTTTCAAATGATGGAACGGACTCCAAAATCGGAATGTACGCGAAAAATTGAGCAAGATAGGTCCATCTTAAAAATTTTGACTTTTGGTCAACATTTACGCAAAAGTCAACTTTTTGGAAATTGGACGTTTGCACAATTTTCAAACTTCGAATGAAGAAACGGATCTCAAAATCGGAATGTATGCGAAAAATCGAGTGGGACAGGTCCGTCTTGAAAATTTTGACTTTTTGGTCAAAGTCAAAGGTCAAACTTGGTCAAAGCATTTTATTTCTCCCTTTTTTTTTTTTTTTTTTTTTTAACTTTCAGCGGTTCAGACCGGGTCAGATTTCCAGGTCGACTGAACCGGGTCAGCTGACGTCATGTATGACGTCATGCAACTGAGGCGTTTCAGGGCAAAGCGCGTGAGGGCGCGTCGCGCGTGAGAGAGATGTGCTGGCGCGTGTAAGCGCGTGAATACTGAGGGAGGCGCGTGTAGGCGCGTGAAATTGACGCTGTGAACGCCGGCTTTTATGGCGGCGGGTGGAGGCGCGTGGCTCATCGTTTGGGCCTAAAATTTTCAGGTTTGGTAGATCGGAGGCCGTAGAATCTAGTGGTATGATTTTTTTTTTGAATTAGTGAGCAGATTTTTACAGATTTGAAGGAGGAGGCAACGATATTCGAAGATTGTTGCGGCGCGTGGAAGCGCGTGCTTGCTCCGGTGAGATTGAGCTTTCCTGGGTTTTGTAGATTTTGGGCCGCTAGATCGATTGGTAATGCCATTTCCTTGAAATGAAATCTGGGTTTGCACAAATATGAAGGAGCAGGCCGCGACCCTCTGAAGCTTCTTGTGGCGCGTGAAGGCGCGTGGTTGCTCCGTTAAGACTGACTTTTCTGGGTTTTGGAGGTCGAAGTCAGTTTAAAATCCCTGTGGGGTCAGTTTTGTGAAATGATCTTTGGAGTTTCACAAATTTGGAAGTGATGGCCGTGGGTGACAATTTGTATATGATGACTTTTCTGTTCTTTTGCGGCGGCAACTCTGACAGGACGGTGCCAAGATGCCTCCTAAATGTCTCGTTTTCTTGCTGAATTTTATTTTCAAAATTTGGTGCAGATTTCTTTGACTTTGAGTGTATTTGAGTTTACAAAATCTGACTTTGAGCTTCACAAACCTCTATATAAGGCCATCCAGGGCAATGCACTAAATTGCACAAGCAGAGTTTCCATGAGTAGCATAATACTCTTTAGTCTGAGAAATTATGCCTTTTCTTCTTCTTCCTCCTTCTTCTTCTTTTTTTTTTCTTTTTTTTTTTTTTTTTAGACGTGCCATGAGATTTTCTTCTGACAAGTTCTTTGTTGTTGATTGTTTTTGTCATGCAGCATGCTTTCCTTGGCAATTAAACTGCACCAACACTTGTCTTTTCAACACAGCCATCTCAAGAGTCTTTGCAACGTAACCACATCAAGAGTCCTTACCATGAAGCCGTGCCAACATTTGTCCTTGTACTGAAGCCATGCCAACATTCATCTTTGCCATGAAGCAATATTTGCACTTACATATGTCATGAAGTCGCACCACCATTTGCACTGAAGCCGTGTCAACATTCATCTTTGTCATGCAGCCACGTCAACACTTCAGTTGCATCAAAGTCGTGCCGACATCCATCTTTGCCATGTCAACACTTCATTTGCACCAAAGCTGTGCCAACCTTCATCTTTGCCATGTCAAGACTTATCTCAGCCATGGACATTGCGTCAACACCTCATCTGCATTGAAGTCGCACCAACATTGGCCTTTGAAGTTGCATTAGCGCCAATTTTTAGAGGCAACATAGCTTAGACATCGAGGGTACATAGCAGTATAGCTAGACATCAAAATTTTAGAGATGCTAACAAGACTTTGAAGATGCAAGGAGCTCATTAAGACTTTGAAGATGCCACTAAGAATTTGTCATTGCACGAATATGCTATTAAAGGCGAGATGAAGTAACACCATCTTTAGATGTTGGAAGAAGGTGACGTTGTCCAAATTTCAGAGACATGATGTGAAACAGCACCACTCAGAAGTGAGATGATGTGGTTCAAATTTCGGAGTTGTGAAGTGACACAACCTAGAAGAGAGACGATGTAGCTTAGACTTGCAAGGTACAAGAAGATACCCCCAGGAGACAAGTGATGCAAAACATACTTTAAAGACATGGGAGGATGCCCACAGAAGAGGGGCAATGCCATGAAGACTTCATTCTTTGCAAAAGAGGTTGAAGGTTTTATTTTACTCCACAACCAAGTACTAACTTATGTTTATCATTAATTCAAGGAAAGCTGAGCAACATCAACTCCTTATGGTCTTCATTTTCTACTACAATGGCCTTTGATCATCATAGTGTGAGCAATTGATTTAAGTGATGCATTGCCAATCAAAGGGTTCTTGAAAGCACGCTGATGGCCTATGGAGAAACTCTTCAAGCTAGACATGCAATCCTTCTTCTTTTCATGTGATTGAACTTAGTGACAAGTACTAAGCTGCCTACGTACCCCGGAGAGGGATCAAGTCATCACGTAGTTCAACAGAAATTTTGTTTTTTTTTTTTTTGGATATATATATATATATTTTTTTTTATGATTTTTTTTTTCGATATTTTCTTTTTTGGATGATTTTTTTTTTTTTGTTTTTGTTTTTTTTTTTTTTTTTTTTTTTTTGCAAAAAAAAGGGGCTCAGTGTGTAATAGTGGGTATCACCACTAATCGAACCCGAGACCTTTCAAGGGCGACTTGGGCATCCAACCACTACGCCACACTAGCAATTGGTGACATAGAATGGGATTAGTTTCTCCTTATTGGTACGCTTTCAAAGATAATGGGAAGACATCATGTACCCTTGCAGCGCTATAGTGGGTAGTTTAAGCTCTTGCCGAGGAGCAATCCTCGATTTTCATGCATAGAAGCGCTTAAGGAACTTCCCATTGATGGGGGAGATCCTTGCATCATCATTGTCGATCAATTTGTAAGTTCCAATGGTGTTTGCCCCCTGCCTGAGAGTTGGAAGTACGTCATAAGCAACGGTGACATGGTTTGACCCGACAACTTCATTGAAATCTAGATCAATCTTGTTTTCTTTGGCAAGCTTCATGATTTTTTCTTTGAAGACGAAGCATTTTTGGATTGGGTGGACAATGATACGATGATATTTGCAGTAGTAAGGGTCATCAACTTTCCCCATGTCTTCCAGCCACTTGCATTCTGGCAATTCAATCAGCTTTAATTGCAATAGTTGTTCTAAGATGTTTGGCACATCTTCATCGGGGAACGGATATGCTTTTTGCTCACGTTCCTTAAAAGTCAGGCGACGCACTTCGTTCTTTTGCCATCCTTCAAGCTGTTTTCCATTTGCCTTCGCTCCTCTTCTTGGAACCTTGACTTCGGTAGTGTTAACAACCATTGGGTCTTTGAGGCTGTGTTTTGCATTCCTATCATTCCTCCTTACTTCCCTTTTGCTTTCCTCAGGTATGGGAGGGTTTGTACTTCCATGGCTAGCAATACTCAACTCCATGTCATGTGCACGAGTTGCTAACTCTTCAAATGTTCAAGGTTTTATCCCTTAAAGGATGTAAAGAAGTCCCCAATGCATGCCTTGGATGCACATCTCTACAGCAGAAATTTCAGAAAGTCTATCCTTACAATCTAAGCTCAAAGAACGCCACCGATTGATGTAATCAATGACGGGCTCATCTTTCCACTGTTTGGTATTAGTAAGCTCTATCATGCTCACTGTACGACGCGTGCTATAGAATCGGTCAAGAAACTCTCTTTTGAGTTGTTGCCAACTGTCGATTGACTCGGGTTCTAAGTCTGTATACCAATCAAAGGCATTTCCTTTGAGCAAACGGACAAATTGCTTTACAAGGAGGCCTCCTTGAGTCCCTGCGTTCTCACAAGTTTCTACAAAGTGAGCAATGTGTTGCTTAGGATTTCCATGGCCATCAAACTGCAAGAACTTGGGGGGTTGATACCCATTTGGCATCCTCATGTTGTCGATGCGCTTTGTGTAAGGTTTTGAATATGTGAGGGAACTTGTAGAAGAACCTCCATATTGTGCTCGGATGGTATTTGTTATCATGTCTTGTAATTGTTGGACGGACAACAAAGCAACCGAAGTAGATTGTTCTCGTCGGGGAGTGTTTTCAATTTCTCTCCTTTCGTCATCCTTCGCAGATGTGAATTTATGACCATGGCTTGATTCACCAAGATCTTGTACTTCGAGTTTGTTCATTAAAGTTGCAATTTGGAGGTCCTTATCTTCAAGTGCTTTTGTGAGAAGGACGACCCTTTGTTCCATTTCAACCATCTTTTCTTCCATTGTAGAGGTGTTAGTCATCATGACTGACACAACTTCCCAAGATGATGGAGAAGGAAGTGAATTGAAGTGAGCACATGAAATCTCATTTTTTGGGTTCCCTTTGATGGGAGAGAAATCGTGCGAACAACTTCTTGTGAAGAAAGGAGGGGATTTGCCCCCATAATTGAGGTGTTCCAAGGTGGAGATGTCCTTGTTGATGACCTTGTTTCTTGTGAGAGGGTCTAAGGAGATGATTGTTTGGACCTTGGCTTCCTTGGTTGATTGAGATTGAAGTTGATTGTTTGCTTTGGATTGGCTACAATTGATTACACCAATGTAGTTGTTGGTGGTAGCCGTATCAAGTTTTGTTGAAGTAGCTATTGTTGAAGCTTGAATGTTCTTGCTAGAGGCCATTGAAGTTGGTAGCAAGATGATGTCGAATTTCTTTTCTTTTGAAGGAGAAAGAGATGAGAGGCAGAGATGTCCCACCGGGCGTGCCAGAATATGTGGACGACTAAATTTCTCGGTTCGAAATTAGTCAAACAAGTAAAAATAGTTTCACAAATGCGAATTTGTATTGATGATATGTGTGGTACAATTCTCTATGATTACAAAAGAATGATCCTCTGATTCGATCTCCTTGAAAGATTTGTTGATTGGAATTGTGGTAATGTGATTTTGATTTGAACACCAAATATACTTTAATTTGGCTGAAGAATGGATCGAAGACCTTTGAAATAGAACTACAATGAATCTCTGGCTATGAGCTTGTTAGAAATTCTTTGTTCTTCGTGTTCTTCGGACGTTCTTCGTGTTCTTGGTGCGTTCTTCGTCTTTGAAGATTTGTGGTGGAAGTTCTTCGGGGCTTTAGAGGCTTGAATCCGTAGAGCTTCACTGATTTGTGGTTTGTGAGGTTTCTGGAGGCTTTTGAGCTTGATTCCAGTGAACTTTGAGATCTAGGAATATGATTTGGATGATTCCTCTTTGAATGTTCTTCGTATTTGAAGGTTTGTGGTGGAAGTTCTTCGGGGCTTTGAAGGCTTGAATCTGTAGAGCTTCACTGATTTGTGATTTGTTGATGTTTTCGGACACTTTAGGCTTGATTCCCGCAAACTTTTGGATCTAGGCGGATGATTTGGATGATTTCTCTTCGAATGTTCTTAGTATTCGAAGGTTTGAAGTTCTTGAAGTTCTTGGAGGCTTTAGAGCTTGGTTCCGGCAGAGCTTCTGGACTTCTGAATTTTCTCTGATGCTGCTTGTGCTTCAGATGGCTTGGTGTCCTCCTAAATGTCTTAGGAAGGCTTCTATTTATAGGAGTTTTGGGGTGGATGAGCGACACGTGGCGGAGTCTGATTGGTGACACATGTCACAGTCTGATTGGTCCGCTTATGTCATCGCTTACACGTGCGAGGTTGCTTAGGTCATCGCTTACACGTGCGAGGTTGCTTGGGTCATCACTTACACGTGCGAGGCTGCTTGTGTCATCGCTTGCACGAGCCGATACATGATTGGTTCTTGCATGACACTTGGCAAATTTCTGTTGACTTCTGAATGGCAACAGTAAAACCTAGCAGCAGTATGTGGCGCTTTGTAATTAGCTGTATTTTGTGGTCTTGGTAGTGTGACGTGTCAGCTTGTGATAGGTCGGGAATTTTCCCTCTCTACAATATTGTAATATGAGCATGCTTTCATCTAAAATTTTGTTTCGGAGTGGGGGGAGGGGTGCTACATAATCGTACAAATCTTAAATGATATTTTTCAATGACATGTAATTAAAAAAAAAAAAATTAAAAAAAAAAAAAGATAAAGAGAAATGGAACATTTTGTTACAACACATATATCTCCTAACTATAATGCATCCTTATAAAACCATCTTTCATGCTCAAAACTATAGTAATAATTAATGGGAAAAAAGAGAATTAAAATTAAGAAATGATAAAGATATTCACCTGGAGGAGTATAACCAATTGTTCCTCTTACCCCAATGGAACTTGATTGATTAGAAGAAAAATCTTGAGTATCATTAAGAAGGAATCTTGCTAGGCCAAAGTCACCTACATGTCCAATCAATTCACCATCGAGAAGAACATTGCTAGGCTTGAGGTTGCAATGAACAATGGGTGTTTGGAAATGATTGTGAAGATAATCCAATGCATTAGCAACATCAATGGCAATATTCAACCTGTTAAGAAGACTCAAATTCCTTTTCTCCTCATGAGCATCATCTACTCTTGGTGTTGGATGCAACTATTCTTCTAGGTTACTATTTTCCGTGAACTCATATGCCAATGCTTTAAAATCATGACCTCTATAGTCAACACCTGAACATGTTGTGAGCAACTTTACAAGATTTTGATGTCTGATATATCTTAGTGCCTCACACTCAACTTTGAAACTCTTAAAAGCTCCATGGTGTGAAAGGTTAAGCACCTTGATAGCAACTATGTGTCGATCTTGATCAAGACTTCCTTTATACACTGACCCGAAGTTACCCACACCAATTAAATTAGTAGAAGAATATCCATTTTTAGCATTTAAGAGGCTTTGGAAAGATACATTCAATGGAAATTTTCTTGAATCACTAGAGGTATTTTCTTTCCTTTTCTTTTTCAAAGAAGAAAGAAGCATAAGTCACACAACCAAAATTACTCCAAGAAACCCAAAAAATATAGATATTATTAACTTCAACGTAAGGGTCAACTTACTCTTCTTGGATTTTTCATGTTTGCATTTAGGAAGCTAAAATTTAGGAATACCCCCATAGAGCTTATCATTTCCCATAATGAAGGTTTCACTTTTGTTCTTCAAAATTCCTTCTATTGGCATCTCATCCTCAAAATGGTTGTGATCGAGATAAATTTAGAAATTTCAAGTAGACAAATTGCTCCAAAAAGTTTGGAATTTGGCATGACAAATTATTGTTAGAAAGATCTAATTCTTGAAGACCTCTTAATGATCCCAAAGACGGAGGAATGATCCCTTGGAAGAGGTTTCTTCTTATGTCTAAAAATTCTAACTTTACACAGCTTCCAAGACTTGCTGGAATTTTACCAAACAATATGTTTTCAGAAATATTCAAATATTCTAGATTTTTTAAAATTCTGATTTCCATAGGAAGGACACCAATGAATTGGTTGCTAGAAAAATCTAAAACAACCAGTGAGAAGGAGGGACCAATAACTTGTGGGGATATAAAACCAATGAGATTCTTATTAGCAAGATTCAAAAGAAACAAATTTTGGCACTTGCCTGGAGTTATAGGGATGTTGCCTTGAAGATCATTCTCGTATAAATACAAGTTTATCAACACAGTCAAATTTTCAAGAGATGATAGGATGTTTCCAAAGAAACTATTTTCAGCTAGATTTAAATCTTGTAACTTATTAAGCTTTCCAATTTCAGAGGGAATATCACCTGATAATTTGTTTTGCCACATTTGAAGATCCCCCAAGTTAATCAAGTTTCCTATTTTAGTAGGAATCTTTCTAGGTATTTTGTTATTATCTAAATATAATGTGTCAAGAGTAGTTGAGAAATTGATAATGCATTGGGGTAACTCTCCCCCAAAGTTATTGGCATTTATAGCAAATGTAGTCATATAGGTGTCATTTGTCAAAGAACAGAGAAAACTTAGGTCATTTGCCCCTCCATTTCCAAGATTTTTAAGGGTAATGCCAAAAAAAGTAATTTTGTATAGCTTCTCCAAAGAAGGAACTTTTCCACTTAATTTATTATTGTTCAAAACAAGAGCATATAGGTTTGAGGCATTAGATATTGAATTAGGGATTGATCCAAGAAATTGGTTGTTGGCAATGCTAAATTTGCAATATTTGGTAGAGTGAAACCTATGTTTGACGGAAGACTCCCATGCATTTGGTTGTCTCCTATATCAAAGATTTTCAAAGAAGACAATTTGAAGATTAAGGGAGGAACTATACCAGACAACCCATTTGAAGATAAAGTAAAAGATGAAAGTCTAGTGAATTGGCCAAATGAATCAGGGATTGTCCCAACCAAGTTATTATCATAGGCACAAAACGCCTTTAGAGGTGATAAGTTTCCAAAAGAAAGCGGGATACTTCCTGTCAGATTATTATTGCAAATAGAAAAAATAAAAAGTTTTGACAAGATGCCAAATGTTGTAGGAATTTCTCCAGATAAAAGGTTGTAACTGACATGAAGGCTTTCGAGGTGGGTGCAACCAGTTAAATTGCTATGAATTTTGTAAAGTTGTAATTTACAACTATGTGTTTTTGTTGGCTTTTATTCCGTGCCAAATTTGATTGTATTTTTATTCAATCTTTTGTTCCCTGTATTTAATGTGGGGTTTAATTGTAAGGGTTGTGTGTGAGAGAGAGGTTGTGAAGACTCAAGCAAATTGAAAACTGAAGAGTTTTTGCGGGTAGCTCGCGACTAAGCATCCCGCGAAGTGATGCATGTGACCTGCACATGCTGGAATGCGAAGAGTCAGGACAGGATGGAGATAACTGTGTTTCGCGAGTAGTTCGCAGGTAAGGCCTTCCCGCGAGACACCCGCGAAACATTCTGTTTTGCTAGATTGTCCTATCTGATACACACTTTCTATACCCACACTATATATACCCACATTACCCACAAATGTTGAGGAGTGCTTCAAAGAGAAAACCGTAGCCACAAACCTTGAGAGTTAGAGATTGTTATACACACATCTCTCTACACAATTGCTTGTGGATTTTCCTCAACTCCTACCTCTCCATTTCCATACCATTGAGAGGTTGATAGCCCAAACACTTACCACACCCTTTCAAAGTGTCAAGTGAGGTTTTGGTACTGCTGGGAAGCATTGGAAGAAGCCAGGCTTTGGCAGATGCAATCGGGCGTATTGCGGGATTCGGGGAGCTAGACAAGACACGGTTCTGAGAAGATTTGTTAGAGTAGGAGCTTGGAGGGTCTCTTGCTAACTCATGTATCCCAACTGATTGTCTAGTGGATTGATTACTGCTTGGAGGGTGGCGGAGAGGTTTTTCGCCGAATTCTTCGATTTTCTCTTCGATAACACATCAGCGTGTTATCTTGTGTTTGCATTCTTCTTCCCTACTCTTTTACCTTTCATTTTACTGCTGTGTTACAATGATTATGGGTTAGAGTAGCTTGTTTGTTTATCCGCTTGCATTTACTCTATTTCGCACTTAGTATTAAGTTAGAGTAAAATCTATTGAGCCATAACTTTAATTTGGGGGGGTCTAAACAGCTCTTGTATTTTCAACACATTTTCGAGCTTTCAATTGGTATTAGAGCAAGTACACTCGCTGTGGTTTAAATACCTAAGTGTGTTCCTTGACCCTTTGTGATGGACCAGTCACAATCTCTTAATGCCCCACCATTCTTTGATGGGGGCAACTATGCATTTTGGAAAGTTCGCATAAGGGCTTTCTTGTGTGCTATAGATGAGTTGGTATGGGACTCCGTCAAGAATGGGTATGTTAAACCCACGACACCCAAGCCCCAATGGGACAAGGCTGCTCGAGCTTTGGCTAGTGCAAATAGTAAAGCAATTAACGTTATATTCTGTGGTGTGTCTACTGATGAATTTCACAGGATATCGCATATGGAGACAGCCAAGAAAGCTTGGACGATTCTTGAGACTACCTATGAGGGTACCAATAAAGTTAAAGACACAAAGCTCCAGATGCTTACCACTAAATTTGAAGACTTAAGATGGGAGATGATGAGTCCTTTGATTCATTCTATGGGAAGCTCAACGAAATTGTGATTACTAAGCTATATCTTGGTGAGAAGATTGAGGATGCTAAAGTGGTGAGAAAAATTTTGAGATCCTTGCTGGAGAGCTTCCGAGCAAAAGTCACAACTATAGAGGAAAGTAAAGATTTGGATGAGATCAAAATCCAAGAGCTCATTGGATCTCTCCAAACATATGAGCTGGGACTGCCTTCTCATAAGTCGAGCAAATCTCTTGCTCTCAAAACCATCGCCGAGAGAACAGATGACTCATCCGAAGAAGATGATGTGGAGAATGAGGTAGCATTTTTGGCAAAGAACTTCCGAAAATTTCTGAAAATGAAGAATAGTGGGAAACCGTTCAGTAGAGGGAAGTTTTCATCCTCCAAAGGTGAAAGGAAGGGGCTCAAGAAGAAAGATGGGAAGGATTCTCAATCCTCTCAAGGAATCGTGTGTTACGAATGTAATGGCCATGGACATCTCAAGAAGGAGTTTCCCAATTATTTGAGAGATAAGGGTAAAGTGTTTGCCACTACCCAGAGTGATTCTGACAACTCAAATTCAGACACTGAAGGAGAATATGACAGTGAAAGGAATTATAGGGCTTTTATGGCTATTGCCTCAGTTGATTCAAAAGATGATTTGAACAATTTGGTTGATGAACTTGGTAATATTTCTAAGGATGAGGAAATTGAAGAATCTGAAGATGAAGACATATGCCAAAATGAAGGGGAGAACAACCTTCAAGAAGCCTATGATTCTCTGTTGGAAGATTGGGCAAATACGCCAAAGTTGCTAACCTTGCTGTGAAAAAGATGAAAAAGGTTGAAGAAGAGCATAGGTGTATACTTATGCAACTTAAGGAATCAAAGTGTGAAGAAGAAAGGCTCAAGGCAGAGTTGGTTAAGGCTTACTCTAAGATCAAGTTTTTTGAACTTGAAATTATTCAAGCAAATGTCAAGGTAGAGCACATTTCCACCAAGAAACTTGACAATGTGCTATCTTCTCAAAAATCTTCACATGATAAGATCGGTTTGGGCTATACCGGGAAGGAAGTTCGAGCAGTGAACCCAAGAAGGAAGTGAAGTTCGTTTCAGCCAAGAATGTTGAGAAACTTAAAGAAGTGAAGCCTGAGATTGAGACCCCTACTACAGCCTTTTTTTTTATTAAATAAAGGAAAAGTACATTATATACAAAGCGGCCTAGGCAGGCTTGTTTTAAAGCTAACTATAAAAAGAGAAAGCCCATGGGAATGGTAGATTCACAATCTTGTTCTAGCAGCAATCGAGCTTGTATGGATGGTACCGGCGATGAGAAAGAAGAAGAGGCGGAAATGAGACCCGAACTTAGTCGCACCAAAAATCTGATGTAATCTACACTTGCTTTGGTTCTTGGCTAAAGGAGGAGGGTCCTCTTTCTTGCTCGGATGAAAGGTAGTAACATCCTTGGCCTCTGCTTCCTTTGCCTGAATTACGTCATCTTGGATCTTGGCGGCATCCTTGGTTTTTGAAGGGGGCTTGGTTTCCTTCCTCTTGCCTTTATCCGTAGCCACCTCATTCCCTAGGCCATGATCACGATCTTGGCAAATTCCTTGGGAATGCCTAAAAGGTTGAGAACTTAAAACTCTTGCAGAACTCAAGGATTTATAGATGAGGAACAATGATTCCCCCGAGGCGAATTATATAGAAGGCGAAGGCTAGTGAAAATTAATCCGCACGAAATTCAAAGGAAGAGTTACAAGCGAGATAAATCCTGCACAATTTCCAAAGAAATCACCAGCCGTTGGATCTGCGTCAATTCACAAAGATATTAATGAGGGCGCGCCTCGCGTACCGAAACGTCAGGAACGCAACTCAAATAGTTAAAAGACGCCTCATAATCAGAAGTGGCAAAAAATTGGCGCGATGGGGCTACTATCACACGTGGGGGTGAAAGGCTAGGCCGCCTTTGTCCATGTCAGTGTTAGGCCAAGGGCCCAGTCTGATGAAGCACCCCTCCTCAGCAAAGCAAGGCCGAGGCCATTATCACTCTAGAGGCAAACTTCCCAACGTTGAGGATAAGTTCCTTCACTCCAAGCAGCAATGATGAAGTACTAGACAGAACCAAGGTCTTACATGGTCCTCGGACTCAAACCTGTGGGGAAACTAGTTACTTTAAAAGGCTCAAAGTACTGGACAGAACCAAGGTCTTGCATGGTTCTCGGACTCAAACCTATTGGGAAACTAGTTACTTCAAAAGACTTTAAGTACTAGAAAGAACCAAGGTCTTGCATGGTCCTCAGACTCAAACCTGTGGGGAAACTAGTTACTTCAAAAGACTTTAAGTACTAGACAGAACCAAGGTCTTGCATGGTCCTCAGACTCAAACTCGTGGGGAAGCTAGCCACTTTAAACGCCTATCTAAGCGGCGAACAGGATCCAAAATGGGACTTGGCTCCTTGGATCACCGGCCCTACCCGTCTATGAGCATTACTTAAGGCATTTCAAGGCTTAAGTTATAAGCTGCATGGTGAATTAAACATCCCCAATTGTCCGATTAATAAAGGATGGGGCACACTACAAAGGATATTCAAGTGTTAGTAAAAGCACGAAGACATAATAAATAACTGGGCATTATCCTTGAAAGAAATGAGCACATTCCATTACCCAAAGGGTCAATTACATTAAAAAAGTTCAAGTACACTAAAATAAATAAATAAATAAATAAAAAGGAGAAGAAGTAGTCTATTTCTTCAACTTTGTGGCCACTTTGTCCTTAGAAGGTTGTTGAGAAGCTGTATCAGAGGCCGGAGGATCCTGGCTTGGGAGAATGGCTTCAGGGGGCGTAGCAGGGAAGACCAGGTTTGACGCCATTTAAGCAGGAGGAGCTTGAGGGTCGGCTGGGGGCTTCGCCACCTCATGAGGTGCTTCCTGGTTGCTGGTTATCTCTCTCTCTCTAACACACCAAAGTGCTTAGCCTCTTCAACAGACTAGTCAAGGGGAGCAGGAACATTGTTGACTCCCCTTTGGCTTGCCTCAACCACTTCAGAGGCAACATCAGCTTCAAGGCCAGCAAAAGCGGACTCTCGGATGGCAGGAGGGAAGTACACATTCTCCACCTTCCACAGATCGGATGAAGCCTCAACCCCAGCTTGCTTAAGGGCTTCATTCCAAGTCTGGGAATAGTAGAGCCTGCATACCCCAGGTACTTGAGCCTTAAGAGTAGCCTCGGTCTCCGCCACTCTTGAGGCAAAAGCCTTCTCCTCGACCTGCTCCTTAGAGCTTTCAGCCTCTATTCTAGCAAACTTCGCCTCTGTTTTAGCCCTCAAGGCTTCATCCATAGCCCACTCTACGACATTCTTGACCCCCTCTGCCTCGGCAAATTCTTCTTCAAATCAGCGATGTGCTCCTTGGCAATCTCCAACTGATCCTCAATTTCGTGTAGACGCCTCATTTGGTCTTTGGCCTGTTTTTGAGCGCCGGCTAGGCCTGATTCAGCGTTATCCCTAGCCCTTATCATCTTCTTCATATCTTTCCTCACCTTCACGAGATCGGCTTCGAAGTTTTTGAGGGTCTGAGCAGCATCCCAACGCTTATCACGCTCGAAATCCAGGGCCCTGCTCTGTTCATTGGCTATCTCTTCCAACTTGTAAATGGCCTAGACAGCCTGCCAATCAAGACAAGCACATGATTAGTTAGAAACCAAAAAACGAAAATCAGCGGAGTCACAAGAGTTAGATGTCTTACCATGCCCAAATACCTTTTAAGGCTGAGGAAGACCTCTTGCCACTTCAAACTCCCCAGCTTGGCCATATCACCGGGGAGTAGCAGGGCCCTCTCTAGCGCATCAGCCACGAAAGTGCCTTCACCCCCTCGGAAATCCCTGATGGAGGCGTTATCCATCAAGGGCTCCCCATGGAGCATTAGGGCGGGGAGCCAGGCCTGGGGCTCGGATAGTGTGGCAATTTCTTTTTCTTGGCCTTAGTGCCCAATTTTTAATTGCTTTGAAGCTCGTTGGGCTTCACCTTCCTCTTGAGAGGAGCGAGACCTCCCCCTATCCATTGGATCCTTGCCTTTGGAAGCCCTTTTTCTTTTTGGGTCGGCGGGCTTGGACCTTGGAGGTAAAGTCAGCTGAGGAGGAGGTGGAAGTCCAGATTGCGCAGAAGATGACCTAGTCTGAACAGGCTGAAGCGTAGATGGAGGAGAAGCAAGCTTGGATTGTGGCCTCTCCGACGCGTCCTTTCCTGGTTGGCCCTCAATCAGATCGAGCAGGCTGGTTAGAGGCTTTCTCTTAAAACCCATCTCGGCCTAAGAGCAAGTTCCTGCTGACGAGAGATCCGCTTCACTCAAATTGGGGTCGCCCAAGTTGCCAGAGGGATCCTCGGACGAATTGACTTGTTCAAAAATGTTAAATTCGTCCTTAGACAAATCCAGATCAGCAACCTCCTCTTCTCTTTCCAGACTTCCTCCCTCAGCCTCTACGACTCGTTGGGATAAAGAAAGGCCTGCCAACGGAACGCCTTTGAGAACAGGAGGTCCTTCAAAAATCAAGAACCCGTGCTCTACTACGGTAATTATGTGAAGCCGAGGATCTTTGGCTCTGATCACGTACTTCGGAGCCGAGAATTATTTTTGGAGGGGATCGTACCCGAGGATCTTGTGAGCGGCTCTGATTTGGTTGTCAGCTTTGTTCACAAAAACCTCTGCCCTAAGGACTGTTTCCAGATCTTCTCGGTTGACCAAGTGAAAGTGTCGTCCAAAGGCGTGCGGATCTGCAAAAAAGAAGGTACATTCGTATTAGCAACCAAGCACTGCAAACTTTGACATCACAAAAGATCAACCCTATCATATCCTGAACGCCCCACCTGGTACCCCCTGCTCTGTCTAACAGTGAAGGCCGTCATGTCACTCCCTAGACACAATAAGAAAGTCCTTAGTTAACCCCTTGCTGGACTCGGGGAGGCACTGAATAAGCCGAACCTTATCATCCCGCGTCTTCATATAGTAAGATTTACCTTTTAAGTGTTGGAGGTTATAATACCAGTTTACATCATGATGGGTTAACCTCAACCCCATCTTCTCGTTTAAGGCGTCCACACAACCCAGGATCCTGAACACATTGGTGGCGCACTGGGTGGGAGCTAATCTAAAATGCCTAAGGTAGTCCCTCATCACCGGCCCCATAGGGATTCTCATACCACCTTCAAGGAAAGCGATTATGGGAATCACTACTTCACCCTCTTTCCTCATGATATGCCACTCCCCTTCTTCATAGTACTTCAAACCTACGCTACTGGGTATCCTATAATCGGCAATGAATTTCTCCATTGCCTCTTCAGACTCAACCAACTTCTTAAACTTACCCATCCCTAGGAACGGCTAAAAGACTCAGGAAAATGGGTGAAAGAAAGAGAGAAAACTTGAATTAGAGGGAGAAGAAGACTTACAGAAATGAGGAAAAGGTCCTTGAAAAGGCTTTTTATGCTGAAAAGAGACGTAAATCTGATTGAGGACTTAACCGAATTTAGGGTATGTGCACAAGAACTCTTGAATGCGAAAGTAAAGAGGCAAATCAGTTCAAATGAGTATTTATACCCCCAGTTAAAGAGGACTGTGCGGGTTTCCTGCCCATAAAGGCGAAAAAACCCCTCACCGTCTGATTACCATCACACCGTTGAACGTGGGAAGCATAGAGCTGCCAGAATTTAATGAGGGCGCGCTCCGTATACCGAAGCGCCAGGACGTTCCCTGGACAAGTGAAGAGACTCTGGCATTGATGGAAGGCAAGACTTGACAAGCCATGACAAAGGCCCGAGGACATCAAACTCCTCCTCCCCATCCGAGGATCCGGATAGCAGGATTTTGCGGGGCTATTATGCGGTCAAAGAATTTGGCAACCGCGGCCTACCTTATATTAAGCCCAAGGCCCACGCTGAGGAGGAAGAAATGTCTGAGGACAAAAGAAACAAATTCAAGGTGCCCTGAAACGTCGCCGAGGACGATCTTGTCCTCGGCGAACCAAGATCATAGAAGGGAAGAACGGCATGCCATCAAAGGCAGCCTCCCAGAGCATCCCAAGGAAAAGGACAGGTACAATGGATCAGCCCTGGGAGCACGATGGAGGAGCAATTTAAGAAGAAACTATCACCTCCGCATTAAATGCCCACAACTAACATCCTGGCTGCATTAATGAGGAAATGACCTCTGAACAACGCTACCTCGGTTATCGCAACTCACAAAGTGCCAGAGAGGGTACCTGATGGGACAGACACTCAAGTATAGGCTTGGATGATCAACAAGTGGAAGGCCAAGATCAACTGAAAAGGGGTATATAATGTAAGGGACCCTCAGGAAAAGGGGGGACGTTGTAATAATCTCAAGAACTCCTATAACCATTGGGATCCAATATATGAAAGGGAGGGGCTCCTCGGATTATGCCGAGGACAAACATTCTATGATAAACTCATTTCATCTCTGTTTGATTATCACGAATACCATATTAACTGTTGACCATGCACTAAGGCCTAGCTCTTCCACCCACTCTTTACAAATTCATTATATTGGGCTAGTTGGGTCTGAGTCCACTCATTTAAAAGCAGTAGTGCTCAAATCCAGCCCCTACAATATATATATATATATATATATATATTCTCTCAAATGTACTTATCAAAAAAAAAATATATCTCAAATGAGGAGAAGTTCCAAAATTTCAAGCTGATTCTAGCATTGCAATAGTTTTTGGTGGTTTAGTTTTGCAATAGTTGTCATTTCTGCATATAGCATAATTTCTCTTGTAAGTGGCAATCAATGGGAGCTTTCAGAAACAAACGTATGGGGGAGCCACCTCATCCATTGCTTAATATGACATAGTATTTTGGGTCAACTTTAAAAAAATAAAAAATCATAGGTCTGCATATGTGGTTCTATTAAAAAAGGAGGTGACTTCTGCAAAAAAAGGTTGCAGAAGTGCAAAATCATCACTTGTAATCTATTAATGGTTAAGTAATTACCTTTATTTTAGATTAGGTATAACCCAATGCTTTTCTAGGTGGAATATTATGGAAGTCCAGTTAGCTTGAAGAGCATAGCTCAAATCAGTACACCCAATGCAAGTTCTCTCTTGGTTCAGCCGTATGACAAATCCAGGTATGCTATAAACTAAAGGACATAAAATGGTTGTTGAGGAAGATCGAAACATTCTCCATTTAATTTTATGCGATAAATACATGTATACTAGTAAGTAAGAACTAAGACTAAAATTTTCTCTGATTCTCGTAAATTAATATGCTAGTGAATCTTCCATAAATTTTTGACAACCAAAGGTGATCTAATTGTCCAAATATTTTGAGTTATAGAGCATTGACATCTTGCATTGTAGGACTGGCCCATGAAATCTTTCATATGATCTCTCTATGACAATCTATTTTACTTTTTGATATGTTATGATTGTCAGCTTAAAGGCTATAGAGAAGGCTATAGTGGGCTTTGATCTTGGTATGACTCCAAACAACGATGGCGAAGTGATAAGATTGACTCTCCATCAACTTACATCAGAAAGGAGGAAGGTATAGTCTGTTGGCTTTGATCCCTTTGCATGTAATTCTATGTCTTTTTATGCCATAGGCCCATAAGTCTATTTTCTATATCCAATTAATATGAAATCTTAGCTGAAATATTACTCTTACCTCTCTGTTCTTCTGATTTTTCCTGGATGTTGGTGCTATACTGCAGTCAATTCATTCTATCTTGTGTTGCTCCTTGGAGCTCAATATCCTTACCGTCTCACCTGCATGACATTTTTGCATCTAACATATAATGTTCTCTCTGCATGTACATTAACTTCAAGTACCATGCTTTGAAATGAGTTAGATGATTGAATTATATTTAGACTTTTTGTACTTTGTCATGAGTCATGACTTGAGCTTTATGTTAATTGTTTGGAATTAATCACATGAGGCCTGCTCTACTGTTCTGCTTCAAAGGTTAAGTTCTTCTAAAACTTTTCTCGGTTTAGCACTTGTTTTGTGATATGTTTATGTATCCTTAATAATTATTTTATAATGAATTTACATGCAAAAAATGCTTAATTATATTCTTGAAAATAGTGGTGGTTAGTAGTAATTGATGAAAGAAATTATACTTTCTGTAATTTGATATAAATTAATATATATATATATATATATATATAGACACACACATTTCTTTTTGAAGATGTACACTATGCAATGAAGTTCCTTAAAGCATGCTTACAAAGAACTTCCACTTCTTCTTCTTTTTCTTTTCTTTTTATTAATTTATTTTATTTTAATCATTGCAGGAATTCTTAAAAATAGTAGCTAAACTGGCTGAAGAAGGGAAGGAACAGTGGCATTATCTCTGGACAATTTAAAACAAATACCTACCGCTGTTTTTAGTAAATTCATTAGTATTAAAATTGGGCTTAGGTGGATATGCGGAGCATTGTTAGAACAAATCAGATCTCATGAAATGGCTCTAATTCATGTTTATACTGTTCCCCTTCTTCCGCCTTCTCCTCCTGTCTTCACTTGCCTAAAACATTTTTTTTTTGGGATAAGTAATGAAAAATATGTTAAAAATGCAAAAAGAGTGTCACCTAAGTGACACTATTTTTTGGGGTTGAGAAGTCAGACATAATTGGCCTGTAACATTTTTTTTTTGGGTTTGTAACTTTCTTGAAACACATGGGAATTCATCCAATGTCTGTATTTGACATGGCACTGTACAATTTACCAAAGTGCACATATTCTAAAAATGTATATGTTTATTAATCTTTGCTTATAGACCAATACATGGCTATGTTAAAGTCTCTAAATTTGTCCTCTTGAATAACCCCTTCCCCTAAACTGTTTATAGGTGGCATTGAGGAACATAAGAAGAGATGCTTTAAAAGCCTGTGAAAAACTTGAGAAGGTTTGAATCCCTTAATCTCCTGCCCTGCTTTTTTCACACTCTCCAGTAATTGCTTTTTTGAGTCCAACCCCCACTCTCTTCTTTAAAAGTCCTTTGCTTTGCTTTACTTTTCATGCAGGAGAAAAAGCTCTCTGAAGACATTGCGAAGGACTTGTCAAGTGATTTGCAGGTAACTTGATGCTTTTGAAACTTCACAAACATGGGATCAACTGTATGGAGCTTCCCCTCATTCAGCATACACAGGGAGCTGATCTAGATAGGCTTTCTTTTGTATTAAATAGTAAGATCACATGCTTTTTGTATGGAGCTTCCCCTCATTCAGAGGAAAACTAGTATAGATCTTGTCATAATTCTAGTTGTTTAAGTTCAAAACAATGTTTAATTTCAAGATTTCTTTTTATATTCTATATTTTAAAGTTTGAACTTATACGAATTTTTATCTTTCAATTGATTAATTTTTAGTAATTATTGTACTATCGAAACATGATAGTTAAAAAAAATATATATAAAAAAATAAAAATAATAAAATAATAAAATATTTCAAAAATTATATAAATATTATCACCGATGACATAAAAATTTGGTCATAAATAATTTTATAGTGACGACAAAGTCCCTCGCAATTTATAGAATAGCGATGCCACTTAACACCTTGCAAAAACATTTTAAGCGACAGCTAAATGTCATCACTATTATTCTTAACTAATTGCGAGGGGTTAAAAGCCCTCACAAATAAATTTTAGCGACGACATTATTTGTCTCTAAAAAGTATGTCGTTAATTTAAAATTTGCAAATAACTAATTGCGAGGGTATAAAGGTCCTCACAAATAGTTGTTAACGACGACTACTCGCCCTCACTAAAAATAAGTCGTCGACTTTTCTCATCGTTTGGTAATATATTTGCGAAGGTGAATTTGTTCAGCAACGATAGTAAATTGCCCTCGTAAATTATCTATTTGCGAAGGCATGGTCGCAAAATCTCTTTTAGCAATAAGAGCAAATACGACGGCCTTCGAGGGCCACATGCCCTCGCTAATAGTCTTTTGCGACAATATTTGAATTTTTGTGAGGGTATTTTACCCTCACTAGTAGACTCTTTTCTTGTAGTGATAAATTGGCTCAACTTATGCACTGCATAAGTGATATCAAGTCTAGTGATAGTCAAGTACATCAAGTAATAGGCCTTCATCTTACTGAGCTTTAAGTTCTGGTCCATAGGAACCTTGACAGGCTTGCAACCATGAAGTCCTGCATCCTCCAAAATCTCAAGGGCATACTTCCTTTGACATAAAGAAATACCTTTAGCTATCCTAGCAATTTCCAAACGAAGAAAATACCTCAACTCACCTAAATCCTTCAATTGAATTTCTGATTTAACAGCACCTTAAATTGATCAACTTGCTCTTTTTCATTGCTTGCTATGAGAACATCATCAACATATACCAATAAAACAATAAAAGAAGTTCCTTATGCTGCCTAATAAAGAGATAGTAGTCTACCTTAGACTAAATGAATCCAAGCTAAATCAATGTAGCTGAAAATTTTGAGAACCGTTGTCTGAAAGCTTGCTTAAGGCCATAGAGAGATTTGTTTAGCTTGCATACAAGTTGCTCTCCATGCTCCCCCTTGCTATGAAAGCCTAGTGGAAGAACCATGTAGACTTCTTCATGCAAATCACCATGAAGAAATGCATTATTGAAGTCAAGTTGGCTAAGAAACCAACCTTTCATAGTAGCCACTACAAGCACACACTTGACAGAAACCATTTTGGCAACAGGGCTAAAAGTCTCAATATAATCCAGACCCACCTTTTGAGTGAACCTTTTTGCAACCAACTGAGCCTTATACCTTTCAATAGACCCATCTACCTTATACTTAATTCTATAAACCCATTTACACCCTATAGGATGTTTATTAGGGGGGAGAGGGGTAATAGTCCAAGTATTATTGGCCTCCAATGTTGCAATCTCAGCATCCATGGCTTCTTGCCACCTGGGGTCAGAGACTGCTTGTGAGAAGTATGTTGGTTCTGTGGTAGTGCAAATAGAACAACAAAAGGATTTGTATGCAGGAGATAAATTGTCAGATGAAAGATAAGAAGAGATAGGATGTGAAGTACCTGAATGGGGGCTAATTAGAAATGGATGCAGATGACACTTGGTTACAATGATACGCCTTAAGATAGGAAGGTGGTTTAGAAATTCTAGTGGACCTTCTAGGAACATCAGACACAACTGGAGGATCAGAAACAACATGATCAAGAGCATAAGGAAATCCTGAATATCTACATCAAGATTATGATGAAACTGTACAATGGAATTAGCAGAAACTGAAGAAGAAGGTGTAGAATCAAGAAAAACATATGAAAGAGGAGGAATGCTAGGTAAAGGGATCAAATCAGTAGAAGTAGTGGTAGCATTTGAAGCAAAAGGGAAAACTCTTTCACGAAACACTACATCCCTAGAGATGAAAAAGGAATGTGATTGAAGATCAAACAATTTATACCCTTTAATGCTAAAGGGGTAACCTAAGAAAACTGATTTCCTAGCCATTGGAGAAAACTTGTGTTTGTTAGGACCAACATCAGTCGCAAAACAAAGGCAACCAAAAGTCTTAAGATGAGAATAAGAAGGGACCTGTTTAAAAAGAACCTCATAAAGGGACTTGTTCTGTAGAAAAGGTGTAGGAAGTCTATTGATCAGCTATGAAAACACAATCACCCCAGAAAACAAGAGGAAGACTAGATTGAATTTGCAATGCTCTAGCAGTGGCTGAGATATGCTGATGTTTTCTCTCCACAACTAAGTTTTGTTATGGATTGTAAACACAACTTTGTTGATGAATAATTCCCTTAGAATTATAAAAATCAACCATACTAAATTCCAAAGAATTGTTAGCTCTGATGGACTTGATTGTAGTCTTAAATTGTGTGTGAACCATAGTATAAAAGGAGACAATCAAGGGCCTTACTTCTGATTTAGCTTTCAAAAGAAAAACCCAAGTAGCCCTTGATGCATCATCAACAATAGTTAGAAAATACTTATGCCCATCAGTTGTAGGAATAGAAAATGGTCCCCCAAACATCCATATGAACAAGATCAAAAGAATTAGCAGCTCTTTTATTATCAAAAGGAAATGGCAGTCTCTTTTGCTTGGCCAAAGGACAGACATTACAATCTTTAGTACAACAGTTTTGAAGAAAAGGAAAAACATGACTCAAAGAATGAATTTTCATATCAAATGGATGTCCTAGTCTAGAATGCCATAAGGAATACAAGTTAGCACGTGAAGCAAAAGAAGAAAAAGCAGTAAATGAGTTGAATTTTTGCCTGAGAAGAAAATCATCAAGGGACTTAGTAGCTTTAAAGAGACTTGATCCTTGTAACAAGTGCAACCCATCATGCATTTGGCCCATTCCAATCGTGCTCCAGCGGGTACGATCCTGTATTAAGGAATAAGTTGAAAGAAAAATAAGGCAAAGAGGTTGAGAATGAGTTAGGCACTGACAGATAGCAAGTTGAATGAAAAAAAAGGCATACAAAGGACATTTGCGAGGGTAATATGTGATAAAAATTTTATTGTACCAACATGAGTCACAATAGCAGCTTCCCCATTGGGCAATTCAACCATAGTGTGTGAGATTTCATTAAACGAAGTCAATAAGTGCATGAAACATACTATGTGATTAGTGGCACTAGTATCTATAACCCAAGTTTCAACACCAAAAACCTTTGTGTTCACAACCTTAGTAGAAAACACAGAGTGTGTTAAGCAAGAAACATTACTTGCAATAGCAATAGATGGCAAAGAAACAGTATTGACCATATGAGGTTCTTGAACTGTTAAAGCTTGCTGAACTCCAATTGAAGAAGAACTAATTAAAGATAGAAGCTATTAGTACTAATCAGGTGTAAAAGCAGGTGCTTGAGTAGCAACATAATTATGATCTAGATTTGGAGCAAAGTAATGACCTTGGGATTGGTCTGCAACAGATGAAACTTGATGAGCCATTACATTCTTGTTCTTAAACTTGTAACCTGGTGGAAAACCATGCAGCTTGTAACACTTATCCACAGTATGGCCCAACTTTCCACAATGATTACATAAAGGTCTTTCCTTCACTTTAGAATTGTTTCTTGAACTCTTGGTAGCCAAGACAGTAGACTCAACTCTAATAGAATTAGTGATAGACCTTTGCATTTCTTCTTGAATGAACAAAGAATGAGCCTTATTGATAGACAACAATGGATCCATCAGTAATATTTGTGTTTTGACTTGAGAAAATGCATCATTCACTCCCATGAGGACCTTCATTGTGGACTTTTTAGATTGAATACTTTTCAACATCTGATTAATGTTGCACACATACTTTCCACAAGTGCACTGAGGAAATGGAGTAAGATTCTGAAGTTGATCCCACAAGACCTTGACCTAAGTGAAGTAATCAGTGAGTGATTGTTCTTCTTGATGAATCTCAGAAATTTTCTTTTGAATATTGAAGACCTTAGTTCCATTGCCTTGGCTAAATGTGTCCCTGAGATTAGTCCAAATCTCAAGTGCTATATCTCTTTATATGATTCTAGCTTGGAGTTTTGGTGAAACAGAATTGATGATCCAAGTGCCAACCATGTTGTCAACACGAATCCATGAATAGCTATTGGTGAATCCACCAATGGAGAAGAAATAGTTAAAGAATCATCTATAAAACCAAGCTTATTCTTGGCAATCAAGGATTTTCTCACTGATCTTGCCCAAGTAGTATAATTTTCTCCCCCAATCAATTGTTGAAAAGTGAGAACATCTCTTGGATTCTCTCCAGGATGTAAAAATAGAGGATCATTGAGATTGTATGAATCTTGCAAAGAAGATGAAGATTCAGTGGTTGAAGCATTAGCTGCTGTTGTATCAGCCATTAAAGAAATTTGAGAAAGCTTGAAGAAAGCAACAATGGTTTGAGAAAGCTTGAAGAAAGCAACAGTGGTGGATGAGGAAGTGAAAAATTCTCAAATCTGATCTAATAAACCCTAGAAATAGAAGCGTCTAGAACCTTACTCTAATACCATATGAGAAAGTAAAGATTTGGGAGAAAAAATAAATATCATTCAATTAAATTATGTCAAGTATTTATATACAAGATTGGGCTCAACCCAGAAAGAAACAGAGTAAAAACAACCTAACTAACAAACTAACAGAATCTTAACAAACTCTCACATGTGTGACTAATAACCTCACGCACATGTGGATTATTTAGAACAGAAAAAGAAAGTAAACTAAACTGCAAGTTGTTTTCTGTAATAGCTAAACAGTACTCCTAAACTACAAGTGTTTCTAGTCCAACTCCTTGATCTTCAACTTCAATTACATCCGTTAAGGCTTGCTCACCCTGTTCTAATTGCTCAACTAGCTTTGCACATGAACTATGATCTTGATAGAGAGCACCATTCTCCATACTCTGAGAGTACCTAAGAATAACTCATGACCTAGTGACTTTAATATTTGGAATTGGAATCACTTTTTGATTTTGATCGAAAACAAAGAGAGGATGATGGAAAAAGAGAACTTACTTGATTGACATGAATATTTGTTTCTACAATCTCTTTAATTTCTCTTCTTCCTCAGCTTCTTCTTTGGTGGTCGCGAGTTTGGCGGCAAGGTTTATGATGGTTGGCTTCAAATCTAGTAGCCCAATAGGTCGACGGCTGATGATGGATATTGAGTTTGGGGACTTTTGGTTATGGGAGAGGAATGAGTCATAAATGTGTTAGTGAGTTGGAATTGATGTGTTTTATTCTAATGATTTGGCATTAATTTAGTGTTCTAGCTGACCACATTGCAAGGATTTTTACACGAGCCAAAATAGAAGATAGAACCAAAGTTACTCCAAGAAGCACAGAAAATATGGAGATTATTAACTTCAATGTAAGTGTCAACTTCCTCTTCTTGGATTTTTCATATTTGCATTCACGAAGATGAAACTCAGGTATGCCCCCACAGAGCTTATCATTCCCCTTAACAAAAGTTGAACTTTTATTCTTAAAAACTCCATCTATTGGTACCTCACCCTCAAAATTGTTGTAAGATAGAATAAAAAAGTGCAAGAAAAAAAGTCCTCCAAAAATTTTGGAATTTGGCTAGACAAATTATTGTTAGAAAGATCTAAATTTTGAAGACCTCTTAAGGATTTCTGAGATGGAGGAATAATCCCTTGAGAGAGATTTCTTCTCATGGAGAGGAATTGCAGCATTACGCAACTACCAAGGCTTAATGGAATTTTACCAAAGAACATATTTTTAGAAATATCCAATGATTCTAGATTTTTTTTTTTTTTTTTAATTTCTTATTTCCATGGGAAGGACATCAGAAAATTGGTTGGCAGACAAATCTATATGGATTGGAGAGAATGAAAGACCAATGACTTGCGGGGAGATCAAACCGCTATGATTGTTATCATTAATATAAAAATTTATCAAATTTTGGCACTTGCTTAGACTTAAAGGTATGTTGCCTTGAAGATTATTATCCTCTAAATACGAGTCTGTCAAGAGTGTTATATATCAAGAGAGTATGGAATGTTCCCATAGAATTTGTTTACATATAGTGCCAAATATTGTAATTTATGAAACTTTCAAATTTCAGAGGGAATATTACCTTGATAATTTTTTCTTCCATATTTCAAGTCTCTCCAATTTGATCAAATGTCCTATTTTATTATTATTTAGAAGCAATTCCTTAAGAATAGTTGAAAATTTGCCATTGCACTTGAGCAACTTTCCCCCAAAGTTGTTGTCATTTATCTCTAATATAGTCAGATAGGTGGTATTTGTCAAAGTACAGAGAAAATTCAAGTTAAGGTAAGCAATCTCTAACTCTCCAATGGATTTCTAGCATTTCCCCAAGGAGGCGCATCTTTTTAATGTTCTCATTCTGAAAATTGACTAGCAATTTTGTGATATTATTGAGAAAAGATGGGAAATGATTTCAATTCAATGCATTAATAAGGTTATCCATAAAAATACAACTCCTTTTTGAAGCCTCAATAAGATGCTTCGTTTTGTTTTTTAATAGCATTTGAGTTATGTCAATTTGTCTATTTTCTCAAATGTTCTATATATATATATATATATATATATATATATATTTTTTTTTTTTTTTTTGAGAGAGTTTCAACCTATGGCATCTGCTCCTGATAATTGCTCTTTATTATCAGACCAAGACACCAATCAATTTTTGGTGTAGGTGGAGATTGAACCCCAGATCTCTTATACAATCATCAGAGACTTTACCAGTTGAGCTAACTGGAAACCACGTTCTTTATATTTGATTATCCAGGGATCGAAATTCAAAAATATTATATTAAAAGTCATCAATTCCTCATAAATTGGGAGTTGATGTGCCCAAATGCTATCTCATGTGGGATGTCCAACCCGAAGGCAAAAAGATGGTGTTCACTCTGATTGTAGCATGAAGAAAGCTTAGACCATACTTCCAAGCTCATACAATAATTGTTATGACAAATCAGCCCATCAAGAAGGCCATGAACAAGCTAGATGCAACTGGACGACTTGTTTTATAGGCAATAGAACAGAGTCAATTCAGCATACTAGTAATAATAAAGAACCGATTGATTCATATGATGTGATATTTTCCGGATTTTAAGATTTAGTAGATACCAATTAGGGCACATTTGGTACACTAAATAGAGATTACGGCAAGAATAATAATTTTCATTACTGGCAATAAAATGTATTGTAATGGAATATATAAACATATTCATACGTTTGGTTGTAAGTTGTAACTTTAAAATAAAACTTAACATTTATATTTATAAATTATATTACCTAAATAATTTTTTTTTTTAATTTGAGAGAGATTTTTATTTATTTTTTTTTTTTAGTAATTGTTATGAACATATGGAAATTTTATATATTTAGAAATTTATTAATTTTAGAAATAATTACATCTACTAAGAAATATCAATTACAACTCTTTTAGAAAGTCATAATTATTCTTATTTTGAAGAATAACCATTCATAATGAATGACTATTCCCTATAGTAAAAATATAACCAAACTACATAATAATTTTTTATAGGAATAACGATTATATATTACAATATCTATTACAATCTATCAAACATGCCTATAAGAAAAATAATACAGTATAAAATAGATTATCTATTAATAATTTTAGTAGGTATTTGTGAATATTTGATGTCAAGTGGGCTCCTTTTGAAAGATAGGTCTCTATAAATTAGTTCATTATTTTTCAGATATTAATAAAGAAACAATCTAACTTATATGATGTGATATTTTATGAATTTTAAAATTTTAGTAGTGTGATTCATCAAATTATGCATTACATACACCAATTTGGATAGATCTTACTTGGCCGCATTAAATTAGTTCATTAGTGACAAGCTCAAGAAATCCTAAATAAATTTTGGCACCAAAAGGTCATATTTGTGATTTTCCACCCAAAAAAAAAAAAAAAGATTTAAATTTGCAGGAGAAGATCACCTTCCATTGAATCCTCTATTTCCTTAAGTTTTATATATATATATATATATATATATATATATATAGTAAATATAAATCATGTAACCATAGTTATTAAACCTGGCCTAAATATTAACCCAATTTATGAGCTGGGTTACTTGGTCAATGATTCAACCAGTGGATCACTAGTCAAACCGCAAGGTCAAATAAAAAATTTTAAAAAATAAATATAGAAAATTAAGTTTGAGAAATTATAACATAAATAAATTTAAAAAATAGGCATATGCCTAAATTAAATTTTCCAATTGGCCATTATCATTCAAAATCAAGGTTCACAATAACAAAGTAGCCTTTTGATAGGATGAGAGTCTTGGAGGTGAGTGGAAAAACAAAGAAGAACATTTTTTTTTTTTTAATTCTTTAGGTTTTTTCCTCTTTTTAAATTACCATATTATGACACATTAAATAGTAAATAAAACAATAAAATAGACTTATAGATGTAATTTTACAAATTTCACAAACCCAGCTAGGTGATAAAACCTATACAGATTACATAGGTCGCCACAAAATTGCCAAAATTGATTGAGCCTTGTGAATAAATGGTCCATTTAATCACTTGAACTGGTTTAGGTGCCGAGTTTCCAATCAGAATGGTCAAATCAGTCCGAGTTTAACAACCATGCATTCATGTGACGTTTAAAAATCATATATATGCTAGATGTGCAATCTAATACTTGAAAGCATCTTCAAGAAAAATAGCTCCTACTATCTCAATAATAATAATAAGAAGAAGAATTATAAGAATAGTAATGAAAATAATAATAAAGTTGTATTTTTTTTTTTTTTTTTTACCTTTCCCTCTCTCGTGTTTGTGTATGTGTTTGTTTCTAAAAAAAAACAAATTTTTATGTCTTACTTGAAAAACTGAGTATCAAATATTAACGTAATTTTGCTATTTTTTTAATACAGTTATAATAGTGAAAACAACTATAAAATACATTACAATTAGAAAAGATATTAAACTATAACAAATTTATATAAACAATGTTTTATATAACGTGTTGAATAACTTGCAGCTCAATTAGATTTACTTTTTGTTAAATAATCTAGTTTTGAAGTCAACTATTCTCTGATACAAGAAGCACCACTTGTTCATGTAAAAATCCGGGGGCGAGATGGAAAGAAAACAACTATGATATCAAGAAAAAAGTAAAGGGGACACTCAAATGCGAATACAAATTTTCTGTATTACTATTTTTTTTTTTAATGTTCTATCAATCATAGTATGCTATGGGAAAGGGATTGATTTTTTCATACCATTTTAAGCTTTTTATTTTATTTTACAAGGAAAGCCAAACAAATACATGACAAATTTTGATTGATGGAATATAAAGTGGAATTTAAAAAATGCTACAGAAGATTTGTATTCCTCAAATGCTTAAGAAAACCAAAAAGGAAGGACAATGAGAATTATGAGATCAAAAGACATGACGTTAGTCTACACACCTTTGAGTGAATGTGAAATGGACGCGCTTTATCTATGTTTAGACGCGCGTAACATACTATTCAATATATAAGAGCACAAGACAGGAACCGAACTCATGATCAAAAAACTACTTCTATTAAAAGAAGTTCAGATTATCAAACTAACATTACCTACTACTTTATTAGGTCTCTTTAAATATTTAAAGTCAAGTTTGGCTCTTTCGAAAATTGTACCGATTATTAGTTAGTTTTTATTAATTGAGAAGGGTTCTTTTGAAAGGCAAGCCAAGCCTTATAATTAGTTAGTTTTCATTAATTTAAAAATAATAATAAAGAACCAATTGATTAAGTCGTGATATATAATCAATTTTATAACAAACAAAGTTTAGCTACAAAATTGGTTGTATTCTAAAGTTACAACCTTACTCAATAAAATAAACATTACTATATATTTTGAAAATCTAACTGTTGAATTGCATGTTCTTTATGCTCTTAATGTCAATCGGACAATATTTACTATATAATCTATAAACTTATATTTTATACATAATTTTAAAATATAAAAATTTGCAGTTTAAACCATTTATTGATGACATAATTATTGATCTTTAATTTTCTAAAAGTTTTACAAATATGGAGAATATAAAAAGAAGATGTAATTTAATGGTAAATTTGTCAAAATTCATTTCTAATAAAAAAAATATTGAGTAAGGTAACTTTAAACTACAACTAATTTTGTAATTAAATTTTGCCATTTGCCGTTTTATAATTTAGTAAATATCAATTATAATTAAAAAAAAATCATGTATAAAATTTTATAATTGAATATGGAATCCAAACATTAATGGAAACTAATTTAATCCCAGGTTTGTAACCTCCCGTATTACACACTAACATTTGGAGTACATGCATGCACTACTGGTCAAGCATTTCTGGAGAGTGAGCTAAGCAGCACCTTTTCACCCAATTGCCATGCTAGGAAAATTTTCCCATTTATGGATGAAAAAGAAAGTAGAGGGAAAAGTGAAATTTTTCAAAGTCTATCCAAAAAACAAAAACGCTCCTACTCTCCTACTCTACTTTCCTACAAATACCTGCTTCTCCTCCCACGAAATCCCACGCTCACTCAAGCCTGAAAATCCCAAAGTCCAAACACTCGCAAATCCAAATGGCTCAACAAGTTTACGACCTTCCTTGTGATGGTGAAGGCACTTGCATGGCTTGCAAGAACAAGCCCACGGCTGAGGAATCTCTCGCGTGCAAGACATGTGCCACGCCGTGGCACGTCGCGTGCCTCTCTGTTCGTCCCAACTCCTTAGCCGATACTCTCCAATGGGACTGCCCTGATTGTTCTCTGCTCTCTGCTAACCCGGCTCCTGTCTCCGGCGCTGGAGAATCGTCAAGTTCCGGTGGCCTTATCGCCGCGATTTGCACGATCGAGTCAGACTCGTCGCTGACTGAACGTGAGAAGGCTAAGAGAAGGCAGCAGCTGCTGTGTAAAGACGCGGGACCTTCGGATCATAAGGAGGTGACTAACGGTGATGACAACCTCCTCAGTATTCTCGATGGTCTGAACTGTTCCTTCTGCATGCAATTACTGGAAAGACCTGTGTCGGTTAGTACATGCACTCATAATTCTATTTTAATTTTTTACTAGTATCATTGCACGCGCTTCATATTTAGAATTCTATTTTAATTTTTCACTAGTCTTAGTGCACATGCTTGATCATCTATTTTTGGTTATTTTGCTCAATAAACCAAAAGATTTCATAGCGTACATGCATGCATACTTTTGACAAATTCTGTGGTAAAACGTGTTTACTTTTGTTTATGGGCACTGTTTGAAATAGAAATGATTCAAAACTTAGGAAACCCCAATTTTAAGTGGATTTTACTAGGCTAAGGCTCTTTCATATTTTGATGTTTATTTTTAGAATCAAGTTTTATGAGCAATCATAATGCTATATCTATCTCAGTCCACTAAATGTTCAAGAATGAATCAAATCTAGATTCTAGATTGCCTTTCATAATTATGATGTCATATTTAAAGAAAAATGCTAACGGTATTACCAGTTTTAATACCTATTAAAAAAGAAATGCTAACTGTATTACCGGTTTTAATATCCATTAAAAAAGAAATGCTAACGGTATTACCGGTTTTATTATTTATAAAAAAAATTTCTAACGGTAATACCGGTTGCACTACCTTTAAAGAAATGCTAACAGGACTAACGGATATACTATTTATATAAAGAGAAAAAAAATGCCAACGATATTACCAGTTTTACTACCTCCAAAAGAATATTAATGGCATTACCAGTTTTATTACTTATAAAAAAATGCTAACAATATTTATTACGAAAACTTTATAAACTAACATGTCAATAAATGTAATTAGTGTTGATGAAGTTGCTAACGGTATTACTAGTTTTTATTTTTTTGAACAAACGGTATTACTGGATTTAACTATCTATAAAAATGAGGAAAAAAAAATGCAATTATGTTACTAGTTTTACTACCTCCAAAAGAGGAAAATACTAAGATACTCCCGGAGTATTACAAAATGGTATTCCCTCCTCTCACACTCATAATAGACCCTACTATGAATTTAATGAGTAGACCTTACCATAAATGTAAGAGAATGAAATACCATTTACAGTATTTCGGGAGTACCTAAAAATTACTCCTAAAAAAAATATTAACAATATTATTAGTTCTACTACTTATAAAAATAAGCTAACGGTATTACCGGTTTTATTACAAAAAACTATATAAACTAATATCTCAATGAATGTAATTAGTGTTGTATCATCAACATAATAAATAAGTTTTTTTTTTTTTTTTTTTTTTATATGTAAAGTCTATGTAGCTTTTCTATAAATAAATAAAAAAAGTGTAAAGTATATGTAGTAAAATTTATAATATTCATAAAATTACTTATATTTGAATTCAGCATTATGGTTTTACTTTAACTTCTTTCCCTAAATGTCTGCTGGTGATGAATTAATTCCTTCATTCATGTGTTTAGGTTAAAGTAAAAATGAAATGGTTTTGATGGATGTTTTTGTATTTGGTGCACGTTAATGATCACAAGGTTTCCTTCTTCTTTCTTTTTTAGACTCCTTGTGGTCACAACTTCTGCCTGAAGTGTTTCACAAAATGGATAGGGCAAGGCAAACGCAACTGTGCGAATTGTCGCAAGGAAATCCCACCAAAGATGGCAAGACTTCCTCTGATAAACTCTACACTTGTCACTGTCATTAGAATGGCAAAGATGGCAAAAGCCAATACTGCAGTTGGGACGTCAAGGGATTATCCTGTTATCCGTAACGAAGATCGCCCGGATAAGGCATTTTCGACTGAACGATCAGTAAAACGGGGAAATGCTAATGCAGCTAGCGGAAAAATATTTGTGACTACACCTATCGATCATTTTGGGCCAATTCTCCCAGAAAATGATCCGATAAGAAATCAAGGTGTGCTGGTAGGGGAGACTTGGGAAAATAGATTTGAATGTAGGCAATGGGGTGTACACAATCCTCATATTTCAGGTATTGCTGGGCAGTCAAAGCATGGTGCCCAATCAGTGACCCTCTCTGGAGGCTATGAAGACGATGAGGATCATGGCGAATGGTTCCTATACACAGGGAGGTATATTCTTGTCTGTACCATTGGCATTGCATTTGTACTTGAATTCTAGCTTTACTACTGGCTTGCTTTTCACAAGAAAATTTAATGAGTTGAAGTGTATTTTTAGGTTGCATCTGGCATTGGCCGAAAAATACAGTTATTTTTGCTATTTAGCTTATTTTTGCTACTATTCAGTTTAAATTTGCTACTATTCATATATCTCATTATATTTCTTGTTAATATTCATTGGTCTCATTGTACTACTTCATCTACTTTTTAGCTTTATCTACGATACTTACAGTAAAAAGTATTCAATTTTACCTAAATAAACTTTTAACTTCCTCAATTCAGCAAGTTTATTGTATCTATTTGGAGTTGTTTGTTTGTCTATGATTAAAAAAATTTCATAGTTCGATCACATATATAAATGATAGTACTTTGGTTATATTAGTTGAAATTAAAATTGTCAAGTTAGGATGGTTGATTTTCTAGCCTTAGGTCTTAAACATGTGATTGATCATTTTCTTATTATCCCAACCCTTCTCTTCTTCTAATGCAGTGGTGGAAGGGACCTTAGTGGCAATAAACGCACAAACAAGGAACATTCTTTCGATCAGCAGTTTGAAAATTCTAATGAGGCATTACGACTAAGTTGCCGGATGGGTTATCCTGTTCGTGTGGTGAGGTGAGTAATGAACTTAATGATATTTTTGGTAGTATGCAACTGCATCTGGGACTGTAATTGGTAAGTTTTTTTTTTTTTTTTTTTTATTGAATTATCTTGCATCTAGAAAGCCTATTTAATGACCTATTTGGATATCAAATCTTGGCTTCTTCATTTCTTATGGATTAAGCAGTGGATGTCAAAGTATCGTAATCATATATTATTTTAAGTCTGTGTGATTCAAAGTCAAAATATTCATAGTTTCAAGCAATGACTTTTGGTAGCATATACAAAATGAATATTGTGTTTTCCCTAAATAGGTAGTTAGTGATATATTTTCTCTTTGCAAAAAGTTCCCTATTAGGTCGGGCCAACCCTTGTAACTTGTCAAAATTTTGTTAACTACTGACTAGGAATTGTCAATATTGTTCATGGTCAGCTCCTTGGTGAAGATTATTTTATTTTATGAGGTACTATATTTAATTTTTGGCTTAAAACTTGTTGGTTGTTGCTATTGCATGAGGTTGTTCCGAAGGTATGCTCTTCCACTTCTATCAGAACATTTATCTCTTTTTTTTTTTTTTGGTCGAGCAGGTCTCACAAGGAGAAACGCTCTTCTTATGCCCCTGAAAAAAGGTTACGTTATGATGGGATTTATAGAGTTGAGAAATGCTGGCGGAAAACTGGGATTAAAGTAAGATGCTTGTGATTGTTAAACAAAAAAAAAACCCCACTGGGATAACCAGTGGGGGCTGTGTTCTTAGTGAACTTGTTTACTGATGAGTGTTTATTGTATTAGGGATTTAAGGTATGTAGATATCTTTTTGTTAGATGTGACAATGCTCCTGCCCCATGGACAAGGTTTGTTATTTCCATCATACGTCTCTCTCTCTCTCTCTCTCTCTCTCTTTCTCTCTCAGTGTTTGTGGATTTGTGACTGTGTATGTGACATGAAATCAACAGTGATGTTCATGGAGACTGTCCAAGACCACTGCCCGTCATTGACGAGTTAAATGTTGCGATTGACATAACTGAAAGGAAGGAATCTCCATCCTGGGACTATGATGTAAGCTAATGCTCTTTTGCTTCATGTGTTCAAAGAGGGTTCTTTCTCCATTGATTGCATTTCTTCTTTCCTTCTGCAATCCATGATATCTATATAGTTTTATCTAAGTAAACAATATGGTGTTTCCTAGGAGTCTCTAAATCTTCCTGTTGTGTTCTTATGGTTTGTAACTTAGTTGTGAGTTATTGATTTTCAAATGTCCTAAAATGTTCCACTTGGATTCTCAGGAGGAGAAAGGTTGCTGGATGTGGAAGAAACCTCCACCATGTAGTAGAAAGCGGGCCAATTATGGACGTTCAGAAGATGGGAAGAGAACGAAGAAAGTTAAACGGCCAGCACAAAATAAGTCTGTAAAAGAGAAACTTCTAAAAGGTTTCTATTCTTGTCTAATTTACATGTTTACAAGCTGAATGTTCCTCCCTAATTTTCATGTAGTCATTGTCATCTTCCCTTACCTCACTATATTGTTCTATCTACAAAGTAAAATTGTGCTTTTGCGTAATTGACCGAGCAGAGTGTAGCTGCTACATTTGCAAGAAGGTGATGACTTCTCCACTTACTACCCCTTGTGCTCATAACTTTTGCAAAAGCTGCCTAGAGGGTGCCTTTGCTGGTCAAAGTTTAGTGAGACAGAGGACATGTGAAGGCAGACGAACATTACGAGCACAAAAGAACATCATGAAATGCCCTTCGTGTTCAAATGACATAGCTGAGTTTCTTCAGAACCCCCAGGTATGCTAGGCAGATATAAACTGAGCATTGCATTGAGGCTCAACTCTAACTTACGTGCATGTGAGGTTTGTGCGTTGATTACAAAAGTATGCAATAAGAATACTAGTAGATGGATCTTATAAATAATTGGTTGAGTCAAGTCATGTGACATTCAGAACGAGCTTTAGTTGTTTGTTACTAAAACTATTATTACTAGAACAGTCCACATTTTGTGATGCATCTCTTTTGGTTGCATTCTTGATTGAAATTGCAAGGAGTTGCAGGATCTTATTGATGATCTGATAGTTTTTGTCACAGGTTAACAGAGAACTGATGGAGGTGATAGAATCACTACAACGCGAAATTGCAAAGGAAAATAAGGAGTCAAAAGAAGAAGCTGATGGCATCCATGAGAAGCCAAAAGGAGTCGATGTGAGTAATGAAATTGTGGAGGAAGCCAAAGAAAATAACTTGAAAGGTCAGATTGAAAGTGAAATCCAGCAAACAGAAAAGCTGAAAATGACCAGTGGCAAATGTGCACAAAAACGTGGTAGAAAGAAGGGCAGTACATCCTGTAAGCAACTTGATGATGGAAACAATGGCGTCAATCCTTCAGAACCTGGAAAAGCTGCCGATGAAGAATTACAAGATCCTGTTGCAGAGAGCAAACTTTAACGGACCATCAAGTTTGCTTTGGACAATGAAAGCTTCATATAGTTTTTTTTTTTTTCCCAGCTCTAAAAACTCATTCACCTAGTAGATTTCAATTCAATGCATTAATAAGGTTATCCTTAAAAATACATTTTTTATCAATAGCATTTGAATTATGTCAATTTGTCTATTTTCTCAAAAGTTCTTTATATTTGATCATCCTGGAATCGAAATTAAAAAAAATTATATTAAAAGTCATCAAATCCTCATAGACCAGGAGTTGATGTGCCCAAATGCTATCTCATGTGGGATGTCCAACCATTCAATTTGACTTTGATCTGTTATTGACAACAATTAAAAAGGAATATTACACAAGTTTGTCCCTTGGGGGTTTGGTTTAGGTGGGATCAGGTATGATATAATTTTAAACTTTTGCTGAAAAAAGGGCAAAAAAAGAAAAAAAAAATGGAAAGCAAACAAGCTCCACCTGCAAGTAAGATATTGAGTGTGGAGCCATTCACATTCTTCAGGCATTTATATAATGTTATGGTGCAGTATAATCTGTATGAGTAAGTGGTAAACATGTAACAAGCACAGCCCCTAAATGTTGCTGGCTTGTTAATATATATAATCTTCAAGATCAAAAAGATGAAGAAAAAAGAAGATATTCTGAACCCCATACATTTTCTTCATACAACATTAGATTCAACAGATATTCTATTAAATGCCAATTGAAAAATAAAATGAACAGTATGCAATAGTCCTAAACACAAATTTTGTAGGCAAAGAAGATGATAGAGGGAGAAGGGTAGGCAGTAGGTGGGTGTGAGACTGTGAGTGGAGGTGCTTCAGAGGTAGGTGTACCATAAAGGTAAAGTTTAGAAAGGCTTCTGATTCAGTAGAATGGCCTTTTATTCTTCAATGTCTTTGTGCTGTGGGTTTTCCTCCAAAGTTTGTTGGTTGGGTGAGGGAATGTACCACATCACCAGAGTTTTCTGTGGCTATTATTGGGGACTAGCAGGCTTTTTTGGAGGGGGAAAAGGGCTTAAAGAGGGGATCCCTCGTCCCCTTATTTGTTGTATCAGCCATGGAGGTTTCAACTTAGTTGCTAAAGAAGAGAGACCTTCTTAGAAATTTAAGCACCAATGTACCATCCAAAGTGTGCACAGTTAAAGCTTATCAATTTGTGGTTTGCTGATGATCTTATTATATTCATCGCTTCTAATCTACCTCCTGTCAAATTTTGATTAGAAAAGCATTGGATGAGTTCAAGTTGATATTTGGCCTGGAATCTAATGAGCAGAAAAGTGAGGACTTTTGTGCAGGTTTATCAACAGGCCTTAATGACCAGATTTTAGAAGCACTGTAATATAAGGAGGGTAATCTCCCTATGAGGTACCTTGGTGTGTCTCTGATACTTGGTAGGGTGAGCTATAGAGATTGTAACCCTCTAATTGAGAGGTTCACAACTAGGGTGAGCTCTTAGACTGCTAAGCACATTTAATTTTCTGGGAGGTTACAGTAGCTTCAATCAGTTCTGCATAGTAATCAAGATTTTTGGCTGGTGTCTTTATTTTTCCTAAGCATGTTATAAGAACTGTTGAGGAAATCTTTTTTAAATTATTATGGAGAGATTCCTATAAAGTTTTAGCTTGTGTTAAGGTGGCATAGGAATGTGTAAACATTATAATTGGTGGTGCTAGGGGTGGTGCTAAAAAGCCATATTGCTATTTTTAGCACATTTTTAACACGACCAAATATAAAACTGTGTCTACATTGATGGAGCCAAAACCAAATAATTTGGCTCCACAGTTATAGTGCACATATGTTAAAAAAAAAATTTTATTTTATTCATATGTTCACACTACTTTGTATTATTATTCATGTGTTCACATTGTTTTATATTATTATTCAGCGTAGCTCATTCACATGTTCACATTATAGCTCATATGTAATAAAAAAATATTTTATTGTGTTGTTTATATTATTTTATTATTTTAAAAGCTAAAATAAGACCATTGATGTGAAGTATTTTGTGAAGTAAGCATGTAAAATAGATAAAATAGCTTTTTATGAAACCATGTTGCTAAATGCCTAAATTTATTGCTCCACCAATGTGGATGCTGAAGGAGGGTGGATTGGATAGGGATAGAAATTTGGAATAAGGTGACTTGCCTTAAGCATATTTGTAATCTATTTGCAAATGTTTGATCGATGAATCTGGGTGGCTTTGGTGCAATCTCATAAGCTAGACTTTTCAATGTATCGAAGTATCCCATGATAGCTCAGTTTCTGCTAGTGGGTAGCAATAGGATGTTAGTGGTCTAAGTCGCTATTGTCAAATTTCGATTCTTTCATAGTGGATTTAGGTTTACCTTGAGGATAGTTAGGTTAAATCCTCCTCATGTTTTTTACCGGTTTGATTTCCTAGGTCATCATATCATTATCTTATTTACTTTTTCGCTACTATACATGATATGATTGTTTGATTGTGATAACTTAGATCTGAAATTTGAACTAAGTAATAACTTAGTTTGTTAACTAGGTTAATTCAATTGTGTTTTAAGGGGTCTAAAAAACATACAAGTGGTATCAGAGCAGGTAGCTCTTGTGTTTTAGATCTTTTGATCTAAGAACTGATCATTGACCTCTGTTGTCATGGATAATTTGAAGTGTCTTTCTGCTCATGTTTGTGATAATTTGAATAAAGAAGATGCTGTTGTTTCTGTTGATCTTATTGATGCATGTGAAACTCTCCGTAAGGAATTATTGAAATCTATGAAAGCTTATAAGAAAATCAAGGAAGAGTTAAAATTGGCTAATCTTGAAAAAGAGGAATTGATTGTTAGATTAGATGAATCTAATAAAAAGAATGAATTTTTGAGAAATCAAATTTCCTCTCAAGATGAGAAGATAAAAAGCTTGGAACAAGAGTTAATTGAATCTAAAGCTAAAATTGAAAATTTGACTAGTACCAAGCCTGCTGTTGATAACAGAAGTGTTTCTGTTTCTCTTAAGCCTAAAGCTAAAAAAGTTTATATTCCTCATTTCAAGAGAAATAATAAAGAAAAAACTTATTTTGCTAAGTTAGACAAAAGTAAAAATTCTGATGTAGACGCTGAAGTTTCTAAACCTACTGTTAGAAAGTATAATAAATCTGTTTTTGTGCCTGTCTGTCACCTTTGTGGTGTTGTTGGTCATATTAGACCAAATTGTTCTTTGTTGAGGCAAAAACCAAAATCTGAGACTAGATTTGTTTTTAGGAATACTGATATTCCTAAATTTGTTCCTGTTTGTCACTTTTGTGGTGTCTCCGATCACATTCATCCTAATTGTCATAAATTGAAATTTAAACATTCTGTATTTCAATCTAGGATATGTGATGATATTTCTCCTGCCATAAGTCCAAATATATTGTTTCATATGCTTTTGAAAAATTTAAGCTTGTTGGCTCATGTCAAAAATTGCAGGTTTTTAGTCTTTCTCAGAAGATTGGTGTAATCCCTCAAATACACTCTGCTTCACATGGATTTTCACCTATAAAGCAAAAGACTCGTGCTCTATGGGTGAGAAAAGATTCTCTAAGGTGAGTGTTGCTAACTTGTCCCTAATTTAATTCTTTCAATTAATTGAGGATATGTTTTGTTTCTGTTTTTGGTTATTTTTGAAAAAATTTTAAAAAGACAAAAATATTTTATTTTGAGTCTTGTTTTATTTGTTTTGAGGATTACATGAGTTATAATATCTCTCTCTTAATTTAGAACATGTTTGACATTGTGGAGAAACTTGAATAGTATGTGTTATATAAGTGCTAAGGTTTTTTTTTATTTTGTGTGAGTATGTACTAGTTTGTACATGTACTCAAGGACTAATTAAGAAATTGATATTTCTTGTCTGTGTACCCTCTATAGCTTAGTTTAGCACTATCATGCATAGTTTTGCATTGTTCATCTAGCACAATGTGTGTTTTTTGTTCTTGGTCATAATTTTTGTTAAAACCAAAAAGATTTTTGTGTTTTGTATTTCACATCTTAGATTTATAATCAAGGATTGGCTATATTATCTTTACATAACATGTTTATGTACCTTGTTTAGCTTGGATGGACTTATTTTATTACACTTTACTAGTTTGAGCTTTGTAGTGCATGTTATGTGGGAAGATGTTTATAGTTTTTGATCACTTTGTCTTGATCTTGAAGTTACATGTCTTTGACTGTTGGACTTGAACCTTTTGAGAAATGTATAAATAACCATCACACCACTGTTTACTAGCCAATCATGAACACCTTAGTGATCGTAAGATTTTGTGCTCGAGAAAGTGTAACACATGCACAAAAAGAACATAAGGTGTAGTCTCAGTTTAAATGCTAAAATTGGTGTATACATTATTGGATTTTAAGTTAAATCAATCAAATAAAATTGGTGTGTACATTATCCAGCTATTTTAATAAGTTTCTGCTCAATTAAAATTGGTGTGTACAATATGAGGCAAATCAAAAAACTTACATGATTGCAAGTTTTTATTCTATGAGATGTGAGAGTTATATGATGTAACTCTTTAGGTGATAGTCTCTTTTGAATTTATGTGAAGGATTTTGTAAAAATTGTGATTGATTTCTATTCACATATCACCTCACATGTATCTCAAGGTTTTGCTAGTTGCACACACTACACAATTTACTCTTTGCTAAACTTTGTACATATTATTGTGTGTGATTTTGGTTTGGCCAACCAAGGTTGAAAATTTTCCTTGATTTTGATGTAAAATGTGTTTAAAGATTGAAAATTGAGGTCAAATTGATTGAAAATTTTGTTTTTGGAAGATCTGAGTTGAATTCAAGTATTTTTTAAAAACTTTTAAACTCATACTCATGCATTTCATTCATGAAATATTGTGCTTTGAGGAGTTTCTGCATAAAATTGCTCTGTTTTTCAAAAATTTAAGTTTTCTAGATTTTTGATCGATCGAATTTGTCTCTCAACCGATCGAAATTGCAATAAAAATTAGGTATTTGACCAAAAAAAATTTCATGCATAATTTGTGTTTAGGATTTACATGCATTACATTGTTTTTTTGTATACATCTTGCAGTTTTGCAGTCATATCTCTCATTGTTTTCACACATAACATGCATACACTTTGCTAAATTGGGTACTCAACTTGATTTAAAAATCGATTGATTAATTTTTGAGTCCTTTGTACATTTTAATATATGCTATTTTTTATGTGTGAACTGCATAATATATTTTTCTTAAGAGACATAATGGATAATAGTGTGCAAATATTTTTCTCTACTCATGCAACTGTTTATGGGTCACATAGTGTTAAGATTGCATTTATTGAACGAGAGAATATTTTTCTTCAAGTGAATCCTCATTTTTTTTTTTTTTTAGTTTGGTTTGTATCTTTTTATTTTCCCCACCTCCAAATTTTTTTCCCCAAAATTGTTTTTCCCAAAACTTGTTTTGTTTTTCTTTTTTTATAGGGGGAGAAGCTTGTTTTTACCCTTTGTTGTTCCTAGGGGGAGTTGTCTCTATTTTCTATAGAGTTGAATTGTTTTGTGTTCCCTTGATTGTCTTTTTTCTCTTGACCTTTGTTACTCTTTGTTTGAGTTATCTTTGTCAATACGTGACAACAAATGGAAGACTTAGATGAAATGTGGGAATATGTGTGGAAAATACATGAATGTTCTATTTAGGGGGAGTTAACATTGTTTTTAATGTATCTAACCTAGGGGGAGAGTTAGTTTGCATATTTGTTGATTTACTGCTTTTCTGTCACACATGCGTTTTGGCGTTTGTTGAGTATTTCAGGAAATACAGGTTGATTCAATCGTGCTGCTGTCTACACTTGCAACTAATGGATAGTAGTTAGGATTGAATTTGTTGTAATGAGCATTTTTTGTAAACGGCTTTTATTTGTAAACTTTGAGCTTTTAAGTTGTGTTTTGTCACAGATTGCCAAAAGGAGAGTTTGTTAGGTTCTAAATACTTAGGAACTAATGTATTTAAAACTCTAATGTGTAATGTTGGCAAACCATGATCAAAACAGGTTGTTTAGTCTTGTTTAGGCTTGCTCAAAGTTGTGTCGTTTTATGTAAAGTTGGAATTGAGCTGATGCAGAAGTTATCATGCATTTCGGCCTGGCTCGATCGATCGAAGCTTAGGCTCGATCAATCGAAAATCGAGTAGAATGCGTTTTTCTACAGAATTCCAACTCAACCCAAACTCTACTTTCATGTCTTGGGGTTCAAGTAAAACACTCTTATATATAAAGGAAACCCTAAAACATTTTTGAGAGCTTTTAAAGAGATTAAAGTGCTATGTGTGCCTCTTTTTATTTTTAGGGTTTTGTACCCAAAGGCTCTCTAAAGGTTGTTGCTCATATTACTGTTTGTGTGAATCTCTTATGAAATTTGAGAGGAGCTTTCCTTCACACAAGTTTAGGATTATCAAGAAGGAGATTCGTTCAAGAATTTGATGATCATTCAGTTGCTGCACGTGGTCATGTCAGTAACTTCCTACTGGTGGGTAGCAATAAGATGTTAATGGTCTAAGTCGCTATTGTAAAATTTCGATTCTTTCATAGTGAATTCAGGTTTACCTTGAGAATAGCTAGGTTAAATCCTCCCTAGGTTTTTTACCGGTTTGGTTTTCCTGGGTCATCATATCATTGTATTATTTATTTTTCCGCTAGTGTACATGATATAATTGTTTGATTGTGATAACCTAGATCTGAAATTTGGACTAAGTAATAACTTGGCTTGTTAACTAGGTTAATCCAATTGTGTTTTAAGGGGCTTAAAAAACATACATTTTTGAAATTTTGCATGGAGAATTTAAGAAGATAATGTAATCTAATGGTGGATTTGCCAAAATTCATATCCAATAAAAAAATATTAAATGGAGTTTTAGTCTTTATCTAAAACTAAGTTTGTTGCTAAATTTTGTCCAAAGTGTAATAATGTTGAGCCTAAAAAAATTTAGAGTGGTCCCAAAAATATTTTTCAAGGATAAAAAATCATAAATTTTTTAAAATTTACATATAATGATTAATTTTTTTCCAAGTTTGGGTGGTCCTGTGACCACTCTAAACTCTACGTGCAGCCGCCAGTGAATACCATGTTAAATTACTGATTGTCCTAAAAGCTTAAACTATTAGGAGATAGTGAATTAATCACTTAACCATAAGTCTAACAAACAGTTTTCTGGTTGGCATTGGTGTTTGAGATTCGAGAAAGAATATAACTTTATTTTTAGATTTTAAGCTCAAAATGACTGGATAAATTAAGCAATTTAGGTGTTGAGGTAGCAACATCGAAACATGATTAATTGATCATATGAAAGCAAGAGACCCCTATTGGCAATTGGCAAAAGAATATAGGAACCCGGAAAACTTTAAATTTGGGGAATAAATTAGGGCAATCATAGATAAACTCAAAGGGGTAGTAATGAATAACATCAGTTAATTTTTTGTTGATAATTTGTTTATTTTAGTTTGTTTGTACTTGCTTTTGTCACTTTCAACAACTTAAAATGTTACTACTTGTTAGTACCTCTTGTCTCTTGATATCAAATTCAATAAGTATTATTCTGCTAAAAAATATTCAATAAGTACTAGTATTTTTTGATTTTCCAATTTTTTTTTTAAGGAATTAAAAACAATCTAAGTGCCCAAAAAAAAAAAAAATGCAAAATGCATTGGAACTTGAGGAAATAAAGAAAACAAACTAGTCAACAAAATATGCAAAGAAGCACAGGACCAAAAGAAATCAAACTTCAAACTTTAGAAGTTTTCTCCACCCAAATTTTGGTCGGAGTATGAATAGGTCTAGTTTTCTTAGATTTAGGTTTAGACCTAGAAGAGGCAATTTTAAAACCTTGATTTTTCACAATCAAGCTCAATGCCTTAACAAATTCACCAAGAAGAGGCATGGGATTTTGAGAATTCACTTTTGGTGACTTTTCCTTTCAAAGCAATCTTCTTTTCAGCATGAAACTTGAAGCAATTTGGAAGAGTATGTCCAGAAGCACCATAGTGGTGACAAAAGTGAGGATTCTTAGTGTTTTCCCTCTTCTTAGGTGTAGAAGTCACAACGGGTTTAGACTTAAATAGCACCTTGACTTGTTTTCCAAATTTTGGTTCTTTTATCCTAAGGCATGCAATTTTCACAGATTGAGGAACAAAACGAGAACCAGTGGTGAAAGCATAAGAAGCAATATTACTCTTATCAAATCCTAAACCAAATTTTTCAGAGCTAGATTTTTGGGAATTTAAAAAATCATCAAGGTTTGACTCAAAAATTCTATCTAGCTTTGCTCTCATCAACAACAAATGAGTTTCAAGATCTTTTACTTTTTCAAATAATGACACATTTTTTTTCTTTTTCAACATAGAAATCAAAGTAGTATTTTCACTCAATTGCACAACAAGATCATCATTTTCAATTTTCAATTCATTTAATTTAGACTGAACAACTTGCATTCTTCTCAGAACGAGAAACACTCAACAGTTATACATAGTTTATTGTTAGCATCTTGTAGATCTGCATCATTGTCAAGAATAACATCAAATTCAAATTTAGGTTCAAAGTTGTTTTTCTCATTTTCATTAGAAATAGTCATAAAGGCTATAAAATTTCCTTCTTGGTCACTACCAGATTCAGCAAACTTTTCATCACTAAGTGTAGTTGCAAGAGCTAGTAGGTGGGAACATTCATTCTTGTAATGTCCAAAGCCTTGACAGCCAAAATATTGCTGACCCAAGGAATTGTTAACAGATTGTTTGACTCTTCTTTAGAAGATTTCAATTTGTCTGCTTGTTCCTTTTAGAATTCCTTTAGAGTCAATTTCATCAACAGATTTCAAAGCAATAGAATTTTGTTTATTAGATCTAGGAAAATCTAATTCATAAGTCTGAAGTGATCCAACCAACTCTTCAATAGGGAAAGAGTCAATGTTTGTACTATCAGTGATGCCTGTGACCTTAGGTCTAAAATCATCAGTCAAGGATCTCAAAATTTTTCTGATAATCTTAGGACCATAAAATTCTCCTAAATTAACGGATGAGTTTACAATGTCATTAAGTTTTGCATAAAATCATCAAAAGATTCATCTTCTGACATTTTTATGTTTTCAAATTTTGTTGTTAATTGTTGAAGTTTGTTAATTTCAACTGCTTTTGTTCCCTCATGAGTAATAGAATAGTCCATGCAGTTTTAGCAACCTTAACATTTGAGATTTTCTTAAATTGCTAAGGAGAAACACCATTGAATATAGCTTTCATTGCTTTGCTATTGTAATTAGCTACAGCAATTTGTTCATCAGACCATTGAGCTACAGGAGTAGCTAGTTTAGTCCACCCATTTTCAACAGACAACCAAACTTTTTCATCCAAAGATATAAGAATAGCTCTCATTCTTACTTTCCACCATGCATAGTTGTTACCATCAAACATAAAGGCACAATCAAAGAATGACCATGATCCATTACAATTTAGGGTCAAGGATCAACTCACAACAGGTAGTTGAACAAGGAGTTAACCTGCTCTGATACCAATTATTAGGGTTTTAGACCCCACTTTAGTCAAATTCAACTAAACAAACATCACACAATCATAAATCACATGAACACTAAGAATGATGATCCAGGAAAACTTTTGAAACTGTGGTTTCAAAGTAAAAAAACCTAGGAAAGATTTAACCTAAACAATCCTCAAATCAACATTTTACTAATAGAACAAAAGTTTGTACAATAGACTTAACCCTAAATCTACTGCTACGTCATGTAGTACTTACTCACGTGACCAAACGTGGCTTCGAATCCACGGACTCTTATATTGTGAAACTGTTGCACACAAACACTCCTATTTGTGATTTTGAGAACTCCACTCAAAGGTTTAGATCATTAACTATGATTGATTTGATGCAGCAACTTTACTCTATAGCTAGATCTATTGTTTGCACAAGGTTTCCAGCTATAGCTTCAAAAAGGTTTGAAAAAATTCAGATATGTGTACAAAATACTGCCCTCTTGAATGTGTAAAAATGTGCTCTAGGGTTTGTATTTACATATCCTTAAGATCCATCAAAACCCTAGATCCAATGGCTGAGAAAGAAAGTGAGAAATCTAATCTGCGTGCATCTCAATCGGTTGAGATGTGCATCTCGATTGGTCGAGATAAGGAGACTTTTTTTGCACTTATCTTTTCCTACTTTCTTGAGTCTTCAATTGTACAGAACTTCATTTGTCTTGTTTCTAAATATTTCTAGACTAAACACTAGACAAAAACTAAGTTCTAAAAGTTACAATTTGTTCATGGTTGCCAGCCTAAACATATGGACTTTACAAGTACCTTGCTTTAAAAATGAGAAATTCTATAGCTTGAATATGTAGTTCTGATATTTATTGCTTATGTCTACTATTTACTATATAGGCAAAGTTATTAAGTAATTAAAAGATATCTTAGGAACAAATGAATGGGGAGAAAGTGAAGAAGAGAGAACATAGAAATAAAAATAACTTCCAAAACAAAAAAGACTAAACAGGAACAAAGGAATCCATTGATGAAGATCCTTCTGGTTCTTTTTTTTTTTGGAAGAAAAATTCACTTGGCTCAAGGTGAGACAGAATGCTCATCGCCCCTGACTCAAGGTTCCACAAAATCATAATTTCCTATATATTATTTGTAACAAGTAGTTTTGATTTTGATTAATTGGTTACATTTTGTATATTTAATGTATTGGATTGGTTTTAGACTACATGGTAGATACAAAAAAATATATATTCTTTTGATTTGATGTACTTACTAGATCTAATAAGTTCCTTGTGGCAAGATGAGAAAGTCTATAGCTTGAATATTTAGTATTTCCTTATGCACAAAATTCAGTTACAAAATTGGTTATAACCTTAGAAAATGACAAAGTCCAGCTATAAAATTAGGCTAGAATCTTACTCAATATTTTTTTATTGAAGGTGAATTTTGACAAATTTACCATTAGATTACATCTTTTTCTTATATCTTACATGCTTGCAAATTTTCTAAAAAATTAAAGATCAATAGCTTTATTATTAATAAATTTTTTACATTACAAATTTTTGTAGTTTAAAATTATACATAAAATATAATTTTATAGATCATATAGTAAATAATATCTGATTGAAACAAAATCTAACGTGTATTTAAAGCCTAAAGAACATGCAATTCTACAGTTAAATTTTTAGCATATATAGTAATGTTTATTTTATAAGTAAAGTTGTAGTTTTAGGCCAGACTTCTCTTATTTATTACTTGTGCTTACTATTTTGGTCGACCACTCTTAATAAGAAATTGAAGGAAATATCAGAAATAGAAGAAAGTGAGGAAAGTGATGAAGCTGATGTTCTGAGTGACACCTGGTCCAACTCCTCTTTTGAAAGTATGTAAGTTTCAGAAATATCAGAATTTATGGCATTGCCAACGCCATTACATAGCCTTAAAATTGAAGGATGTGATGTTCTGAGGTCCATACCTGAAAGTGTGATAAAGAACCCTTCTCTCCAACATTTGTATATTATTAATTGTTGTTCTCTCAAGTCCTTTCCCATAGGCATGGCCTTAAAAATTCTTTATATCCGGAATTGCAAGAAATTAGATTTTCCCCTTGCAAATGAGAATGTACACCTGGATGAACTTGAAGATTTGAGTGCAGGGAGTAGCTGTGACTCCCTGACAGACCTCTGCTTACACTTGTTTCCAAAACTTGGAAGACTTTCTATTTGGGATTGTGCAAAACTGCAGAAACTTTCAGTGCCAGAAAAAATTCAGATAGAACTCACATCTCTTGAGGCCTTGGAGATCAAGGATTGTCCTAAACTGGAAAATTTTCCAACAGGAGGATTGCCTACCCCCAATTTGAAGTCCATTTGGTACTCTAATTGCAAGAGTCTCGAGAAACTACCTGATCAGTTGGGCACTCTTGAACATCTCACGTCAATGTTTATAAATGATTGCCCAGAACTTGAATCACTCTCAAAACAGGTTTTGCCTTCGAAACTTAGTTTACTCAGGATCACTTCCTGCAACAAATTCATTTCCGGGAAGGAGTGGGGTTTGCACGGGCTTGCCAGTCTCTGTCTTTTGGAGATTGAAGGTGAATGTAAAAACGTGGAGTCATTCCCAGTGGAAGGATTACTGCCCAGCAATCTCAGTTCTCTACGCATCAGTGGACTTTCGGATCTCGAAAATTTGGACAACACGGGCCTAAAGAAACTTGAGTCTCTTAAAACACTGGAAATTAGCTGCTGTTGGAAACTCCAGTCCTTGCCAGTAGATGGTTTTCCATCCTCCCTCTCTTTCCTCTGCATCAAGAAGTGTCCATTGTTGAAATCAAAACTCCAAAATAAGAATGGGGAAGATTGGTCGAAGATAGCTCATATTTCTTGAGTTGAAATTGATGAGGAAGTAATCTCATGAGCGGGGCTTTCAGCGAGGTACTAATAATCTTGTGACTCGCTAGACATCATTTCAATTTACTGTATGTTGTGAAAAAATTATTTCGCTTACTAATGATCTTTTCTTCCATATTGCATTATCTAGGCCAATATTGTAGACTTCTTGGGCCACCAGGAATTGCTTGAGTTTCAACGTGGGTGCTGCCGTTATTAATTTACATTTGCCTCCTACTCTGTTATCAATCGTTTTGCAGACTTCCAATTCTAATATTCAGAACAAGTTTGAAGATGCATGCATTGTTGTGGCTTTTATGTTTACGAGAAGAATCTTGTGGAGTGTATTTCTTTTAGTAACTTCTTTGATATATTTTGGGGTTAAAACAATGCACATGTATGTAAGCTGGATGTGACTTGAGAAACTGTTTATTTTTTTTATTGTGAGTTGGCCATTGTATTTATATGGACTTGGCTAAACCAAAACAAAAAAAGTGTTAAATTCAGTGTAATGAGATATACAAAAAAATTGATTTGAGTTTGTCAGGGTTTAAAGGTGTTTTACAAAAGTTGGTTTGAGTGTTTCCTATTCATATTAGAAACTCTAAACTAATAGTGAATTTTGATTGGCATTGCTTTGTGGATGTAAACTTGTAGTTGGCCAAACCAACGTAAAATCTTGTTATTCAAATACAAGCCCCCTCCCTCTTACACGTCATGCTTAAATTTGGAAACTGGACAAGCTGCTGCTTACTCTTCTTGTACATCTTTTGTAGTTTTGCCCCCAGTCAATTGCAAATTCGATCTCCATCAAAGAAAATTATCGAGTTCGCTTCTTTCAAGAGTCATGAATAACCAGTGTTTGCTAGAGGAAGAGCAAGCCTATCATCTTCTATGTGAAAGTGGATTATAAAGTAGCAAAATGCAGCCTTTTTATCTTTTCCTTTTGACACAAATTGAAATTTAAAGTAAATAAATGAAATTGGCAAATTACTCCTACAATTATTAGAGTATGGACTAGGAATTAAAATTTCGAAAAAACTTAAAGAAATTAGACTCCCTTTTGTTTACAAAAATTGAAATTTAGAATAAATAAAATGAAAATCAAAGTGCCCCTATAATTATTAAGGTTTAGCATTAGAATTCAGAAACAACTTCAAGAAAATTAGACTCATAAATTCACAAACTTATTCTTAATGAAATTTGTGAGAACAAAGGTTGAAAGCTCCTAAGAAACTAGAGATTGAAGACATAACAAAGAGATATTTCTGTAATCTATATATATAGTGTCTTGTATTGATTTCTTTATGAAAAAAATATGAAATATCAATATAAGACAATATATACAGATTACAAAATCTGTGCAAAAGAGAGAGATTCTAATAACTCAATGTAGTTACACTATGACTAGCCGTTAGAATCAGTTAAAAAATGATTCCGTCTATTAAGCGGTGTCGTTTGGTGGATTAGACTTGGGCTTAGGCTGCGTATGATACAGGTCCAAAGCAATATTAGTTTCTTTAATATGTTGACGGCCCAAGCTTGAAACGGCAGTATTTAAATCATCACTGTTTATGCATCAAAAGTCAGGGCCCAGGAGTTTTTTTTTTTTTTTTTAGTAAACAGTAATACTTATTAGAACACACAAGAAAATGTAATAATAATGTTTTAAACCCAATTTATAATACATTACATAACCATCAAAATGTATTACATAATACTGTACTCAAGTTTATAATCACATTTTCCCACTTAACCATACAAAATGCAAACCTCTTAAATTTATAATTATGTAACACTTAACTCCCTGCTCTTGAATCTATTTTGGGGATTATGTCTGACAGAATATAGTATCAAAAACTAGTTTACCTTTCCCTTCAAAACATATGGTAGCAGGTAAATTGATCTTTTAATATTACTTTCTGTTAGACTTAATTAAGAAAGTGACGTGAGAAAGTCTTACATGAGTTTTAGTTTGGGGAGCCGATCGTAGATTTTTGTAGTACAAATGGTATGTGTAAAATGGGTATATAATTTAGAGTAGAAAAGTGTACCTTTTGTTTTTCTTCTTGAGAGAGAGAGAAATTCACACTTTCATTGAAAATAGTGAAACAAAAAGACTTTTACATCAAGTCATTATTTAGAGCTTGCATTACGTCGAAAGCAATAAAACAATAAGCACTTTTTTTCTAAATATCTTTTATCTTAAAAAGGAATGACTTCTTTTTTATAGGAAAAGACTATTAGTTATGATTTAATCCACCTAAACATACTGCTAATGGTTGCAATGGTGCAACAAATGTTTAGGCTCAATACAATTTCCTACTTAAGCTTCTCATATCTTTCCTAGAGCCTCGAGTGGATCGTACAATAATAAGATCTTTGGACTGGTTCAAATTATAGCCTATATAGGAATATTGCTAGCATTTATATGATAGCTATGAAGTAACAAAGAAGTGCCATAAGTTTTTTTTTTTTTTTTTTTTTTTTTTTTTTGGGAGAAGAAGAAGTGCAATAAGTTGACACCATTACATTCTTTAAAGACTTTTAAAGCAGCAATATTGATTAATTCAATATCAAGAGTTGGTCCAAGATTTGTTATGCAAAGTGGCATTCAACTTCCGTTAGTAAGGATTCTAAAAGGTTCAAAAATTAGATTTAAAATAATAATAATAATTTAAGATAGTTGGGCATGGAGAGATTTGAATCCTAAATGTCTCTACGAAAAATGCTAGTAAATGCCAACCAATAGAGTTACAAGGATCTTGGCAAAAACTAATTTAGTTCACTTAATTAAGTTGCTTCTCACTTGTGCAAATAATAAACTAATTGAAGTTTGCTGTGAGAGTACAAGATGATAGGTAAACAAAACAAAACAAAACAAAAAAATCTTCAGAAATTTATAATATTCTCCCTTATGAAAATCCTCTCCATCATGGTAATAATGTGAAACAACCATTGAATCAATCCTGTACATATTTTCTTTCATTACCATACACGCCAAATCTGGAGAAAATTCTTTGAGATCTCCAATGGGCAAGCTCAGCTTAAATACAAAGCTGAGAGATAGTATGGTGGTAGTGGCATTGCACCTTAAAATGGCTTAGAGTCCCCGTTTCCTAGATTCAATTTTGCAAATAAAGTTTTTGGATATAATTACATAGTTAAGTTTGCAATAATCCAACCACACTCCATGAATTACATCTCAACATTTACAAACCATTACTTATCATCTATCATGACTAAAGGATCCAAGGAATGGTTTTCCATCAATAACCTCCTAAAACGTCCTTTAAATGTAGGAAAATCAAGTAACAAGGTAGCATAAGAAATCTCCTAAATGATAGATAATTCCATGGCCTTTTATCAAAGAAAAATTTGTCTTTGACATTAAGCTTCCAAGTGTGGATAGACCACACTGGTGTTCTAGATTCACTTCTTGATTTTGCAAGAATCATTAACAAGTTGTGCATGCAACCAATTGCATCAATAGTTTCGGCCGTCTGTGGGAGCGTGAATTTCCCTTAAAGACAACAGTTGTACAGTCCAAACATGTTTATTGGAGGATTACCAAAACACCGTCACATGGCAGAGTCGCCAAGATGCTTAGAACAGGTCCTTGAGAATGAGTACACTTGAACAAGTGAAATGCAAAACGTGCAACAAATGATTCAACATAGTTAGCATATATAGTTAAAAATACCTCTATATATATAAATTTTTCGGGTCAGCTATGTACTCTCAACAAACTAATCGAGATTAGCCAAATGAAGAGAGGGAATGGTGTTCCCAGGATGATAGGGTTGGTGAAATTGCTGAGCACCATTTCCAATGAAATTTTCTAGACCTCAAGTCCCCAACAGAGTGTAAGGTTTAAGGAGCAATCAATAAAATATTAAGGTTTAGATATGTACCTCTAGACACCATGAGCAAATTTTTAACAAAAATTATCTATAGAGAAACTGCACAGCTGTGGATGGGGCTGGGGGCAAGCCAATATAGCTTCTTAACATATTGTATAGGGAAACATCCACCTTCAAAGTTCTACACTCTTCACTTACATAAGAAAGCACAAATAAAATAACAATGTGCACTAAGCCCGAAATTATTATGACCACAACCTGTAATAAGGCTTCCAGGAACATAAACTGAGCTTCATTTATCCTGTTTTGACTAACATAAAATATAATTAATGGAAGCCCAACTTAACCCTAAAATCCTCTCAGAGAGAACTGAAATTGGAAACCTGAAAGTTCTTAATAGCAGCCAAAGGGGACTCCAAAGCACATGTTAGCACTGTACTTGTTGGCGAACAAGTAAGTAAATAGCTGAAACTAGAATTGCATTTCATTATAGCAGCCAAACCTAACAACAGTTATCTTTTCTTAAACAAAATCTCAAAATCCATAGACCAAATATGTTTTTGGGCCAATCCTCTCCTTTATCTACTTCATGTTGCAGTCTAGCATTTCCAGTGAGGAAAGATTTATTAGCTCCTCAGATATAGATTGAAGTGATAAGTCTCTGGATGCTAGGAGAGGTAATACAGTAGTGCAGAGGATAATGGTGCAAAAATACCAGCTAAAGCAACATATCAGTATCAACTTCAGTGACTTTCTTAACATACATGCCTGACACTGAACCCTGAAAATTTGCGAAGAATCTAGATGCCAGCTTCAGAAAACTTGAACCTGCTTCTAAAAGATCCTGTAACATAAGGAAACCAGTTGAACAGCATGCAAAATGAAATTAAAATGTAGATCTGCTCCAATGTATGCTTGGGTATGAGAACTGGAGAAAAAACCTCAAGACTCATTTTCTTTTGGGAAGTAGATGAAACTCATACTTGCCCAAACAAAAATTACTGGACTTATACGATTGACTACAGTTATATAATCGATCATAGTCACCAATTATTTGTTACAGTCTTCTAAGTATCTGTTTTTTTGAACAAGATTTGCACAGAAAAGGAGACATACTTGGGGCATATTTCTATGCTCCTCTTATTATTACTACTTCAGTGGAAGAAAAAACATGAAAGATGTAAACATGGACACCCACTATGCGCACCAAAAAGCTAGTATCAATTATATGAATTATAAACATTTAACCAACCCTTATATGACGCATTAAAAAACACTGTTCACAAACTAAAATCAACTTATATCAGATTACTCCCAATTCACTTTAACCTCAACTCCTTTTTGTTTCTTTTTTTTCTTTCTTTTTTTTGTGTTTTGGGGGGGGGGGGGGGGGGGGGGTGCGGGTTGTTGTGTGAATGAATCAATCTCAACTCCAGCCCCAAAATAAACTAAACTAATTCTTTAAAGGCATCTGCATATTTGCTTAAGAGCCTTCTTCTGAGCATATAACTCCCCATATAAGAAAACTAATTTGGGCCGGTGCTACAGAATCGTTAGAAGCAATGATAAACTGATCAGTATACATGATAATAACCTCAGAACTAACATATCACATAATTACAGAAAATAAGAATACAAAAACAAAAACTACTGCCCAGCTAACTTGCATAAAAATTTCAGAAGTGGATCCAGACTTCTTCAAAAATCCTCCAGTTGCTGTACATAACATGAAGAAGGAAGGAATAGTGAATAACTGCAGAAGAACCCACATAAATTTGAGCACTTGCTGGTGGCCCCAGCAGTCTTCAAAATTAGCCTAGATATATTATGATACATGATGGAAAGAAAAGATTATTTTAGTAGGTGCAATAATCATTTCACAATGTACAGTAAATTAAATTGATGTCTAGCAGGTCAAATTGCTATTCATCAACTGAGTAATAAAATTACCTTGGTGATAGTGTTTTCATTGCTTCAGACAAGGACTCTTCTATACTTCCTTATTAGTTTCTATGAAAGAGATATGAGCTATCTTAGACCAATATTTTGTCTCATTTTGGAGTTTTGGTCTCAGCAGAGAGCATTTTCTGCTCCAGATAAAAGACAAGGATGGAAGACCCTCTTCAGGATAGACTAGAGCAGTAAGGTGCTGAAGCCCCTGGTCATCCAGATAAAAGTAAGCTCCTTCTAGCCCCAATTTGTCCAACAAATCAACTACATTTCTTGCCGCTGCAGGAATTCCTTAGCTGCTGGTGAGAGGAGGGCTTTTAGGGATGGGGGAAGGCGGTGGATAGTGCCCTATTCATAGTAAGTTTTTTGTTTTGACTGCTGCTTGAAAAAACGCTGGAGCAGAACCTCTTTTTAGTTCCGTCCTTTTGGCAAGGATCGGCTAGCAAAGAGCAGTTTTGGATATGAAGAGTTAAAAGGGAGGCAGGCAACCCCTCTTCTGGCATCAACTCAAGCTTCTCACAGCAATTGATCTCCAACTTTCCTAGCAACGTGAGGTGCTGAAGCCCTTGGCCTATGAATTTGAGATGTGGAAGTCTGCTGATACGAAGAGAAGTGAGGGTGTTGGGCAGCAGCCCCTCTTCTGGAAACAATTCCAAGTTACTACATCCACCTTCAATCTCAAAACAAGTTAGTGACACCATTCTATGCAAGCCCCACTCCTTCTGAGGCATCAGATTGTTGCAGTTGGTAATCAAAAGAGATTGTAGGTTGGGAGTAGGCAACCCCTTTTCTGGAAAGAATTCCAGATTTGGGCAATCCTTGAATTTCATTTTTCGAAGAAATGTGAGATCAAAGTGAAGGTTGTTTGGAATTGAAAGGGACTTGAGATTCCTACAGTCCTCAATATGAAGATCTTGAAGCTTGGTAAATAAACCTAATGGTAGAGATTGAAGAGAATCACAGCTTCTCATTATTTGCAAACTCTCAAGGACTCTAAATGGGTGCATTGTATGCTCAAGTAGAAAGGGCTTTAAATTTCGACAATCACAAATAGAAAGTATTTTTACGTTAGTGAGAGAATCACCTCCAGGAAAGGAGCTGAGAGAAGGACAATTAACTATTTCCAGTCGTTGGAAACTAGAGTTGCCTTCAAACAATTCCTGGGACAGGGTCGTCAAAGCATCCAAATCATGCAGCTTCATTTCTTTCAAGGAACGGAGGTGCTTTGGTAAGGTCCCAATCAATTTTGGACATCCACGTATATGAAGCTGTTGGAGGGAGGGGAAGTGTTCACCTTCATTTGCTAAATGTATCCAGTGTGTCCAACTTGGCAACTCCTCAAACAACAAAGTTCTAAGAGATTGAAAAGGCTTGACTCCAAAGTGCCCATTCCCATAAAATCCAGAATCCAACCTTTTTAATACTTCCATCTCTATGATGTAGAGCCCTTGAAGAGACGATAAATGACCCAGTGGTGGTAAGGACGTACAAATTTTGCACTTGCTAAGACAAAGGAACACCATGTTAGAGAAAATGGCATCACCTAACCAATTGGGAAACCTTGAACCACCATAGTTTTCAATTGTAAGCTTCTTCAAATTTTTATGAGGTTGCAGATTATCAAGTATGTCTATTTCATTTTGTACCTCATGAGTGTTAGAGGTCCATGTGAAAGCTAATTCATTAAGACAATGCTTACTTTTCAAGTCAGCCTCTGAAGCATCTGTAGCATCAACTACATTCTGCATCCTTGAGATGGAAATTGTACGAAGGTGTGCAAGCTTGCCCAATTCACTGATTTTCCGCCCACTATTTCTGCTCACAAAAAAATCAGTTAACACTTGGAGACTCTTTAATCTTCCAAATTCAAGTGGCATCTCTCTTAAGTTGGTTTCACTCACATCTAGATGACGTAAATTAATAAGGTTTCCAAAGTTTGCTGGTAGCTCAGTGAGTTCAATACAACTTGCCAACAACAATGTCTGCATATTATACAAAGAACATATTGAACTAGGTAGCTTTTTTATTGAAGTCTGGGAAAGGTCCAAGTAGCGTAGATGAATCAATTTGCCCAAAGTCTCAGGTAGATCAGTGATCACATGACAAGCAAAAGAAAGCACACGTAAGTGTTTTAGAAATGGCAACCATTTATCACTAACTATTTTACTTAAGGCAGAGCATTGACTGGTATTTGAAAAGCCTAGTGGAAGGAAGGTTCTCAGAGACTTTACTTCCTGTAGGGCCACAAAGATCTCGGGACCATCAAGTCGGTTGATTGACCATGCAAAATATCGAGCCTTTTCTGAAATTTCATTCAGTTTGCCATCCTCTAACTTGCAACAAAATTCTCCAGATGCAAATTGAGCTAAATCATTGATAAGGTCATGCATCACAAAGCACAATTTGTTGCGATTTGATGGTTGAAAAAATGATCTTGATATTAGCTCACGAAAATACCTGCACCCAACCTCTTCCATGGTGTCTTTACCTTTTCGATGCTGCAAGAAACCTTCTGCCATCCACATGAGAACCAATTTCTCTTTTTCAAACTCATATCCCTTGGGAAATATCGAACAATAAGAAAAGCATTGTTTGAGATGTGGAGGTAGATGATAATAGCTCAACATTAAAGCATGGAGTATGCTACTCTTATCAGTAGAAAGCTCCCATATCTTGCTATTCAGTATTCTATACCATTCCTCAGCTTCCAATTCTGGGTGCAAGAGGCCTCCAAGTACTTTTGTAGCTAAAGGCAAGCCTTTACACTTTTTCACAATTTTCTCACCAATCCTTTTTAATGTTGGATGTTCCTCAGGGTTGCTAGTCCTAAATGCATGTTTTGCAAATAGTGACCAACAGTCTTCATCTGACAAATGCAACAGACGATAAGTAACGACAGCGCGCATCATTGATGCAACACTTTGATTACGAGTTGTCACAATAATTCTACTTCCACAGGCTCCAGCTTTTAAGGGGCTTAACAACAAATCCCAATCAATAAAATTGTCATTCCAAATGTCATCTAAAACAAGCAAAAATCTCTTTCCTTTCAATCTCTCCTTTAGTTTGACTTGAAGAAGATTCAGGTCTTTCACATTACAATTCCTTGACGCAACCGACTCAAAAATGGTTCTAGTTATTTTTAAAACATCAAATTCTTCTGAAACATAAGCCCATGCTCTAAATTTAAATGATTTTTCTACCTCTGAGTCATTATACAAAAGCTGAGCAAGGGTTGTCTTGCCAACCCCACCAATCCCAACTATTGCAATCACAGGGATTCTGTTTTCTTTTTGTGCATTACCAGCAAGCAAAAATTCTTTTAGCTTCTCTTTATCTTTATCTCTACCAAACACTTCAAATTCATCAACTAAAGAAGTTGTAGGCAAAACCAACAATGGCTTCCCTCTTACACTTTCCTTGAAATTCATGATATCTCTTTGTTGTGCTAAAAACTCCAGCCTTTCAACTATGTTTTTGAGCCTAGATTCTATATCTTTATCAAGCTTGAGACTGGAATCTTTATCTTCTTTACTAGGATTATGAGTAAAGAATAGACCCATTACCTGTTTTCCCTTGACCTTGGCCTCAGCTTCCAACTCGCATTGCAAAGCTATGGTGGCAATCTCATCCAACAAATCTTCTGCATGGTAGGCAGCATCTTTGAGCTCATTGACCCACTCTTTCACCGCCATGTTTGTGATCTGCTTCTCCTCTGCATCACTCAGCACTGCGTTAACAGTCAGCAGAACTGTCTTCATCTTGTCAAAGAGTGTGTGATCGAAATCCCTGTCTCCAAAGAAGTTTCTGACCAGGGGAGATGCCAGCCTTTCAAACAAAGCTCCAAAGAGTGCAGAAAGCAATGACTCTCCCAAAATTTCCCAAACCATTTTTTTTCTGCTTTGCAAAGAAAGGATTCAACAGGAAGAGATATAGGGCTGAGAAGCAGTCAGTTTTTCCATGGCTAATTATTTCGTTGACTATAGGCAGAGACCGTGCTTGCCGATAGCCCCCGATGGTGACTGAAAATTAAATAATAATATAAATTTAAAAAATATTATTTAAAAGATAATATTAACGGTTAAATGGTTAACTACTGTCGGAAATTATTAGTATTATTTTTCCCATATTGTCGGTAATTATTAATAAACAAAGTTTTGATCCATAAAAGACTTGCGGTTTAATTTTCACCCTACAGTACCAAAAATTAATCAATATTTTAATTTGATTATAAATAAATATTTTTAATAACAAACGCTATAAATTAAAACATATTAAAAAAAAAAAAATTTTGGTATCTATTACATAAAAAACATAAAAAGTTGTAAAATAAATTAATTACCTTATTTTTTTATAAAATTTTGTTTAAAATAAATTTTAAAATAATGTTTTCAGAATATTTGTTAATGTTAACAATTTTTCGTATTTTTAAGTAATTTCCTTGGATTATAAACATTTAAAAAAAAATTCGTGTTGAAATAATATATTTTCAAAGTAGATTGCACTTTAAAAATACAAAAAATCAGTCGATATTTTTTTTTTTTTTTTTTAGAAACAAAAATAAGTTGAAACCTGAAATCGTATTTCAAGCGTTGAAATTTTGTAACGTCTCCAATAGTAGGCGGCTCGGTTTATTTTCATTGGCTGGTAATTGTTGGGTGCTCTGCACCAAGCCACCACTGCACCGTGGGGTTCAGTACCCACACAAATTGTCAAAGTTCTTAAATGAGCTTTGACTCTTCAGTCACCAAATTCAGCCTTTTATTATTATTATTATTATTATTTAGATAAGACGAGGCATTTGGTGTGTGGTCCAATTAAAAAGGGGCAGAGTTTAATTAGTGGTGTATTTTTTGGATTTAATTAGTCGAGTACTGCTAAAGGATTTATAGCTGAATTGGCATATCTTTATGTAAAAAGTATTTAGGAGTTTAGAGAAAAAAATGTTCGAATTGCAAAATTAGCAGTATGTTGTAATTTTTTTTTTTTTTAAAGGGATAATTACACATTACCCACATGTAGTTTACTTCTAATTCTATGTGCCCATCCGTAGTTTGAATTTTGATACTTTATCCACCTGTGATTTTGACCGTTACCCAGCTGTAACCCACCTCTCCACTCTTTGTTACTCTAACACAGAATAAGTAAAAAACAAACCCCAAAATAGATCAAAACACTCACTCACTCCTAAAACAAACCCCAAAACTCACTCATCCCAAAACTCCCAAAACTCACTCACTCCTACAATGGGCTTCGCTTGAGACTCTTAATTTCAGATCCAAGCCAAGGAAGCAAGTTGCTAACAGTTTCTCCTCCTCTGTTCAGCTATGGGCTTCGATTCGCAAACTGGAATGGAACTGGGTTTTGATCGTGCATGCTCTTGGGTGCCACCGTGGGTATTGAACCTGGGTTTTGATCTTGCATGGTCCCCTATTCAGTATCAGCAGGTAGATCAAAACCCTCTTTAGTTTTTAATTTTTGAAACCTAGAGTTTGAAATTGGGTTTTTTAATTCTTTCTTCGGGTTTTTTAATTCTTTCTTTTAATTCTTTTTTCAAGTTTCTTAAACCGTATAATGCCTTTGTGGTTAACTCTATAAATATATTATGAGAACCAAAAAGAGGGGGGGGGGGGGTGGGGTGGAGGAAGAACTTGGCATAATTTTGGAACATCAGCAGTTGCTTATGCTATTTTTATTTGTTGTTATATCACATAAGCAAAAATACAACATAATAAAGGATTTAGCAAAAACTTTTGCAACAGTTATTGTCATTGGTTGTTAGATTTCTGTTTGACACTATGATGGCTGGTTAAGAGACCATTGGAATATCCATGAAATTGATACAACATGCTTCATTTGTGCAAATGCAGGTAGCTGGCTCATTTCCTAGTTCATTTCCGCACCTATTTTCTGGCGTGGACAATCTCCGTTGCTTAATTCCTTGTGCAATTGACCAGGTTGACTCCTATCATAGTTTAGTATTTTTCATTTTCAGTCTAACTTTGCATTTAGTTCGTTTCAAGCTAATGAAAATATTTTGTGCTTCATATGAGAGTTATTTAGAACCATACATCTAATGTTTGTAATATGTACTTTGGTATTCAAAAATTGAAGTTGACCTTCAGTAATGCAAGATTTATGTTGGTATCCTACAAATGTTAAGGTTGACTCCAACGGCTTTCTTCATCTTTTTATAATGTGGAAACTGAGAAAAAAATATGTAAGGGAAGGAGTTGTTCTGGCTAAATGTACTGTATAACCACACAGCAAAGCACATGACAGTTTCTTTCAGATGATGGTAATTGCTCTGCATCACTCTCTGAAGATGTTGCACTGTTAGGTTTGATATTCTTTTGGTATGATAGACTGATATTGATAAATATAAACCAACTGTAGATTTTATTCAGAAGTTAGCGTGTTGAAAAACTGCATCTGTGAAGTTGTGATTCAATATTTTAGTTGTTAAACAATCCTTTTTTATTAAAAAAAAAATTACATAAGTAATAGCAAATTTTTTGAAAAGGAAGTGGAGAATCCCTAGTACATGGGAGATGTACAAGAGGTTGTCTAGAGATTACAATCTAAAGTTTAAATGATCAAAAAACTATAAAAAGAATATTTTTCCCCCCCTTTTTTGAATAGAAAATTGAGTAAGAGATATCTTGCCTATGATATTTATGAAGTACTTAAGAGTTGGATTGTTATATTTCTTTGTATTAGCAGAATTTTTGGAGGGATAAAAATCTAAAGAACTACAAATGATGGATAGAAATATTTTATTAGACCTTGATAGTTTGGTTTCTCTCTTTAAATGTTAAAGTACATTTTGTCATAAATAAGTTTGTAATATATTAAGAAAATTTTATTGATAAAAGGAGAGAACTAAGCATATAATAAGTTTACTAGAGAAACCTCTAAAGAATTACAATCAAAGGTATTCAGTGAAGTTTACATGAGAAGCATAAGTAACAGTCGCAAATGCAGTGTCATAAAATTTCAGCTTAATATAGGCATCCCAACTCTAGTAAAAGTTCAATTATTTCTATCTTGTCATAGCATCCACATAAGGCAATGGGTGGTATCATTCCATGTAAAGTTTTGCTTTTATGCCACCCAAATAATCCTTCCTAATAAAAATACTCACAAATTAATTTGAAGTAACAAGTGCTACACTACATTTATAAACAGAACAAAAACTTATAATAATATTGTTTGTTTCTGTGTTGTACTTTATGTGGACCACATGATACTTTTCCACATGCAAGCCCATCTCATACTTTATTCTATTGTATTTTATATGTAAATGACTGACTTGGCATTTAATTTTGAGATTCATCATGGTGGCAAGTTTGTGTGGAACCCTAATTTGGTATATTTAGGAGGTAGTACTTCTTTTGTTGATAATGTTGACCTAGATAGACTTAGTTATTTTGAAATTCAAGATATTTGTTCTGATGTGGGGGCAGTTAGTACAAGTAGATATCATTATCTTATTCCTGGAGGTAATTTGGAGCGAGGGTTAAGGTTTATAAATGGAGATGATGATGTAGTTTATATGTGTGATATTCACGCTGCATGACCTACAGATAAGATAACATTATATGTTGAGGGTGGTGAGGAGCCACTTGCAATTGAACAACCATTTGGTAATGATGAAGTAGCAAATGATGATGATGATGTGCATGAAGTGAGTAATGTGGATGCTGAAGGAAGTGATGGAGAAGATATTGATTGGTTGGAGGAAGGGTTTGAGGGGTCAGATTTTGATGATGATGTATTTGGAAATGTAGATGATGGGCCATCTACACATGATGGAGTTAGTGTCAATGCAGCAGCCCCACATAGGCCCTCGGAGGGAGATGATGGGCCATCTACACATGATGGAGGTAGTGTCAATGCAGCAGCCTCACATAGGCCATTTGAGGGAGATGCTGGGCCATCTACACATGAGGATCCATCAGCCCCACATAGGACTACTACAGCTGACCCACCTCTTGAAGAGGGTGAATGGGTTGACCCACCTCTTGAAGATGACATGGAAAGTCTAGCAGGGTCTGATGATGATCAGCCAGCACCAACTGCTGCAAAAAAACCTGAGTTTAATGCCCAAACTGACATGAGAAAACTAGAGTTAAAGAAAGGAATGAAGTTTCCAAACTCTAAGGTATTTAGGGAGGCATTAAGGGAATATGCTATAAAGAAGCCAGTAGATATCAAGTTCAAGCTGAATGAGAAGAAGAAGGTATCAGTTTATTGTATAAATGAATGTGGATGGAGGTGTTATGCATCTCAACTATCTGGGGAGTTGACATTTCAAATAAAAACATTCAATCCAGAGTGCACCTGCCCTAGATCCTTCAAACACAGCCAAGTGACTTCAAGTTATATTGCAAAGAAGTTTATGCAAGAGTTTGACAAAAATCCTGATTTGAAAATGGCTGGTGTTCAGCATCATGTGAAGCAAGCACTTGAAATTGACATAAGTTACAGTCAGGTTTATAGGGCAAAAAGGAAAGCTACTGACTTGATTACTGGGGATGAACAGTTGCAATATGGGAAGCTTAAGGATTATGCAGAGATGATAAGAGTGAATGATAAAGGAAGTAGGGTTATTTTGCAAACTGAAATGGAAGATGAAAATGCAAAGCCCAAATTTAAGAGAATGTATATCAGGTATAATGCACAAAAAGTTGGTTTTTTGGGAGGTTGTAGACCAATCATTGGTTTAGATGGGTGCCACCTGAAAGGGAGATTTGGGGGGCAAATACTTTCTGCCATAGCTAGAGATGCAAATGATAACATTTTCCCAGTTGCATTTGTTGTTGTTGAGCAAGAGAACAAAGATTCATGGTTATGGTTTCTGCAACAGTTTTCAGATGACATTGGGAATCCAGAGAAACTTAATCTGGTCTTCATCACTGATAGACAAAAGGTATGACTTTAGTAGTGTAATAACATATTTAACCCATATATTTAAAGTTCAATAATACATGCCTCAGTTCATTTCAACATGTTTAACTAACATATTTACTTGATCTGTTTTGTATATGAATTAGGGCCTTATACCTGCAATTGAGATGCTGTTCCCAACTTGTGAGCATAGGTATTGTGTCAAGCATATCTATAATAATTTTAAAGTGGATCATAAATGCTTGGAGTTGAAAGATGCATTGTGGAGATGTGTTGGAGCCACAACAATCAGGGAGTGTGAGAGAAGAATGCAGGAACTGAAGGATTTGGATGTCAAGGCATGGAAGTATCTTACTGACATCAACCTTGCACAATGGTCTAAGTCTCACTTTAGTAGTAGAGATTTGTGTGACTGTTTAGTCAATAACTCAAGTGAGTCTTTTAATGCCATGATCTTAGAAGCTAGAGATAAGCCAATTTTGGCAATGTTGGAGTGGATTAGAGTTAGGCTCATGACCAAACAATACAAAAAACAAAAAGGTATAGCAAAATACACTGGAAATGTTTGTCCTAATATTCAAGACAAATTAGAGAAGTTAAAACATGAGTCTATACCTTTCAATGCTACTCTAGCAAGCAGCTTCATGTATGAGGTTGATAATGGTCGTGAGAGACATGTGGTTGACCTGGTTAAGAAGGCATGCAGCTGTAGGATTTGGGATTTGATAGGACTTCCTTGCAAACATGGGATCTTTGCTATTGTTAAGAACCTGGAGAAAGTTGAGGAATATATGCTTCCTTGTTATTGGAAAGAAACATTTGTTGAAACTTACAAAGAGATAATACAGCCAATGTCTGGCCAGTCTGAGTGGGTTGAGACTAACCAACCTGCTTCGGTTGCTCCTCATGTGTATAAACCACCTGGCAGACCACCAAAGCAAAGAAAAAGAGATCCTGAAGAGCCTAGGAACCCTTATAAAGTTTCTAGGATGAACAAGACAATCAAGTGTGGGAAGTGCCATAAAGAAGGACATAATGCAAGAGGGTGCAAGGCAAGCATCACTGGTGAAACTCCATGGCAGAGAAGAGATAGACTTGCTAAATCAACAGCTGTAAGTATTTCCATGCTTTGAACAATATTCATTTCCTCCTATATTTCATGTGTATGTAACTTGTACAACCCTCTTTGTAGGCACAAGGAAGTAAATCTATAAAAACAAAGCAGACTGCAACACCTCAAACTGCATCTCAACCAGCAAGTACTAGATCTCAGCCTGCATATAGAGCTTTTGGTCAAACTACATCTCAACCTGCACCAAACAATAGCTCTGAGGCAGCAACTAACCTCCAAATAGATCTAGGGCCAACTGGTTCTCTTCATCCTCATAACCGAGCTTCCATACCCCTTGAGAGACATGGGATTCTTTACCATCTTAGACACCTCTACTTTCTTTTATTTTGTTTATTTTTTTTCCTCTTACTTGCTATTGTTGGACCAAGTGCTAACTGCTAGATTTTGGTTATTCAGTCAAGTGCATCTGTGAGTACTAGTGGTGTACCAAGTGAAGGAAGTGGTGGTGCTACTACTAGGGGGTTTAAAGGTAGAACGTGTGGTGTATCAAGGCCAACAAAGTTTCAACTAGTTGGTGAAAATTAGGGCAAGAAGGCAGCTGGCAAGGGCACCAAAAGCAGTAAATAAAGATGGAAGATGTTAAAGTTTCAACTACTTTTTTTGTTATAGTTCCCACTTTTTTTGTTATAGTTCTCACGCTTAATGTATTTGCTTAAAGTATTTGCTATCAAGTGTCAAAAAAAATATTGGCAATTTTGGTTGGAAGATGTGTATGTCTGATGTGTGGTGGACTAGTAGTTGGGTTTTGGGTGGAAGATGTGTAAAGTGTAAAGTCACAAGATGTGCCAAAAACAATATTGGCAATTTTGTATGCATGTGACATAAAATGACAACAACTGTTCACTTTTATTAAAAGCAGTTAATGTGCATTGACACAGGATAAAGTATTTTATTGTGTTGTGCTTGTCTTTGCTTTTGGTGGATTTACACAGGATTGTGTTGTGCTTTTCGTGGATTTACACAGGTGTGCATTGACACAGCAAAGAAAATTATGTCTTTGAGCTTTATGTCACAGCAAAATTATGACACAGCAAAGTTGTGTTGTTATTGGTGGATTTTTATGTATTATTTTGGTATATTCTAAAAAAATTGGACACTGCTTCTGGAACCAATAAATTATATATCCCACAAGTTTATATGCAACCTACAGTATCTTTTTGTTTGGTAGACTATTTTCATATTTGCTAAAATGTGCCAGCTCCTTTTATATTATTGCACAATCATTCCAACACAAAGTAAAAGGTGAATTGACAAACCCAAATGAGAATGCTTTTATGGAAGATTATTAATCATTGGCAAGTTCCAAGTTCCATTCACGTTATTAACATTTCCACATAACACTTTGTGCCAATATATATCAATCACATAATGAAGTTAAAAAAAAAAAAATTATACTAAAGAATATTTGCACAAAAACAACACTTTCCATTTCAGGAGATAGATACAATAACATTTCAACATCCCAATCACATTTCAACATCCCCATTTCAAGAGATAGATACAATAACAATTCAATTACCCAATCATATTTCAACACCCCCCCAAGCATCATGGTAGATTAAGGTTCCTCACCCTTACATTGTTGTTCACTGAGGCAAAACACAACAACAACATTACAAAAATGAAAAATAACCAGGACAAAACTAGTGTAACCTTGTACAATCTCTCACTCTCTCTAACCCTCTTAAGTTTCTCCCTAGCTTCTACATAAAGCTCATGAGTTTCTCTTTCCCTTCGGTTAGATCTTTCTTCCCTTTGCCTAGTTGTCATTTCTCTCTGATTTGCAAGCTGCAATTCATTCTCAAGCATATTTATCCTTTCACGATCACTCTTACAAGTTTCGTTATCCACCCACTGAAAGAAGCCACCTTTGGGACCAACCTAATCATTACAATTATAACAATGAATTTCACAGTTCACAATAAATCACAACTAATAATTCAATTCAAATACAACAATGTAATTGTTTCTTACATTAAATTGACTACAACTGAGGAATCTTCTTCCATAGTTACCAGCTTTTTGACTTATTCGTAGGTCACAATTCTCAAAGGTACATAAATGACCATCTTCGGCACGGTAGAAACCACTAGTTGTAGAGCCATTGCCAGTTGATGAAGACATAGCAAAAATTTCTTACAAGTTTATAGACCAACAAATTTGTTACAAGAGGCATAGTTCAAATTTTCAGCATGTGTGACAGCATAAACCATTGTTAACACTAATCAAATTAAGTAAGATAAACTCACATTGAAGTCTAGCATTAATGCATTGCAAAGGTTTCAATAATCAAAGGTACCATAAAGGTTAGACTGCTGAATGCATCATATTCTACCACTAGATCTACTACAGATTTTTCTTCCATTAGGTGTATCCCAATTGTTCTCCACAATTATCCTTTTGCAAAGTCTCAACCATTACATTACAACTATGTTACAAAGAATTTTTGTTCAGTCAAAATACTGGTAGACATGAATATGAGATCTTTCATATTAGAAATTTTTTATTGTGCAAGGCTCACAACTAAGGCAGAGACAATACAAATAAATAGACATTTAACTTCATAATGATACAATATTAGCACATTAAGACAGTGATGGAAACTACGCGGCACTGATTGTTTATTTATTTTTTTTTAATTGGCTAAGAAAAGGTCATTTAAATTGCATCTAGAGAAGTTGTACATGCATATGCAATAGGCATTATGATATATGGCTGGCAGCCCAGAAAGTGTATTAGAAAATTTGAAAGTAGTTGACATGTGAAGGAAAGCAGTTAGCATGAGAGAGATGGCTCGATAAATTAAGTTAGCAAAACCATAGATAGATTAAATGGGTCACATTTGCATTGTGGTCCCTCACATTTGCATTGTTCTCCACACACATATAGAGGTTGTATATAAACAACAACTCAACAACTTCATATTGTGATTAATTTAGCAACTAGTTATACAACTACTATTATAATCTTTCATGAAACAAAAGTAAAGAGAGAAAAAAACCCAATTCGAAGAAAGATGGAATCAGGAACCCTCACATTTGCATTGTTCTCCACACACATACAGAGGCTGTATATAAACAACAAAAATCAAACAAGTTATAAAAATAAAATCAAAGAAAGTGGCTGTATATAAACAACAACTCAACAACTTCATATTGGCTGTATATAAACAACAACTTAACAACTTCATATTGTGATTAAATTAGCAACTAGTTACACAACTACTGTTATAATCTTTCATGAAACAAAAGTAAAGAGAAAAAAAACCCAATTCGAAGAAAGATGGAATCAAGAACAGTTTAAGAAACTCAAATTAAAAGAAAGAATTAAAAAACCCAATTTCAAACCCTAGGCTTCAAAAATTAAAAACTAAAGAGGGTTTTGATCTACCTGCTGATGCTGAACAGAGGACCATGCAAGATCAAAACCCAGGTTCAATACACACAGTGGCACCCAAGAGCATGCACGATTAAAACCCACCCACGATCAAAACCCAGTTCCATTTCAGTTTGCGAATCGAAGCCCATAGCTGAACAGAGGAGGAGCAACTGTTAGCAACTTGCTTCCTCGGCTTGGATCTGAAATTAAGAGTCTCAAGCGAAGCCCATTGTAGGAGTGAGTGAGTTTTGAGAGTTTTGGGCGTGAGTGAGTTTTGGGGTTTGTTTTAGGAGTGAGTGAGTGTTTTGATCTATTTTGGGGTTTGTTTTTTACTTATTATGTGTTAGAGTAACGGAGAGTGGAGAGGTGGGTTACGGCTGGGTAACGGTCAGAATCACAGATGGGTAAAGTGTCAAAATTCAAACCACGGGTGGGCACATAGAATTAGAGGCAAACCACAGGTGGGTAATGTGTAATTATCCAAAAAAAAAAAAAAAAAACCGAGTGTTCTGGGTTTTAAATGTTAGGACTTAGGTGTAATAGTTTTTTTTTTTTTTTAAGGTAAAGGGTAATAATAATTTTTGTTTAATTAGCCTAGTGTTTTGGGTTTAATTGTTTGGTATAATGGGTTTTAATGTAGTTTATCCATTAATGTCCATCTATCTTAAAAACATAGTTTATCCTCTAACACTATAAAAATTTAAAGAGACTACTAGAAATGTTCTTAGATTGTGTTACTTTTTTTATTGCCAATTTATCTAAGATTTTATATATAAAAATTTAAAATTTCTTTTTAAAAAATCTAACTTTTATGTTTTTGTTCCACCAAATTTGCTACATAATATATACATACATACATACATATCAATATATGTATATATTTTATTAATTTATAAAATTCAACTAAAGGTCCCTTTATTATTATTTTTTTAAGCCAACTGTTCTATACCTTAGCTTCATTTTTTATTTTATTTTTTATGATACATTAATACTTGGAGTTTGAAAGATTTGGATCTTAAATGTCTTCTTTAGAAACACAAGTATCAACTAATTACGCTACAAGACTCTTCGTCTTAGCTAGTTTATTAAATTAATGTATATTTACTATCGATGAGTGTGGTGCAATAGTAGGAGGCTCTCGAAAGACCCATATGTTTGAACCAAGTGTTAAGAGGTGGTAAGTTTAATTACTAGTGTTGTCTCATACTTCCTAAATATGTAGAAACCGTGGTAATGTGAGATGACGACTACACATGAAATGCCCTTTTTTTATTCTCTAAAAAAAATAAAAATACAATGTACATTCAATTTTATTTTTTTTAGGTAATCAACATTCAATATTCTAGTTTTCTTCTAGTTTATATTCAATCCCCTTTCCCAACCATCCAAATTTTTTATTTTTTATAAATCTAATCAAACTTAGATTTATTCTAACTCACCTAACTACAACTACAGGGGTGGTGTTTCAGCAAGTCGTTGTGCCGCTGAACTCATCTCTGTTACTGCTCCACGATCCAGTCTACCATTTGCTTTTCATTTCACCGTTTCTGCTGTCACTCTTTCGTGACCAAAAACAAAGTAACATGGCTGGCTCGCCGGTGAAAGCCGCAATTCAGGAGCTGTTGTACAGTTTGCTTTCACTCAACTTCTTTCGAACAAATAAATTCAGAATTGGATTGCTAGAAGATTTAAGGATTGTGCTGCAGTATCTTACTGTGATGGTCGATGAAGCTGAGGAGAAGCAGAACAAAAACCCAGTTGTTAAATTGTGGCTGGACGAGCTTCAAGATGTTGTCTACCACACAGAGGATCTCGTGGATGAGATGTGCACTGAAAGTTTAAGACACAAGTTGGATGCTGAATCTCAGACCAAGTCATCAAGTCTGGAATGGAATATCAAGGTGATAAAAAAGATGGAGGAGTTGCTTGACAGGTTAGAATTCTTTATGGAGCAAGGAGATGTACTTGGTTTGAAGGGATTAGGAATAATATCTGATCCACAAAAGCGTTTTAGCATGCCCATAACTTCATTTTTTTTGGTAGATGATCATGAAGTGTTTTGTAGAGATGCTGATAAAGATGCTATTATTAGTCTTTTGCTTTCTGATGATGTAAAGAGTGAACAGTTGTCTGTGATTCCGATAGTGGGCGAGGTTGGGGTTGGTAAGTCCACTCTTACTCGGCTCGTTTACAATGATTGCCGAGTAAGTCAACATTTTGAGATCAAGGCTTGGTACCCCGTTAATCACGAGATGACAAAAGCAGTTTCTGAGTCGTTTAGTTTGCAGTCTTTGCAAGAGAGCCTTAAGGGAAAGAGATTTCTTCTTGTTTTGGTTGATGTGGGGAGTTTTTTTAACTATGCAGACTGGGAATCCTTACAATCTACTTTGAAAGGTGTTGCAAATGGAAGTTGTGTTATTGTAACTACACGCGATTCAGAAGTTGCATCCAAGATTAGCACTGTATGTACTTATCATATAGAGTCATTGTCAAATGAACAAAGTTGGTTGATGTTCACAAAATTTGCTATAGGAGACCAAATGCCTAGTTCGTGTCCCGAAGTAGAAAACATTGGCAGACAAGTTGTGCAGGATTTTTTGGGCCTGCCATTTGCAGTAAAAGCACTTGGGCTTCTCTTGCGCTCTAAGCCACAAGTTGAGGAGTGGAGAGTTGTATTGGACCGCCTAAAGCGTTTTTCTTTACCTAGAGGAATGAGTGGAGATGGAATTGAATTAAGAAAGCGCTATGATGAACTTCCTGCACAGTTAAAACGATGCTTTGCATATTGTTCAATATTTCCCAAGGGTTATGAATTTGAGAAAGAGAAGTTGGTTCTTTTATGGATGGCAGAAGGTCTTCTGCAAAATCGTGGAAAGGAAGATGATGGTAACAAGTGCTTTGATGAATTGTTATCGGAGTCTTTTTTTCAACAATCAAGTGCCAATAATTCACGTTTTCTGATGCATGATCTTGTGGATGATTTGGCTGCTCATCTGTCTTGGAAACATTTTTTCAGATTGGAGGATAATAATTTGTCTCATATCTCTGTAAGTACCCTGTATTTATCTCTTTGTAGAGGCAAATATGATTCCTCAGTGATATTTAAAAGTATTGATAAAGCCAAGTTTTTAAGGACATTCTTGCCATTAGATCATGAATCATGTCGATTAAGTAGTAATGAACTGCAGAATATGCTGTGCAAACTACAATTTCTACGTGTGCTTTCTTTATCTCATTATCATATCACTGAGCTACCTGCTTCAATAGGCAATTTGAAACATTTACGGTACATTGATCTCTCTCACACTGGAATTAAGTGGTTACCTGAATCAGTTTGTGCTCTATGCAATTTACAAACATTCATATTGTCAAATTGTCATTCTCTCACCAAATTGCCAGAAAACATGTGGAGGCTTGTTAACTTGCGTCATCTTGATATTAGTGGAACTGACATAGATGAGATGCCAAAAAACTTGAGTAGAATGAAAAAACTTCAAACGCTGCCTTAATTTGTTGTGGGCAAAAGAAGTGGCTCAATGCTTAAAGAGTTGGGGGGTCTTCGGGATCTTCATGGGACGCTTCACATTTCAAAGTTGCAGAATGTAGTCTCTGAAAATGATCCAGCTGGCGCCCGTTTGTTTACCAAGAAATACCTTGATGAGCTAGTGTTGGAATGGAGTAACAACACTGTTGGTCAGGAAAATGTGCTTGAAGCGCTACAGCCTAATAGCAAACTTAAGAAGCTCAGCATTAATTTTTACTGTGGTACAAGATTTCCAAATTGGGTGGGGCATATGTTATTCTCTGGCATGGTTTCCCTACGTCTCAGCAACTGCAACAATTGCTCATCCTTGCCACCACTTGGACAGCTACCATCTCTTGAAGTCCTCATTATTGAATGGATGGATGCAGTGAAAAGCGTGGGTCCTGAATTCTGTGGGACGGATGAGCCATTTAAGTCTTTGAAGACTCTAACATTTGAGGGGATGTTGGAATGGGAAGAATGGGTTTCATTTGAAGTTGGAGGTGGAGAATTCCCTAGCTTAATTGAGCTTTGTATAAGGAGATGCCCCAAGCTGAAGGGAAACTTACCCAAGCAACTTCCTTCTGTAGTAAAAGTTGAGATTTCTGAATCTCAGGAACTTGTGACTACAATTATGACAGAGGCATCATTACACAAAAGGACTTTACATTATCAGGACAAGGTTCTGTTCATAAGTGAAGATAAAGTTGCCTCATTCTTGGAGCAAATGACTATCTTTACATATAAAGGTGCCACAGAATCCTCATTGCCCATGGCTACTCCAAATATTAGGGATGAAGCTGATGTTCCAACCAACAACTGGTCAAACCAAGGTAGACAGCAAGGCCTCTTATCTTTTAAAAGCGTAAAAGTTTCTGGAATATCACAACTGATGGGAGTTACTGGGTTAGACAGCCTCAAAATTGAAGGATGCGATGCTCTGGAGTTCATACCTGTAGAAGTGATGACCAGAAACCCTTTTCTCCAACATTTATATATCATTAATTGCTGTTCTCTCAAGTCCTTTCCTGGGGGCCATCCACTCGCCGCCTTGAAAATGCTTTGTGTCCAGAACTGCAAGAAATTAGAGTTCCAGCTAAGTTCAAAGAGCACACACCAGTTTGCACTTTTTGAACATTTGTGCATAGGGAGTAGCTGTGATTCCCCGATATTCCTCCCATTAGTCTTCTTTCTGGAGCTTAGATTTCTTTCTATCTGGGATTGTGCAAATCTGCAATCCCTTTCAATGCCAGAGGGAATTGAGAAAGATCCCACATATCTTGAGGCCTTGGAAATCAGGGATTGTCCTAATCTGGTATCCTTTCCAAAAGGAGGATTGCGTGCCCCCAACCTGACAACCATTTGGTTCTCCAATTGCAAGAATCTCAAGGAACTACCTGATCAGTTCCACTCCCTCAACTCTCTCCATTCAATGTTTATAAATAATTGCCCACAACTTGTATCACTTTCAGGAGGGGGTTTGCCTTCCAAACTAAGTGTACTCTGTATCACTTTTTGTGACAAACTCATGCTCGGGAGGGAGTGGGGGTTGCATAGGCTTGACTGTCTCAGTCGGTTAGAGATTGAAGGTGGATGTGAAAACATAGTGTCATTTCCAGAGGAGGAGTTACTGCCTAGCAATCTCAATTCTCTACGCATCAGCGAACTTCTGAATCTTGAATATCTGAACTACAAGGGGCTTCAACACCTTACTGCCCTTAAAACATTGGAAATTAGCTGCTGTAACAAACTCAAGTCCTTGCCAGAAGAGGGACATCCATCCTCCCTGTCTTTTCTCTGCATCAATGAATGCTCTTTGCTGAAACCAAAGCTTCAAAATAAGAGGAAAAGATTTGTCTCTTTCATAGAGGCTGATGAGGAAGTAATCTCATGAGCAAGTCTAGAAGAGCCCTTGTTTGAAGCAATGAAAATGCAATTCAGAGAGGTACTTTTTCTGCATGTAGACCAGTAACAATTTGACCTGCTAGATCTCAATTCAATTTATTTTACAACGTAAAACAATTAATGCACTTGACTTACTAATAATATATATATATATATATATATTTTCCATTTTTCATAATCTAGGCCAACTTTGAAGACTTCTTGTGCCACCAGCAATTGCTCAAGTTTCTACATGTGTTCTTCTGCAGTTATTCATTTTTGCCTCCTACTTCACGTTTTTGGTGCGTATATTCTGCCTTTGTGATCAATCGATAGTATCAATAGTTTTTGTGGGCTCCTATTTCCATTTTGTTGAAGAATTTAGCATTGCTTCTAGGGATTGAGAGGCTTTTGATCAAAGTGTTCTTCTTATATGAGGGAGTTATATGGTTAGAAGAAGGCTCTTCAAAGAGTGTGGACTGGATTTCTTTGAAAAAATATTTTGTATATTTTGGGTTTAGTGTATATAACTTATATGTGGCTTCAGTCTTTTTTTTTTTTTTTTTGTGCGAGTCATTGTATGTAATGAGGTCTTGGAATTGGAACTTGAGGTCTTCATGAAATTTTTTTTTATTGAGATTTAGAGTCAATGGTGGGTGTGATCACATATTAGTTGATTTGAGCTTTTGAGGGTTTGTGAGTCTGTTTTATAAGAGTGGGTTGAGTGTTTGTAAATCATATTTATAATAGTGGATATCAACATGTCTAAGTCCAGTAAATTCTGTTGAGTTTATCTACTTCCCAAAAGAAAAGTAGTCTGAGATCATCTCTTCAGCTCTCATACAGTCATACTCAAGCATATATGGTAAGAGTAGATTAACATCCTAATTTCACTTTGTGTGAAGGTTCAGCCGGTTTCCTTAATTCCTTCTAATAAATATCATTTGAAGTGGGTATTATGTTTTCTGAGCTGCGAACTGCAGGTTCTGTTGCTCTTCTGTAAGACATTATTGTTCCAGTTCTCAAATTTGTTGAAGCTGACATATAGAATAGATTTTTAGCTTGTTTTCTGAGTTCAGTGGCAAGCATGTGTAAAAATGTTAAGAAAGTCCAAGTCCATGAAATTGATGCTGACATATGCTAATCTCTGAAAGTGTGAAATTTTTTGTAATTATTAGACTTGATGATTGTCTTAGCCAGTGTATTTGGATGAGTATCCTCAGCCTGACCCTATAACCTTTCTTAGCATCCAGAGGCTCTTAGATCTTCAATCCATATCTGATGACTGAGGGGCTATGAAATCCTACTTTACAAGAAACACAAGACTATTGGGAGTCTGTTGAAACACCAATCTTTGCCCAAACTGGGGCAGCTAGCTTTACATTCCAACCTATTTGATATTGTCCACATCTAAAACCACAGTGTGAACAAGATAAATCAGAGGATTATGGTAAGAATTGGAGCATACCCTTTGAAGATTTTCGAATGCAATTCCAGTTTGAGCAATTATTTGTATATCTTCTGTCGTATAGTGGTACCACTTTGTCTCTGAAGGTTCTGATCTTCTATTTCCAGTCATATGTTTGGACAAGCCATGCTAGCATTACATGTTAACTGGTCACCACAGATATGGTGCTAGCATGTGAATTTCCAATTTCAGTTCTGTCAATTGAGTCTTTGCTGCCAGGAAAAAGTTTGACTGTAGAAGTGAATGGGGAAGGAAAAAGGAGGGTGGTGTGGAATAAAGGTGGACTGAGGAATTCCCTATGGGTAATAAGCGATCAGAAGAAGCATGTGCCTAGTGGTTCACGGGTTCACAATTTCTCTATGGTGGGCTCAGACCAAGTTGGTTCTCTAGTGGGCCTTCCAATGTCCTCTGGTCCTGAGCCCACCGGCCCACTGAGGTTGGAAGTGGGTGAAAGCCCAACCGGGGGGGAACTGAATCTATTAAGGCAGGAAGCCCACGCACCAGTGATGTCCAAAGCATCTCACGCTATGTCGGAGGCTCTGGACATCACAAGGGCTGATGTCGATCTGGCCGTGGAGCCACCGGCGTCACTAGTGAAGGCCGACAAAGGGCGACATGAAGCTCCAGTGAAGGCGGCGAGCTCGGCGACCCAAACAGAGAAGAGTTGTGGGCCGGCGAAGGCATTAGTGAAGGTAGGTGGTCCTTTTTCCGATGGGGTTCACACCAGGGCTTCATCGGTGACACGGGATAGGGCTGGTAGGGTCGATACAGCTCCTTTCCACACCAAATGGACTGATTTGGTGTCTGTTTCTCCAACCGAGCCTCTGGGTTGCCTTGCGGAGACTTCGGCAGAGGCTGAGAGTCTTTTTTCTGATGGGCTTTGCGTAAATGAGCCTCTGTCCACGCTGGGTAAGGCAGAAATAGAGGGTTGACAAGGCATTAATAGGTCTGGGCTCTCTTCAGTCAAATATATTTTGCTTCTTGAGCCCAAGTGTTTATAAAATGGGTGAGCCCTCTTCTCTGCCTAGCCCAACACCCCTAGCCCACCCGGTGTTAACTTTTACATCTCCTTCAGACAAGCCTGAGCCATTAAGGTCCAATTTTAAGGTGCCTGAGCGACAGGTTGAGCTTCCGTTGCTCGTTTGCTGCAGTGGGTTTGATGGTATCAGCTCCGATAGGCTCGCGGTGGCTGGGACAGGGGCTGGGTTCAACTCCGATACTCTCACGGCGAGGCCGATGGTGAGCTTCTCGGTCTCTCAGGCCGATGCAGATGGAGGTTTGCTTGCTCAGCCGTGGTGTGCTTCGCCGGTGGGAGTGTCGGGTTGCACCGAGGATCTCCAGCATATGGTTTTTAGGTATAGCTCTGACCGGAATAGTATTTTGGGCTCAAATAGGTTGTCGGGTGGGTTGGTTTCTGTAGATAAGTGGTCAGTGACTCTTGATTTTGTGCTGCGACTGGCTGGACCTTCTTTCCCCGATCTTTTTCTGGAGTTTTGGCGAGCTGGGTCAATGGGTTTTGGAGTATCGGGTAAGGAGGCATATTCCCCCTCTAGTAAGGAACTCTTAAGCCTTCCTAAGGAGGTCATGCTTGTGGAGGATGCAGCTGATTTTTTTGTGGGCTCTGTGTCGACAACTTTGGCGGAGTTTGAAGAGGTCACTGAGGTCTTCAGTATTGAGGCCAAAATAGATGTTTCTTGGTGGGTGAAACGAAGAATTCCTGGTTTCTGTAAATTGGTTGGGTTGTCAACGACCCGACATGAGAAGTTATGCATTGCTCTCTTACAAAGGTTAGAAACTGAGATGGAGGCAGCCAATGTGTTACACCGGAAAGTAACAGATTGCCAAGAAATGGCTAAGTCCAAACACAAGGGACGTAGAGAGTCGCGAAACTTGATCTCTTCGGTGAATTATGACGGGAGATAGAGGTTTGGTTATGTGCTGGTGTCAGTAGGTGGGGGTATTTTTGTGGTAATGAAGATAAAAATGATTTCGTGGAATGTTAGAGGTTTAAATGATCCTCGAAAACGACTTGTGGTGAAGAATTTGTTAAGGGAATGGAAGTGTGATGTGGTTTGTTTACAAGAGACGAAAATTGCTAGCATGAATAGACAGCTGGTTTGTAGTTTGTGGGGCTATCCTTATGTGGATTGGGCTGTTTTGGAGGCTGATCGGAATGCTGGTGGTATTTTGATTATGTGGGATAAAAGGGTCTTGGATAAGATGGAAGTTATGGTTGGTACATTCTCAGTTTCGGTAAAGTGGAAAGGGGTGGGGGACGGTTTTATATGGGCATGTTCAGGGGTTTATGGCCCAAATGAGAATAATGAGAGGGGTCATATATGGGATGAGTTGGTGGGTATTCAGCAGTATTGGAGGATACCGTGGTGCTGCTTGGGGGATTTTAATATTGTTTTCTTTCCTAGTGAGCGTAGGGGTGTGACAAGTTTGACACTGGCTATGGAAAAATTCTCTGAATTTATTGAAGATCTTAACTTGATTGATTTGCCTTTGGAAGGAGGTACCTATACATGGTCAAGTGGTATTGATCAACTAGCGATGTCTAGGATTGATAGAGCTTTGGTCACTCCAGACTGGGAGGAACATTTCCCAGATGTTATTCAAAGGATTTTACCCCGTCCTATCTCAGATCACAGCCCAATTCTCTTGGAGGCAGGGGGAATGGCAAGGGGGAAAAGTCCGTTCAGATTTGAAAATATGTGGTTGAAGACGGAGGGGTTTATGGATAGGGTTCAATCTTGGTGGAATCAGCATTCATTTGTAGGTACACCTAGTTTTGTGTTTGCGAAAAAATTAAAGGCGCTGAAAGAGGACATTGTACAATGGAATTGTCGAGAGTTTGGTAATGTAGAGCGTCAAAAGAAACAATTACTGGAGGAGTTGAAAACATTAGACGCTAAGGAAGGGGAGGTTGGTCTCACTGATGGGGAGATATGTCATAGGGTAGATTTGAGGTCCCAGGTGGAGCATCTTCTTTCCTTAGAGGAAATTTCCTGGAGACAAAAATCTAGAATGCTATATATCAAGGAAAGGGATAATAACACCAAGTTCTTCCACAGAATGGCTAACTCCCATAGACGGTATAATCATCTAAGGACTTTAGAGGTAGATGGGGTGGTTTTTGAGGAGGAATCTGAGGTTACTAATCAGGTAGTCCAATTTTATAAAAATTTGTACAAGGAGTCTAAGGAGTGGAAGCCTTTTGTGGAGGGTTTGGAGTTTGATCATATTGGGGATATGGAGAGGGTTTGGCTTGAAAGGAAGTTTGAGAGAGAGAAGATACTTCAAGTTGTAAGTGATTTGGAGGGGGACAAAGCTTCAGGATCGGATGGGTTTACTATGGCGTTTTATCAATATTGTTGGAGAGTAGTTGAGAAAGACGTGTTAGCGGTCTTTGAAGAGTTTTTTCAACATTGTAAGTTTGAAAAGTCTCTCAATGCTACCTTCATTGCTTTGATTCCTTAAAAGAATGACGCCTCTAATATTAGAGATTTCCAGCCTATTAGCTTGGTAGGGAGTGTGTATAAAATCTTGGCAAAGGTTTTGACAAATCGTTTAAGAGTAGTTTTAGATCAATTGATCTCTAAGACTCAGAATAGCTTTGTGGGTGGGTACAAATCCTTGACTCGGTTCTTATTGCGAATGAGTGTGTGGATAGCCGAGGGAAGAGTAGGGTTCTTGGAGTCATTTGTAAACTTGATATTGAGAAAGCTTACAATCATGTGAATTGGGAGGCTTTGCTGTATTTATTGAATAGAATGGGCTTTGGAGTGAAGTGGTATAAGTGGATCCGCACTTGTATTTCCACAGTTCAGTTCTCTATTTTGATTAATGGGTCTCCAGCTGATTTTTTTGGTAGTTCAAGGGGTTTAAGACAAGGAGATCCGCTATCTCCTATGCTATTTTTGATTTTGATGGAGGTGTTTAGTAGGATGTTGAGAAGAGTGGAGGGAGCTAGCTTGATCCGCAGTTTTAAAGTTGAGGGTAGGAGGGGTGGTGGGGAATGTGTTTCACATCTTTTGTTTGCAGACGATACTATCCTTTTTTGTGATGCAGATGTGAAGCAAATTCTTCATATTCGGTTGTTGTTACTCAGTTTTCAGGCAGTAACATGTTTGAAGGTAAATGTGCACAAGAGTGAAATGGTTCCTATAGGGGAGGTTGGTGAAGTGCATGCCCTGGCAGAAATTTTAGGCTATAGAGTTGGAACTTTGCCTATGTCTTACCTCGGCATGTCGTTGGGGGCTTCACATAACTTCCCTTTAATTTGGAATCCTATTTTGGAAAAAATTAAGCGGAAATTAGCTGGGTGCAAGAGTTTGTATTTGTCTAAAGGTGGCTGATTGATGTTACTCAAGAGTATGTTATCTAGTCTTCCTATCTATTTTCTATCTCTTTTCACCATTCCTACTTATGTGGCTAATAAGATTGAAAAGTTGCAAAGGGAATTTCTATGAGGTGATAGCAAAATTCATCTGGTAGGATGGGATAAAGTTTGTGTGCCTATAGCTAATGGTGGTTTGGGGATAAGAAAAATTACTACTTTCAATAGGGCTTTATTGGGGAAATGGTTATGGCGGTTTGGGAAGGAAGAGGGTCGGTTATGGAGGAGGGTGGTAGCGTCTAAATATGGGGAAGAATGGGGGGGATGGACCTCAAAGCTAGGTAGGAAGTTCATAGGTGTGGTTTGTAGAGAGGTATTCGCATGGGATGGGAGGATTTTAGCAAGAATTGTCAGTTTGTTGTTGGGTTGGGGAATAGAGTGAGATTTTGGCAGGATGGGTGGTATGGAGATCAACCTTTCCAAGTGGCTTTCCCAAGGTTGTATGGTATTACCATTAATAAGGAGGCATCTGTAGAAGCTTCGTTGTCAAGGCAGGGGGCGGAGGATAGATGATTTTTGGATGTTCGTTTTATTCGAGAATTTAATGATTGGGAGATGGATGAAGGGCTGCATTTTCTTCGTATATTGGGAGCTAATACTCCTCCAATGGATGTTAGAGACCGGATGAGATGGAAGTTGAAACCTAATGGGGAGTTTGACATCCGGTCGTATTATAACAAATTGCGAGATTCTCCCTTAATTGTCTTTCCTTGGAAAGGAATATGGAAAGTAAAAGCCCCTAGGCGAGTTTCTTTTTTTGTTTGGTGTGCAGCTTGGAATAAGATCCTAATGGGTGATAACTTGAGAAGATTGAGAGGATTGGATTTTGTAGACTGGTGCATTATGTGCCGGCATTGTGCAGAGACGGTAGACCACTTACTTCTTCATTGTGAGATGGCTTATCGATTGTGGAGCTTTGTCTTAATAACTTTTGGTTTGTCTTGGGTTATGCCTAGATCGATCCCAGATTTGCTTTTTGGCTGGTGGAATTGGTTGGGGAAGCATTCGTCTCAGATTTGGAACTTAGTTTCGTTGTGCATCCTATGGTGTATTTGGAAGGAACGAAATTCGAGGAATTTTGAGGATTTGGATAGTTCCGGTGTTCAGATGATTGCCTTTTTTAGTGGGACTCTTTTTGATTGGTCTCGGGCATGGGGACTCACGACTAGTGATTCTCTCCCCTCTTTTCTTAGCTCTCTTTCTCTTTTGTAATTAATTTGTTGTTTGGTTTTCTTTTTTGTTTTTTCAGTTTTCTCCTTCTTGTATTTTCTGGGTTTGTTCTATGTTTTTCATACATAGAGTAGCCTTTCGTATATATAATATTCTTACTTATCAAAAAAAAAAAAAAAAAAAGCATTAAGAATTATATCATTAGCCTAAAACAATAAAAATGGACCTGGGATGCATAGATACAACATCCCCTTCCTCTTACACATCATGTTTGAATTTGGAAATTGGACAAGCTGCTACTTACTATTCTGTACATCTTTTGTATCCAATCCATTCCAAATTTTGAATTTCCAATAAAGAAAAGTATCTACTTCTTTTCTTTCAAGAGTTATCTCCAAATTTATTTCAATAGTTGTGATCCAGTGTAGGATGAGCAGACTATCTTCAATGTGAAAATGGATCATGAGTTGAGTAGTATAATGCAAATCTAGAAAGCATATACACAAATAACATGTACAGGGTACGACACAACGACAAAATTTTTGAAAAGTTAGAACACAATACGGTGAGGATACACATATTAATTAATTATTAAATATTTTTTATTTATATTTATAAATATTTTTAAGCATTTATTTGTTCATATTCTATTAAACATATATCAATTTAAGGGTAATAATAGATGATAAAGTAGATTCATAACTAATAAATAATGTTTATAAATTAAAATACAAACCAAGAATAAGATCCAAAAGAGTAAATAATAGATAACTAGATAAGTGTTCAAGATTGATACTAAAAAGAAAAAAAAAAAAATTATCCCAAATTAAAAGGCCCATGCATCAAGCTCAATAATATTCTAGTGTGCAAAAATAACTTATGAACAATACCTCAATACACTTATTGAGGTACTGTTTATCAATACACCAAAATAAAAAATTTTTTTCTCTCTCTCTCTTCATGCATCAATCCACATAGATTGGAGGTGGTACAATGGCCGCTTTACATTGAAGTTCATATGAAAATTTAATAAGGGCTTTTTAAGTGGGCCTCAACAATGCTGTTTAAGGGTGCTAAATGTATAACTGGGTCGTGAGCTCAAAAATAAGAATTTGTTAAAAAATTGACTGGGTATTGCAAAAGAAAGCACATGTAGAGTTTATGTGCAAGTTTGAAACCTATCTGGTCCGGTCTAAAGTTGGAACACACAAGTTACTGGAGAAAGGCCGCCATAGGCCCATAAGCCGTAGATCTAGCCAGCCCAGAAGTAAGATCCAAGTCAGGCCCAGACCAAATCTAGCCCAGTTCAGGTTCATCTATTCAATTTCTATATATCTATCTGTTAACTATGTTGTTCTTGTTATTAAATTCCTTCTTTTTTTTTTCTTTTTTCTTTTTTATGTACTTCTTGATGAATTATGGTGTATTGGTTTGATGAGGGGATAAAAAATGGTTTGGGAAAATGTTTTTTTTAATCGTGCTTTGTTTGAGATGTAATAGGGGATGTAATTATATTTTTTATTTTTATCACTAAAGAGTTGTGTGGCTGGAAAGCTGTGTGTGAGTATTAATCATAAGATTTGTGAAACGATTTAGTTCTTAAAAAAATCTTAAGCAGAAAGCCTATGTCATGAATTTTCAAAAATATATTTGACTATTTAGTAATTGTGCTTGGGGATAAAGAAAAAAAAAGAGTGGAGAGAGATAAGGAGATAGAAATTAGTCGAGTGAGAGAGGAAGAAAGGGATGGGAGAACTAGGAGTGTGCATGGGTGGGGACTAGGGTGGGTTAGGTTTGGGATGTTTTTCAACTCATTTCAGCTTTCTTAAATTCATACATCTTTGACCCAATTGAATCTATAAAAACCAACCAACTAAATTCGTGGGAATTGGTTGGGTTAGGTTGGAACCTCTGGATGAAACTATCTTACATAATTAGTAAAGTATGCATATTTTCCATATATTACACATACATACTCGTTTATTGTACAAGACAAAAATGCTATAAAAAAAATGTTTTCTATAATTAAACGAATTGAAATTGTATTAAATGTATTTGAAAGATACAATTATAAAAGAAAAATTAGATATATACACACACACATTGATAATGTTAACTCAAGTAAAAAGAAATAATCCATTTAAAGAAAAATATTATGAAAAAGTCAAAAACTTTCCTTGAAATGAAAATAATTTGAACCATTTTGAAATTTTATATGTTTCTTAATAGTAATAACTTTATATAAATTAATTAAGAGACACATTTATGAAATAATCACAAATAAATCATCTAAGACTTTGTTTTTGATGATTTCTTTCTTTGCTATTGCATTTTTTTTTCCTGAAAAACCAAAATGCCAAATTATTTATTAAAAAATTTTCAAATTTAAATATAGAAGTGATTTTGAGCACCCAAAAAAAAAAAAAAAAAAATCGAAGGTTTGAACTCCAAATTTCTTATTCAATAACAAAAAATTTTACTAGTTGAACTAATTAGGTCATGTACTTAAACAATTTACCTATAACTCAAATTGATTTAGGTATTGTATCATTGGTTCATTGGCTTGACTAGTCGGTGGTCTAAGTTTAATGATTCTATTTAGAGAAAGTCTAGACTCTAGAGATATACAAAATTTAACGAATAATTTAATACATACTGATATGGCAGATTAATAGTGGTATGTAAAAAAGTGATGTGAGTGGTAGATCTAGATAAGCACCAATAAAAACATACAAACTCAACTAGTATGAAAAAAAAATGTCAATTTGTGTCTGTGTAACATTACTCTTCTCCTTATATTGGACTTCTTGTAAATATTAAAGCAAGCCATACGATACAATTCCCTATCTTTCAATGGACGAAAGAAAGAGCTGAGGACCTCTTAAGATACATATGGAAATGTAGAGAGTGCTGTGGAAGTGTTTAGTTTAGAAGTGGGATAGGGGAACAAAATTGATAAGAAAGTTTAATAGACGTTATTTAACATTTTTCCATCTCAACATTCTACGCTTTAAGGCTGCAGATTTTTTTTAAAATTTTATTTGGAGGGCAGAAAGCAATTTACTTCAGAAAAATAAATCTCTTCTTTTTTATTTCAAGGAATGAGTCATACAAATGGTTAATTAGGGCACCAATTTTGAGCTATTCTACAAATGTTTGGACTTGAGCTGGCTAACCAAGTTCAACAGGAAAATAGTATAATACTATTGTTAACATTCTTTAACTTAAAGGAAACCATAGACATTAAAGCAAAGAAAGCAAAATAGATTATTCATTATTGTCCATTTGAAACAATTTATAATGTTACCTCTAGCACCGAGTGTAATTACTCTATATCGCTATAATTTCTATGATAAGAGCATTCACATCCAGTTTCTACAAAAAAATTCCATTCTACCATCTTAAAATCTACTTTATCATTTATACCATACCATTTTATAACATACCCAACATCCCAAATTTTATTTTCTTATTCAACTTATTAAAATAATATATACTACTCAATAAAATAATATAATCCAATGTCTCTTACTCCCCCACCATCAGTCTGATTATCTTTTCCTCACTATCTCCCTTTCAACCGCCCATCACCACCACCTCTGTTACAAGAAACCACCACTACCACCACTAAAAAACCCACCACTACCACCGCTAAAAAACCCATCACCACCACCTCTGCTAGAAGAAACCCTCAAAAACACAAAAAATCAAATAATCCACCACCACCACAACAACACAAAAAACGTTCACGGCAACACAAATAATCCACCTCCACCACAGAAACACAACAACACAAAAATTAATGAAAAATCCACCACCACCACAACAACAACACAAAAAAAAAAAAAAAAAAAAATTCAAATAAACCACCACGGCAACAACAACACACACACACACACACACACACACACCAAAAAAAAAAAATCAAAGAAAAATCCACCACCACAGCAACAACACACCCACCACCACCATGGATAGAAACCCACAATCAAAGAAAAACTCACATCAAAACCCACCGAAAATCAAACCATTACCACCGTGAGGCACCAAAAATCAAACCAAAACGCACCTAGAATTCACATCACCACCGTGAGGCACACGACACCGATCTCACCATGCCACACGGCACCTTAACACGCCACGCCATGCCCACGCCATGCCATGTCGACCTCCAACGCCGTGCCACGCCAATCTCCAACCCAACTCCGGTGGCATGCTTAAAAGAAGAAGGCAGAGAGATGTGAGAGAGGGAGTGAGGATGAAGACAGATAGAATTAGAGGGGAAAAAAAGAGAGAGAAGAGAATTGAGTGGTTGAGAGAGAGAACAAATAATATAATTTTTATCGAAGATGCTACTGTACCGTCATAAAAGTAAGACGGTACTATAGCAGTATTGTAAAAAATTTTACAATTAGAAGGCCGAGTAACGTGAGGTTTTGGGACTTTGATGCTAAATATTACCAACATATGACATTTACAATACCCAATGTGAATGCTCTAAAGTAGTCTAATTCTTCTACGTTGGTTGCTGCCTACGCAACATAATTAGACAGAAATTGTTGGATCGTGTGCCTTACCGATCCATCCAACAACCAATTGGTAATCGGATAGAACACTTCCCTTAGCCCCCTTTCAGCTACAACATTCGCAATCCTAGTTACCAAGTGGAAACCCTCCAAGTTTCACCATTCCTAGGATTCGAACCTGAGACCACTTACTTGGCAGACTGAGTTCCATACCACCTCATCCAACGACGAATTGGTGAAGGATGAGGAGGCACAAATCTTTTATAGCATTCGATCGCAGACCAAGCCCATTGGTATTGGAGCGAATTGTGAAATCCTTCACAGAAATGATCGATTCAAAATATCATATATCACTTCTAAAATAAATTTCATCTAACATATAAAATGCAACAAGAATTTTCTCAAACCAAAAAAAAAAAAAAAAAAAAAAAAAAAAATGCAACAACTAATAATCACAATACCAAAAAAAACATATATTAGAACACTCAGAATTATAAGGTGAAATCCAAGTAAGCCAAACATGCTTCTTAGCAATACACTTAACATTTGAGACCCTAGTTGTTATTATTATTATTATTATTAGATAATAACCTTGTTGAAGTTAGTGACAACATGTTTGGGATTTCTATAGTTCTATAGGGGATAACAAAGAGAAACAATAGCACCTACCTACCATTCATGACTCATGAAATTGACAATAAGACTTGCTTCATCACCGCTGCCTGGGCTATGAATTGTGATGCTGCTCAACTGGGCTACCATTCACAGCAACTGGGTTTAAGTAAGGGCTTTTTAAGTGGGCCACAACGATGATGTTTAAGGGTGCTAAATGAATAATTGGGCTATGAGCTCAAAAACATAAATTTGTTAAAAAAAAAATTGACTGGATATGGGCCCAATTGCGACAGAAAGCACATGTAGAGTAACTAGAGTAGATTTTGAAACCCATCTAGCCCAGTCGAAAGTTGGAACACACAAAGTTACCGGAGAAAGCCAACCATAAGCCTTAGAGCTAGCCAGCCCAGAAGGACGATCCAAGTCAGGCCTGTAATGGATTATGTTGCTGCATCAGTTCAAAGGCACTTCAAGAAAGCTAAGGGTTGCATCAGTGTTGCATCTGTTGTAGAGTAGTCTAGAAACGACTTGTAGTTTCTTAATAGAGTTGTTAAATTGTATGTAGCTTAGTATAAGGCTTTGAGTGTTTAGTTAGTTACTCTGTTGGTCCACGTGTTTCTATTCTATTAGACATTAAACAATTCCGTTAGGATAGAGTTTTAAGCACCTAATCTGTTATGGATAGTTAGCATATATAAGATGTATTCCTGGTAATCTATTCAATACAATATATAGAATTCTCATTTGGTACTTTTCTTCTAGAATATTCTCTCTAAGAAACCATAGAAACACAGTTTTCTTCATGGTATCAGAGCCATATTAATGGCATCTTCTGCTAGTTCTTCATCTTTTGCAACAACAGGATCAACCTCGAGTTCTTCAATCACTCATGGTGTTAATCCTTCTTTGCTACTATTGTTAAATATGGCAAGTATGGCTATTGTGAAGCTTGACTACAACAATTATATAGTGTGGAGACACCAAATCGAAGTGATTTGGTAGCATATTCAATGATCAATTTCATCGATGATGATGATCATGCACCAGATCCTTTTCTTAAGGATAGCTCAAGGAATTTTACAACTGAAGCTAATCCAGAGTTCTTTCAATGGAAGAGTCATGAATAGGCCTTGTTCACTTTTCTCAATTCAACACTCTCTCCATCAATCTTGGCTTTTATTGTAGGCTAGAAATCTGGAAAAGGTGTTTGGAAGGTGCTTGAGAAAAGGTTTGCATCAGTGTCACGATCTCATATTCTCAGTCTGAGAGATGAGCTAATGAGCATCAAGAAGGGCTCAAAATCTATGGATTCTTTCTTCCAAAGAATTAAAGAAATCAGAGATAAGCTTGGGGCTGTAGCAGTCTGTGTTGATGAAGAAGAGCTAATTCATCTAGTTCTTGAAGCTCTACCATCAGAGTATGATGCATTTTGCTTTGTAATTAGAACTAGGAATGATATATTTACACTTGAACAATTGAATACACTCTTGAATGCTGAAGAAAGATCAATCAAGAAGAGGTCAATCAATTCATATCTTAGGGATTCTACATCCTTCGCTATGGCAATTAATCAATTCAATCAAGGTTTTACAAGAGGTAGAGGCAAGAATGATAATAATAGAGGTCGTGGCAATGGTAGAGGTGGCAATCAATTCTTAAGTGGTGGTCAATTTTACAATAGCAATAATCAAGTCAGTGATCATCAATTCACTTCTTTTCCATAGACCAAGTTCAATTCTTCTCAGGGACAGAAAGTTGCTTCTCAAATATGTGGTAAGAATGGTAATTCTACTTTGGACTGCTACCATCGCATGAATTTTTCTTACCAAGGTAGGCTTGCTCTAGCTAAACTTGCCTCCATGGCTGTAAGATCTATGACTGCAACTACAAGTGCTAATCAGAATCCAAACTAGCTGACTGACATTGGTGCTTCTAATCATATCACACCAAACTTGTCTTAGCTCTCTATTGCTCAGCAACCTACAACTAGTGAGTCTGTCACAGTTTGCAATGGGTAAGAATGACTAGTGACACACATTGGAAATGGTAAGCTAATCACTCCTTCTCACAATTTTTGTCTTTATAACATATTTAGGGTTCCTCAAATTGCTTCAAACTTGTTATTTGTACACAAACTGTGTCTTTAAAATAATGCATTTTGTTATTTTGATGCAAATCAATTCTCAATTCAGGATTTGCCTATGGGGAAGGTCCTTTATAGAGGGCTGAGTAAGGATGGAGTCTACCCTATATCTTTTTTTGTCTCTCTGCCTTCCTCATCCCCTTCTCATGTCAGTTCTAGTGGCTTTGCTACAATGTCTCCTTAAACTTTACTTTGGCACAATAGGCTTGGACACCCTTGTGCAAAGGTTTTACATTATGCTATGTTACCCTATCTTTCTATCAAGCTTTCTACTGTTAGTGATATATGTTCTAAGTGTACATCTTGTATAAGTGCTAAAATGCATAAGCTTCCTTTTCATAAACATGTATCAAGTACTGAATATCCTTTTCAATTAGTACATTCTGATGTATAGGGCCCTGCTCTTGTGACTTCTGTTCTTGAACACAGATTTTATGTGATTTTTGTTGATGACTTTACTCGTTTTACTTGGTTTTTTTTTTTTTTTTTTTTGTTAAAGAGAAAGTCTGATGTGTTCAAGGTCTTTTCGCATTTCAAGTCCTTGGTTGAAACTCAATTGAATGCTAAAATCAAGACCTTAAGGTCTGATGGAGGTGGTGAGTTTGTTAATAACAATTTCAAGCCTTTTTGTTTGGAGCATGGGATTCAACATCAACTTTCCTGCCCTTATTCCCCTCAGCAAAATGGTATTGCTGAGAGGAAACACAAGCAAATTGTGGAAAGTGGGTTCTCTATGCTTCATCATTCTAATCTTTCTCTTCCTTATTGGTCTTATGCTTTTAGTACTACAACTTACCTTCTAAATAGAGTTCCCACTTCTGTTTTGAACTTTATCTCACCTTGGGAAAAGTTGTATGATCACAAACCACCTCTTCATGCCTTGAAAACCTTTGGTTGTACCTGTTACCCTTTCTTGAGGCCTTACAATTCCCATAAGTTTGATCCTAAGTCTAGATAATGCATTTTTCTTGGTTATCCTCCTCAATCCAAGGGCTATATTTGCTTGGATGTTCTTACAGGTAGAATTTACATTTCATGTCATTGTGTGTTCGATGAATTTGTTTTTCCTATCTATCATGTTTCTAATTTTGAGTCTACTTCCACTCTTTTTGCTCCTTCTTCTTCTTTTGATGTCTGGCTTTCTTCCTTGCTTCCAAATTCTGCTCTAGGCCTATCTCAATCTAGTTCTAGCACTCCCTAGGGTCCTGCTTTATCTGAATCTAATTCCTTTTCTGTGCTTGTTCAGTCTTTTGATACTCTTGCTGTTCAAGCTGATTTACCTGCTTCTACTTCCATTGGTTCTATTGAGTCAGTTTTTGATGTTGTTTCAAATCCCACTAGTTCAAATCAAGCTCTTGTTCCTTTGCCCACCAATACACATCCTATACTACCAGATCCAAGAATGGTATTTTTAAGCCTAAAGTGTTTGTTGTTTAGGCTGATTATAGCTGTACTGAGCCTCCATCTTATTCTATAGCAGCTAAATATCCTCATTGGGTTGAAGCAATGGACTTTGAGTTTACTAGTTTGCAACAGCAACATACTTGGACTCTAGTTCCTTTACCACCTAATAAAAATGTTGTGGGATGTAAATGGGTGTACAAAGTTAAGAGGAATAGTGATGGTAGTATTGCTAGATTTAAAGCTAAGCTTGTTGCCAAGGGATACTTGTAGCAGTATGGTTTAGACTATGCGGAAACTTTTAGTCCAGTGGTCAAGCCTACTACTATGAGGATAATACTAGCTTTAGCTGTTCATTTTGGTTGGCCCTTGAGGCATTTGGATGTTTCTAATGCTTTTCTTCATGAAGTGTTGCGAGAGGAGGTCTACATGAGTCAACCACCTAGATATAAGGCTAATTTTAAGCCTCATCATGTCTGTTTGTTGCATAAAGCAATTTATGGTCTTAAACAGGCTCTTAGGGCCTTGTTTGACAGCTTTACTACTCAGCTTTTTCACCTGGGATTCCATGCTTCTTGTGCAGACGGTAACTTGTTTATTCTCATCCATTCAAATCATGTTGTTTACTTGCTTCTGTATGTAGATGACATTATCATTACTGGCAACCATGGTGCTTTTGTTGCTAAGATTATCAGGCAGCTTGGTGTCTCTTTTGCTCTCAAGGATTTGGGTCCTTTGAGTTACTTCTTAGGTCTATAGATTGAGTATACTGATAATGGTATCTTTGTGCATCAGTTTAAGTATGCCAAAGATTTATTGTCTAAATTCCATATGTTGGATAGTAAGCCTTGTTCAAATCCTTGTGCTTCTCACCATTCTCATGTTCCTTCTGCCTGCCCTCTTCTCTCTGATCCCACTGCATTTAGAAGCCTTGTAGGGGCTTTACAATACTTGAACTTTACTAGGCCAGACTTGTTATATGTAGTTCAGCAGGCTTGCCAGTTCATGAGTAAGCCTTCTCAGCATCATCTCATTGCTGCTAAGAGAATTCTGAGATATTTGAGAGGTACTCTTCACTTGGGCATCTATTTTAAGTTTGGTCCTCTCAATCTTTCTACCTATTGTGATGCTGATTAGGCTGGGTATCCCATTGATAGGAGATCTATTACAGGCATGGTGAATTCTCCTATCACCTGGTCTGCTAAGAAATAATCAATCGTGTCTAGATCTTCCACTAAGGCTGAGTACAGATCCCTTGCTATTAGTACTGCAAATTTATATTGGTTGAGGATGCTTCTCAAAGACTTAGGGGTTTACTTGTATCATCCTCCAATTTTTTGGTGTGACAATGTTTCAACTCTTGCTTTAGCTTCCAATCCTATTTTTCATGCTAGAACTAAGCATATTGAAGTTGATTATCATTTTGTTCGGGAGAAAGTTTTGAATAGAGATATGGTCATCAAGTATATTTCAACTTTGGATCAATTGGCTGATCTGTTTACCAAGAGCTTACCTTCCCCTCGGTTTCGTGCTCTTTCCTTCAAACTCATGGGCCTTCCTCCCCTTCGTTTGAGGGGGGATGTAAAGGATTATGTTGCTGCATCAGTTCAAAAACACTTCAAGAAAGCTAAGGGTTGCATCAGTGCTGCATTTGTTGTAGAGTAGTCTAGAAACAACTTGTAGTTTCTCAATAGAGTTGTTAAACTGTATGTAGCTTAGTATAAAGCTTTGAGTGTTAAGTTAGTTACTTTGTTGGTCCATGCGTTTCTATTCTATTGGACATTAAACAATTCTGTTAGGACAGAGTTTTAGGCACCTAATCTGTTATGGTTAGTTAGCATATATAAGATGTATTCCTGGTAATCTATTCAAACAATATACAAAATTCCCATTTGGTACTTTTCTTCTAGAATATTCTCTCTAAGAAACCATAGAAACACAGTTTTCTTCAAGGCCCAGGTCAAATCTAGTCCAGCTTAGGTTCTTCTATTTAATTTCTATCATGTCTATCTAACTAAATGAAAGGTGGAGATTAAAATCTATTAACACTTACCATTGTATATTTAAAATAACAGGAGATGTCTAGTTAAGAAAATACTAGAAGTATGTCAAACCTATACACACTCAATTCTCTATGCTCAATATTTATAAATAATTGTCCATAACTTGTATCACTTTCAGAAGTAGGTTTGCCTTCGAAACTAAGTTTGCTTAGTATCACTTTCTGCAACAAACTCATGCTTAATTAAGAAGGAATGGGATTTGCATGAGCTTTCTTGCATAGTTGCATGTTTAAATCGATTGGAGATTGAAGGCGGATGTTTAAAACGTAGTGTCATTTCTATGCACCAACGGACTTTTGAATCTCACTACAAGGGGCTTCAACACCTTACTTGTCTCAAGACATTGGAGATTAGCTGTTGTAATAAACTCCAGTCATTGCCAGAATGGGGCTTCCCATTCTCCCTGTTTTTTCTCTGCGTCAAAGAGTGCTCTTCGTTGAAACCAAAACTCCAAACTAAGATAAGAAATGATTGGTCCAATGTAGCTCACATTGCTCGCTTAGAAATTGATGAGGAAGTAATCTTGAGCAAGTCTATTAGCAAGGTACCTTTTCTACATGTATGTTAACGACAATTTGAATTGTTAGACATCAATTGAATTTACTGTACGTTGTGAAATAATTGTTACAATTACTAATAATCTTTTCTTTCTATCGTGCATAATCTTGGGCTATTTTGAAGATTCATTAGGCCAACAGCAGTTGCTCAGGTTTCTACGTAAGTTCATCTGCAATTATTCATGTTACTTTGTTTTGAGATCAATCAATATTACATTGTTGCAGGCTTCCAACTCTAATTTTCTAAACAAGTTTGAAGAATTTAGCACTGTTTCTAAGGATTAAGTGCCTTCAGATCAAAACGGTCTCCTTACATGGGGGAATTATACAGTTAGAAGAAGGATAACAATGTGGGGAAGATTTCTTTGAAGAACTAGTTTCTGGTATATCTTGGAATTGAAGAACTAGTTTTTTTTTTTTTTTTTTTTTTTTTTTTTTTCATCTTATGATGAAACAAACACTAAAAACTCATTTTCACAAACTCTATAAAATGAAAATGTTTTACTGAAAATGCTTTCAGCATTCTGAAAACATTTTATAGCCTGCATCATACATTCCCATAATCAATTCAAACTAACCACGACCAAAAAAAAAAAAAAAAAAAAAGATGTACATGAGCAATTTGCTATCCTGTCATGAGTCGCCCATTTTCAAATGCATTGGGACCAATTTATTCTTGTTGGAACTTGGAAGCTATTGCAACTTGCAAGTGAAGTCTGTCAATTAAGACATGGTGCAACATCGAGATGGACAGGTCTTCCAGGGCTCGTCATTCTTCTTTGCTTAGCAATCGTAAGTTACAAGTTGCAACGACTTAGACTTGGAATGGGCCAAATGGCTAAGAAGTCAGGATTGCTTAGCTTGCTTCCACTAGTGATCAATCAAACGTGAGTGCGGAATTTTGGTATAGAAAACATAGCACCATTAATAACAAGGACTAAAACATGAGGTTGGATTAAGTTCCACTAAACTCTTTGTTTGTTGTGAGTTCGAGTTATCTTAATTGCTAAAAATTCCTATAATCAAATAAAGAAATCTAGGTTTCGAATCTCTGTCAATACCAAAAATTAATGGGTGTTAGCTTGATGATAAAAGTAATTTTCAAGAAGTGGTTATAGGTTGAAATCCCCTATTTATCAAAAAATAATAATAATAAAATTTGTTTGTTTGTTTTCCTTTTAAAAATATTTCAATGAGAGGGAGGGTTAAAACCTAGCTAGACACATCAAGAGATACGGTGTAAACTCTTAATTAGTTAATACTTAATATTACATAATCTTATAAATTTTTTTATTGAATGCTTTTTGTTAGATGCTTTTTTCTTTTTTATAATATTTTGCTTACAAAATATATTGGATTAAAAAATAATAAATATCTCATTTAAAAATGTTTAAATTTCAATTTTTTATTTTAATATTATACACAAGATTGTGTTATGGATGGTAGTACATAACATCTTATTGATAAGTAATTTGGTATGTTTATTAAGAATAAAATACCCTATAATCCAATTATTGGATTTTCTAAATTAATCTAAATTAATCCAGTTATTGTAGCTTAAGATTATGCATAAAATATAAGCCTATAGATCATATAATAATAATATTCGATTGACTCAAAATTTGACATGTGTATTAAGAGTGTAAAGAACATGTAATTCAATGGTTAAATTTTCAAAATATGTAGTAATGTTTATAGACCTACTTCATGCTAAAATTCACTCCTTGTTTCTTCTCATGCCATTTAAAATTTTAAATGATGGTGCTTCTTAGTTCTTAACAATTAACACCACGCACAGTAGATTAGCATTTACCCATCCCAAAATGTTTCTAGGCATGGAGTAAAGGCACCTTAGGAAGTGTTATCAATCCAATTTGATCTCTATTTAACACCTTTTGTCGTCTTCTCTAAGGATTTTTTCTACAACTTTATGTGCTATCATTTATTAATTCTCTTCAATGATTAAAATTATGCATGCATAAAGCCTGAAAAAGTTTAATCTATTGTGAATGTATATGTAGTGGGAGAAATTTGTCCCTGCATCATACATTCCCAAAATCAATTCAAACTAACCGTGACCACAAAAAAAAAAAAAAAAAAAAAAAAAAAAAAAAAAAAAGATGTACATGAGCAATTTGCTATCCTGTCATGTGTCACCCATTTTCAAATGGATTGGGACCAATTTATTCTTGTTGGAACTTGGAAGCTATTGCAACTTGCAAGTGAAGTCTATCAATTCAGACATGGTGCAACATCGAGATGGACAGGTCTTCTAGGTCTCGTCATTCTTCGTTGCTTAGCCATTGTAAGTTACAAGTTGCAAGGACTTAGACTTGGAATGGGCCAAATGGCTAAGAAGTCAGGATTACTTAGCTTGCTTCCACTAGTGATCAATCAAACGTGAGTGCGGAATTTTGGTATAGAAAACATAGCACCATTAATAACAAGGACTAAAACACGAGGATGGATTAAGTTCCACTAAACTCTTTGTTTGTTGTGAGTTCGAGTTAGCATAATTGCTAAAAATTCCTATAATCGAATAAAAAATTCTAGGGTTCGAATCTCTGTCAATTCCAAAAATTAATGGGTGTTTTAGATTGATGATCAGAGTAATTTTCAAAAAGTAGTTATTGGTTGAAATCCCCTATTTATCAAAAACCAAAAAAAAAAAAAAAAAAAAAAAATTGTTTGTTTGTTTTCTTTTTAAAACTATTTCAATGAGAGGGAGGGTTAAACCCTAGCTAGACACATCAAGAGATACGGTGTAACCTCTTAATTAGTTAATACTTAATATTACATAATTTTATAATTTTTTTTATTGAATGCCCTTTTTTAGATGCTTTTTTCTTTTTTATAATATTATGCTTACAAGATATATTGGATTAAAAAATAATAAATATCTCATTTAAAAATGTTTAAATTTCAAATTTTTATTTTAATATTATACACAAGATTATGTTATGGATGGTAGTACATAACATCTTATTGATAAGTAATTTGGTATGTTTATTAAGAATAAAATACCCTATAATCCAATTATTGGATTTTCTAAATTAATCCAAATTAATCCAATTATTGTAGCTTAAGATTATGCATAAAATATAAGCTTATAGATCATATAATAATAATATTCGATTGACACAAAATTTGACATGTGTATTAAGAGTGTAAAGAACATGTAATTCAATGGTTAGATTTTCAAAATATGTAGTAATGTTTATAGACCTACTTCATGATAAAATTCACTCCTTGTTTCTTATCATGCCATTTAAAATTTTAAATGATGGTGCTTCTTAGTTCTTAACAATTAACACCACGCACAGTAGATTAGCATTTACCCATCCCAAAATGTTTCTAGGCACGGAGTAAAGGCACCTTAGGAAGCGTTATCGATCCAATTTGATTTCTATTTAACACCTTTTGTCATCTTCTCTAAGGATTTTTTCTACAACTTTATGTGCTACCATTTATTAATTCTCTTCTATGATTAAAATTATGCATGCATGAAGCTTGAAAGAGTTTAATCTATTGTGAATGTATATGCAGTGGGAGAAATTTGTCCCTGCATCATACATTCCCATAATCAATTCAAACTAACCACGGCCACAAAAAAAAAAAAAAAAAAAAAAGAAAAGAAAAAAGTTGTACATGAGCAATTTGCTATCCTGTCATGAGTCGCCCATTTTCAAATGCATTGGGACCAATTCATTCTTGTTGGAATTTGGAAGCTATTAAAACTTGCAAGTGAAGTCTGTCAATTCAGACATGGTGCAACATCGAGATGGACAGGTCTTCCAGGTCTTGTCATTCTTCTCTGCTTAGCCATCGTAAGTTACAAGTTGCAATGACTTAGACTTGGAATGGGCCAAATGGCTAAGAAGTCCGGATTGCTTAGCTTGCTTCCACTAGTGATCAATCAAACATGAGTGAGGAATTTTGGAATAGAAAACATAGAACCATTAATAACAAGGACTAAAACACGAGGATGGATTAAGTTCCACTGAACTCTTTGTTTGTTGTGAGTTCGAGTTAGCTTAATTGCTAAAAATTCCTATAATCGAATAAAGAAATCTAGGTTTCGAATCTCTGTCAATACCAAAAATTAATGGGTGTTAGCTTGACGATAAGAGTAATTTTCAAGAAGTGGTTATAGGTTGAAATCCCCTATTTATCAAAAAAAAAAAAATAATAATAATACTATTTGTTTGTTTGTTTTCTTTTAAAAAATATTTCAATGAGAGGGAGGGTTAAGACCTAGCTAGACACATCAAGAGATACGGTGTAAACTCTTAATTATTTAATACTTAATATTACATAATATTTTAATTTTTTTTATTGAATGCTTTTTTTTAGATGCTTTTTTCTTTTTTATAATATTATGCTTACAAAATATATTGGATTAAAAAATAATAAATATCTCATTTAAAAATGTTTAAATTTCAATTTTTTATTTTAATATTATACACAAGATTGTGTTATGGATGGTAGTACATAACATCATATTGATAAGTAATTTGGTATGTTTATTAAGAATAAAATACCCTATAATCCAATTATTGGATTTTCTAAATTACTCTAAATTAATCCAATTATTGTAGCTTGAGATTATGCATTAAATATAAGCTTATAGATTATATAATAATAATATTCGATTGACTCAAAATTTGACATGTCTATTTAGAGTGTAAAGAACATGTAATTCCATAGTTAGATTTTCAAAATATGTAGTAATGTTTATAGACCTACTTCAAGATAAAATTCACTCCTTGTTTCTTCTCATGCCATTTAAAATTTAAAATGATGGTGCTTCTTAGTTCTTAACAATTAACACCATGCACATTTGATTAGCATTTACCTATCCCAAAATGTTTCTAGGCATGGAGTAAAGGCACTATAGGAAGCGTTACCGATCCAGTTTGATTTCTATTTAACACCTTGGGTCGTCTTCTCTAAAGATTTTTTCTACAACTTTATGTGCTACCATTTATTAATTCTCTTCTATGATTAAAATTATGCATGCATGAAGTTTGAGAGACTTTAATCTATTGTGAATGTATATGCAGTGGGAGAAATTTGCCCCTGCATCATACATTCCCATAATCAATTCAAACTAACCACGGCCACAGAAAAAAAAAAAAAAAAAAAAAGAAAAAAAAAGAAAAAAAAAAAAAAAAAAGAGAAGAAAAAAGATGTACATGAGCAATTTGCTATCCTGTCATGAGTCGCCCATTTTCAAATGCATTGCGATCAATTTATTCTTGTTGGAACTTGGAAGCTATTGCAACTTGCAAGTGAAGTCTATCGATTCAGACATGGTGCAACATCAAGATGGACAAGTCTTCCTGGTCTCGTCATTCTTCTTTGCTTAGCCATCGTAAGTTACAAGTTACAACGACTTAGACTTGGAATGGGCCAAATGGCTAAGATTTCAGGATATGCTTAGCTTGCTTCCACTAGTGATCAATCAAACATGAGTGCGGAATTTTGGTATAGAAAACATAGCACCATTAATAACAAGGACTAAAACATGAGGATGGATTAAGTTCCACTAAACTCTTTGTTTGTTGTGAGTTCGAGTTAGCTTAATTGCTAAAAATTCCTATAATCGAATAAAAAATTCTAGGGTTCGAATCTCTGTCAATACCAAAAATTAATGGGTGGTTTAGATTGATGATCAGATTAATTTTCAAGAAGTAGTTATTGGTTGAAATCCCCTATTTATCAAAAACCCAAAAAAAAAAAAATAATTGTTTGTTTGTTTTCTTTTTAAAAATATTTCAATGAGAGGGAGGGTTAAACCCTAGGTAGACACATCAGGAGATACGGTGTAAACTCTTAATTAGTTAATACTTAATATTACATAATTTTATAATTTTTTTTTTATTGAATGATTTTTTTTAGATGCTTTTTTCTTTTTTATAATATTATGCTTACAACATATATTGGATTAAAAAAACAATTAATATCTCATTTAAAAATGTTTAAATTTCAATTTTTTATTTTAATATTATACACAAGATTGTGTTATGGATGGTAGTACATAACATCTTATTGATAAGTAATTTGGTATGTTTATTAAGAATAAAATACCCTATAATCCAATTATAGGATTTTCTAAATTACTCTAAATTAATCCAATTATTTTCGCTTAAGATTATGCATTAAATATAAGCTTATAGATTATATAATAATAATATTCGATTGACTCAAAATTTGACATGTGTATTTAGAGTGTAAAGAACATGTAATTCCAAGGTTAGATTGTCAAAATATGTAGTAATGTTTATAGACCTACTTCAAGATAAAATTCACTCCTTGTTTCTTCTCATGCCATTTAAAATTTAAAATGATGGTGCTTCTTAGTTCTTAACAATTAACACCATGCACATTTGATTAGCATTTACCTATCCCAAAATGTTTCTAGGCATGGAGTAAAGGCACTATAGGAAGCGTTATCGATCCAGTTTGATTTCTATTTAACACCTTGGGTCGTCTTCTCTAAGGATTTTTTCTACAACTTTATGTGCTACCACTTGTTAATTCTCTTCTATGATTAAAATTATGCATGCATGAAGTTTGAGAGAGTTTAATCTATTGTGAATGTATATGCAGTGGGACAAATTTGCCCCTGCATCATACATTCCCATAATCAATTCAAACTAACCACGGCCACAAGAAAAAAAAAAAAAAAAAAAAAAAAGAAGAGAAAAAAGTTGTACATGAGCAATTTGCTATCCTGTCATGAGTCGCCCATATTCTTGTTGGAACTTGGAAGCTATTGCAACTTGCAAGTGAAGTCTGTCAATTCAGACATGGTGCAACATTGAGATGGACAGGTCTTCCTGATCTCGTCATTCTTCTTTGCTTAGCCATCGTAAGTTACAAGTTACAACGACTTAGACTTGGAATGGGCCAAATGGCTAAGATTTCAGGATATGCTTAGCTTGCTTCCACGAGTGATCAATCAAACATGAGTGCGGAATTTTGGTATAGAAAACATAGCACCATTAATAACAAGGACTAAAACATGAGGATGGATTAAGTTCCACTAAACTCTTTGTTTGTTGTGAGTTCGAGTTAGCTTAATTGCTAAAAATTCCTATAATCGAATAAAAAATTCTAGGGTTCGAATCTCTGTCAATACCAAAAATTAATGAGTGTTTTAGATTGATGATCAGATTAATTTTCAAGAAGTAGTTATTGGTTGAAATCCCCTATTTATCAAAAACCAAAAAAAAAAAAAAAAGTTGTTTGTTTGTTTTCTTTTTAAAAATATTTCAATGAGAGGGAGGGTTAAACCCTAGGTAGACACATCAAGAGATACGGTGTAAACTCTTAATTAGTTAATACTTAATATTACATAATTTTATAAATTTTTTTATTGAATGATTTTTTTTAGATGCTTTTTTCTTTTTTATAATATTATGCTTACAAAATATATTGGATTAAAAAAATAATAAATATCTCATTTAAAAATGTTTAAATTTCAATTTTTTATTTTAATATTATACACAAGATTGTCTTGTGGATGATAGTACATAACATCTTATTTGATATGTAATAATATTATACCCTATAATCTAATTATTGGATTTTCTAAATTAATCTAAATTAATCCAATTGTTGTAGCTTAAGATAATGCATAAAATATAAGCTTATAGATCATATAATAATAATATTTGATTGACACAAAATTTGATATGTGTATTAAGAGTGTAAAGAACATGTAATTCAATAGTTTGTTTTTCAAAATATGTAGTAATATTTATTTTATGAAGTGGTTGTAGCCTTAGACTATAACCAATTTTGTAACTAAACTTTGTTCAAATAAAATCATTACATTGATTGAAATTTTATTATCAAATGTTTCAAGAAATTCAAAGGCAATTATTATTTATTGTTTTAAATTATTTTATAATCTATTAGAATTTTTTTTTCCTTTTACATATATAAAAACTTAGTCCCAATCGATGTACATTCTTCATGTAACTTAAACTTTGTTCCACTGAAAAAAATAACTTTTTTTGTTTTATTTTTATCATCTATTTTATTATTCAAATCTAATTATATTTGCGTGTGTGTTTCTAATGAAAAGCATAACAAAATATAAAAGACATTAGTGTATATGTTGCTTGATTGATGTATTAAAAATTAATTTCATATAACCTCTTATAGTTTATTTATTTATTTATTTATTTTTTTACTGCTTGTTCACTCAGAAAACAAATGTTTTTTTAACAATATAGTATCCATTGATATAAGTAGAAGACTAATAATTTAGCAAATAAAACAGAATCAAAATTAATTTATATTTATTTCTTAAACAAAACTATTCTATAATAAACAATATCCTGCAAATTCTAAGTACCAATAATTCATGTGAAAAAAAGAAAAGTTAATAGACAATCCGCATGCTTATAAATAAGCATCTATAACAACGATCCTTGTAAGGAGATAAGGGGAAATGGCCAACATGAATACCGCCTTTGTACTTCTTCTTAATCTTCTTTACCTTCTTTTGATAACCGAATCTATTTCACTTGAAGCTGTACCATCCAATTCTATTGCTGTAAATGCCAACGTGCGTTGCATTGAGATAGAGAGAGTAGCCCTTCAAAAATTCAGAAAAGGTCTTAAGGATCCATTCAATAGGCTTTCTTCTTGGGTGGGTCAAGATTGTTGCAATTGGGAAGGCATAGGTTGTAGCAATCAAACGAGCAACGTAGTAAAGCTTGATCTTGGAAGCTCAAATCTATGTGGTTTTGAAGGAGGAAGCCAATATACTCCTGATCAGCCTAATTGTTTGAGTGGTAAGTTAGATCCTTCTTTACAAAATCTGAAATATTTGAGTTACTTAAATCTAAGCAACATCAATTTCCAAGGAGTATCATTCCCATATTTCCTTGGTTCTCTCAAGAAGTTGACATTCCTTGACCTTTCCTTTACAATGTTTTCTGGAGTAGTGTCTCCTAGTCTTGGAAATTTAACAAATTTGAGCTATCTTAATCTCATTCCATCTCCATTTTCTGACAGAACTCTTTCTTTTTCAAATATATATTGGCTCACCAATCTCTCTTCCTTACAATACTTGAATTTGCAAAACATAGACCTTAGCAAAGCAGAAACTCATTGGCTGCAAGTTGTTAATATGCTTCCTTCACTATCAGAGTTGTATTTGTCAAGTTGTGGTCTTCATCATCTCCCTCAAACTCTTCCATTTGTCAATTTAACGTCCCTTTCGGTCCTTGATCTCTCAAATAATGGCTTCAACTCTTCTTCTATTCCCCCATGGTTGTTTAATCTTACTGCCCTCATTAATCTCAGGATCAATTTATGTGACCTAAAAGGCCCCATCCCTAACATAGCAAGGGCTAGCCTATGCAATTTGAAGAATTTAGATATGTCGTTCAATTTTATTATCAGTGGTCCAATAACTGAATTTATCCAAGCATTATCCGGATGTAGCAACCATAGACTAGAACAATTAAATTTGGGATCAAACCAACTTAGTGGTGTTTTGCCTCATTCCTTGGGGTATTTTACACATTTAAGAGAGCTCCATCTCACCAACAACTCATTCTCAGGCCCAATTCCATCAAGTATACAACATTTATCACGTTTGGAGATACTAGATCTCTCTTACAACTTGATGAATGGAACCATCCCAGAATTTATTGGACAACTTATTGAGTTGAGCATTTTGGATCTCTTCAGTAATTCTTGGGAAGGTACCATGACTGAAACTCATTTCCTAAATCTGAAAAAACTAACTTGGTTTTCCTTGTCATCAACTAGGAAATCCTTAGTTCTCAATGTGACACATGATTGGACTCCCCCTTTTAGTCTCCAAAATGTCCTAATCAAAGACTGCCAATTGGGTCCTGCATTCCCGGCATGGCTCAAAACTCAGAAGAATCTTCTTGATATCTTCCTTATAAACTCTTCAATTTCAGCTAAAATACCAAATTGGTTGTGGAATTTGTCTTCGTTGCTTTTGCATTTAGATCTTTCTCATAACCAATTGAGGGGAGACCTTCCTAAGTCATCATCTATTGAGTGGGTAGATCTAAGTTACAATAATTTAACTGGTTCACTCCCACTGTGGCCTAGTGTGGCATATCTCTCATTGAGGAAAAATCATCTTTCTGGACCATTACCAGTAAACATCTTCCAACGTATGAAAAATTTGGTCACCCTAGATCTTGCAGGAAACTTTCTAAATGGTAGTATCCCCTCATTGATCATTGGGCCGACGGATTTGTGGTTTGTTGATTTATCGAACAATCTTTTATCTGGAAACATCCCCAGGCATTGGATGAGTATGCAAACTTTAGAGGCCATTGATCTGTCGCGAAACAATCTATTGGGTAACATCCCAACCTCATTGTGCTCACTACCTACTCTTAGTTGGCTGCAACTAAGCTACAACAATCTTTCTGGAGATCTCTTTTCCACCTTGCAAAACTGCTCGAGTTTATATTCACTTGACGTTGGAGGTAATAGATTCTCAGGGACTTTGCCAAAATGGATTGGAAAAAGGCTACCATCAATATCAGAATTGCGCCTACGAGGAAACATGCTCTCAGGACCCATTTTGGAACAGTTGTGTTTTCTCACTCATCTACATGTTTTGGACTTTGCACATAATAATTTTTCAGGATCTATCCCTACTTGTTTGGGCAATTTGGCTGGTTTGAAATCTTTGATCGAATATTCTACATCACCAATCCGAAGTCTCCTTCTTCCACTAACCTACTCGGAGCATATGGATTTGACTGCAAAGGGTGCCCAACGTGAATATTACAGCCAAATTTTCTTGATGAATAGTATAGATCTTTCAAGAAACAATCTAACTGGAGAGATTCCAGAAGCATTAACAAAGCTCTCATTACTATCAACCTTAAATTTGTCATGGAATCAATTGACCGGAAAGATACCAGAGAATATAGGAGCATTGCATAGTTTAGAAACTCTTGACTTCTCATGCAACCATCTTTCAGGTCCCATTCCTCCAAGTATGTCTTCTTTGACTTTTTTAAGTCATTTGAACTTGTCATATAACAACTTGTCTGGACCTATTCCATCAGCCAACCAATTTCAAACTTTCATTGATCCGTCCATTTATGAGGGTAACCCAAAACTTTGCGGGCCTCCATTGATAACAAATTGCTCATTATTTCCAAGTGATGGGGATACAAAAGCTGTAGATGAAGACAATGAGGAATTCAGGTCTGAAAAGTTATGGTTCTATGTAAGTGTTGTATTGGGGTTCATTGTGGGATTTTGGATTGTTTGCGGTAGTTTGGTGATAAAGAAGTCTTGGAGACATGCTTACTTCAATTTTGTTGATGAAAAGAAAGATAGGCTTTTTGTGGCTGTCAAAGTTAATATGGCTCGTTTGCAAGGGAAGATTGAAGCATAGAGACGCAAAGATTGAAGGTAATTAAAAAAAGAAATCACTTTGTAGCTTCTATTTTGTGACTTCATTTCTTCTTTTTAATTTCTCTTTATTATTTATCGGTGCAGTTGTGCTTCATTATCACGTGGAAGTCCCAGTACTTGGAGATCCTATGATTTACAGTACGTGTTTCTTCAGTTCATGCACGTGGAGAAGTACTCTGTTAGAGATTAAGTTATGTTAGTTTGTTTGTTGTAACATAGATAGTTGTGTTGTTGTATCAATGGAAAAGCTCAGGCGTGGTATTTTGATTAGTATAAATAGATAGCTCACTATAATTAATGAAGAGCAATTAGTTGTATAATTTTTCTCAGTTTGATCCAATATTGCGAGTTTCTTCTCTTCTCTTCTCTTCTCTCTCTCTCCCTCTCTCTCTCTCTCTCTCTCTCTCTCTCTCCTCACTTGAACATTGATAAACATGAAAAATAAGTAAATCTTTCAAACAAAAGATGAATCTTACATGTTCGATTGTACTTCTATAATATTTTTTGAGCATTCACTTGCAGCCAGCTATATTGTAATGGAAAATACTAAAGCCTTAAACTATTTTATAAATTTTTTTACGATTTGCTGATGTGATAAGTGATTATTAGTATGTATAAAAGTGATGTTGATAATGGGCACAAATAAAAACTATTAATAATTTATCATATTAATAGATTATTTACACTATTTTCACTATTTATGATACTTTTCACAGGATTTTATCCTTGAATGATGCTAGAGATACTACAAATTTTACTACTTATGTCTTACAAATTGGCATGTCACCAATTTCAAAAAATAATTTCAAACATTTATTCATTATATTTTTTTAGTAACACTAATCACATTTTTACTACATCGGGTTGTAAAGTTTTTAGTAGCTACAAATTGGTTATTTTTGTTTATTTATTTTAATAATATGAATTATATTCATATTTGCTTACAATTGTTTATTTATTTTGTTATTATTGTTGATTAATATTTTTTAGATTAATTTCACTTTTAATATCTTCTTTTAATTTTGCCACCTTTAGACTAAAATCCTGGCTCTGCCACTGTTTTAAAATAGTTTGTGATAACTGTAACATTATTCTTTTGTCATAGACTATACTAAACATTACGGTGAAGAGGGACGAAGCTACGGTAGTTTGTAGCAACTGTACATACTACACACTACACAGATGATTTTTTAACTATAGTATCTATATTACTATTTAAGGAGCTTCCCGGTTTGGATTCCTTTTTTTTTTTTTTTTTTTTTTTTTTTTTGGGTTCAAAAATGCCCCTACACCCCTATGTTTTAGTAGGAAAAAAAAAAAAAATTAAATAACAATCCGGTAAAAATACAACTCTAACTCCTACTAAAATATTGCCTAAAAAATAGGGACACTCTGCTGTTAGATTTTCAAAATAGAAAAAAAAAATATATATATATATATATATAAAATAAAAATTATGACTCTAATGACTTTACTCAAAAAAAAAAAAAAAAATTATGACATTATAAAAAAAATAAAAAAAAATCTCATCGCACGCACGAATAGTTAGTTAATAATTAACTTATGCCTTGGCTACTCTTTACTAGTATAACTTTTTTTTTTTTTTTATTGACTTCAAAACTCAAAATTATTATTATTATTATTATTATTATTATTATTATTATTATTATTAATGCGTGTTCTAATTAGCTTAGTTGGTAACATCTCATGTCATCGAATAAGATTTAGAATATGAACTCTATCTATACCAAAAACCGATTAGTGTCTTAACATAATGATAAGAGCAATCATTATGGAATGAACCCCATAAATTAGAAATAATAACATCTCAAATAGAAAAGAAAAATATTTACTTACTATTATTATTTTTTTGATAATGGTAATAATTAACAACTGAAGTATAATTATTTGTGAGATTGCTACAAGATTTTTCTCCCCTGGCTGGCTAGCTGGACCACTGGAGGATTCCAAAATAGACTTTTGCCTTGTTGAAAGCTAGCTGGTGGAAGTGATGGGTGTCTAATAAATGACTCTAATCTAATGACTTAACAAGGAGTCAGTACAGATCTTTTGCCGTGATTTACTGTGATGGAATAGGAATTTGGTTCTTGTTTGGTTTTCTATGTAACACATTTGGTTGTCTTCTATCTAAGGATTTTTCCTACAACTTTCTGTCCTAGGGTTTATTAATTCTCCTCTGTAGTTAAAATTATGCATCAAACTTTAAAATTTTAATCTGTAATTTTTTAATAAAAAGAAATGTTACATCATTTAAAAAATGTTAAGTCATTATTTTGTTAACCACTTCAGCAATACTACTAATGGAAGTTAACCGAAAGACTTAAACGGCTCATTTTGAAAATTTGAGGGACCAATTGTGCTCACTTGAAACTTGAGAAACCAATTGCGCATACATGATAAACTTCAAGAACTAATAGTATAATTTTGCCATATTAATTTAATTCTTCTCTGTATTTAAAATTATGCATAAAGCTTTAAAAATTTTAATCTGTTGTTGTGAGTGAATATGCAGTGGGCGAAATTTGTCTCTGTATCATACATTACCATAATCAATTCAAACATGGCAAGAAACAGAAACAAAAAGAAAAGGGGCCTACTGAAACTGAAAAAGAGTTGAAGTTTCTGTAGCCAAAGACTTGGGACCGCATTGAGTAGGACAGGTCTTCTTGGTCCTATCATTTTTATTTTCCAGCCATGCCATTACAACGACGAAGAGAAGAAATGGCTTGAACCAATGTTAAAATGGCTAAGAAATCAGGAATGCTAGTCTGCGAGCATGGATCAAGTTGATAATTGATAGTTACAGGAGAGGGAAAACATCAAGTGGTCAATTAAGTTATAAAACTTCTCCTGACCGCTAACTCTTGTTTTTTTTTTTTTTGATACACGCTAACTGTTGTTAATATTACACTATTCATGCTTACAAAATATCAAGAACTTAAGATATGCCATCTTGACTTCTAAGATATGCCATCTTGACTTCTACAAACAAAAAATCTTTCTTACTCAGATAGATCCACTTAAATAAAAAATACAAATAAAAAACTAAATGCTATGAGTGATATATATAAACACACATAAAATAATGTTTAGGTTTTATTTAGAGTAAAAGCACCTATAGACGTACATGATTTTTCATTTTTTATTCTCTTTAAAACAAATTTCATAATAAAACAACATTATTTTTATATTTGATTTGTTTTTTGACAATTCAATAATCAAAGAAGGGGGTGATTTCAACCCTTAAAAGTTGTTAACTAGTTGAACAAAACACTCTTGACAGCAATATTTGAATTTATTATTATATTTTATTTAAGTCTCAATTTACTCTTATGTATTCAAATGACATATTTAACTTAATATTTTATGTTAATATATTAATGATTATATAGAGATTTATTTTTGTGCGTGTATATATATATATATATATATATTCAGTTGAGATAAAAGACTTTTGACAATTTTTCATAAAAAGTTTCCGAAAATGGTTTGTTAACAAATGCCCTTAGGGCATACGTTAGTAATACCCTTGTTATAAGTATTTTAGAAAGTGGGCTGGAAAAGTCCATCACGGGGGAGTTTGAGTGGATGGTTGATGAAGTACTACATACGTTCTTGGAAAAAATCAAAGTGGTTGGTTGATGGAGTACCACACATGGTCTTGAAAATGGGTTGGAAAAGTCCATCAAGGGGGAGTCTGAGGTTGATGAAGTACTACATACGTTCTTGGAAAATAACAAAGTGGATGGTTGATGAAGTACATGCATATTGGACTTTGGAATTTTAATTAATACACAGTTAGACCTTGAATTATTGAAGGGGTTGAGACTGGAATTCTTGCCATTTGGTCATCCTTTGGCCACTATCGTTGATGCATTGTATTTCCTGTAGAAGATGATTTAACCTATTGATTGACGTAGATAAGATAGCACATGCCTTTCTGGAGCAGTAGAGGCGCAGGAAGTCCAAAGGGGATGCCAGTAGAGGCCATTAAGCGCGACAGTGTCAGAATTTTATAAAATTTGGCAGGTTAAAGAGAAACGGTGTTCTGATCCAGACTCATGGCATGCCTTGAGTGTCGCCAAAATTTAGGCGATTTTCTTTGTTAAGGCCCTGAAAATAGTGTTTTTGCTATTTATAGTAATATTTGTTTTTCCTTAATAACTTTTAGTTTAAAAGTCAGAATAAGGTCTCATTTGTTTTGGGAAGACCCTTAAGGTCAGTAGTTTATGATTCTGCATTTAACTCAAATTTTCCATTTTTGTTAAATTTCGGTATTTACCTAATCGAGTAATTAGTGCGAATTAGGGTTTTAGACGTTTTTCTCAGTATTTATATGTTTTGTAGCTGTCAGAGGTAGACCAGACAATTATCAATAAACACAAACATTTTGTCAAAATTTCTTCTGGTGGATTCCAGTTTTTATCTCCTTATGGATTCAGGGAAACTCCTTGTGGATTCGAGATTTATTACTAGAAACTAATAGTTTGGTTTCTATCCCATCAAGAAAGCATCGTGTACGCTTTCTTTAGGCTTCCACAATATCAGCTAGTATCATAGCCTTAACTTACCTTGGTCTGATGGCTAACCAACGAGACATTGACCACCACAACAATGACGGCGGGGACGATGTCAGTAACCTAGTCCTCACTAGGGCTGAGTTCCTTGATTTTCGTGATGAAAATCAACAGTTTCGTGATTCAACCCAACATACCCAAGACCAGATTCGAGAAGCACTTGAATCCCTGCTTAACCGAAACCCTAATCATGATGATGAAGAACGACATGATAGTCAAGGGTGTGGCCCTCCCCATCGCGGTCCAAATCGAAATAGGCAGCAAGACTACGATGAAGAGAACAATGAGGACGAAGAGTATGCAGAGAGAGTCCTTGGGAATCATCATGGTTCTGCGAGGGATATTGGCCGAGATTATCAGGAGCAGAGATACTATCGGATGAAAGTAGAGTTATCATCCTTTAATGGTAATGTCTCCATTGAAGAGTATCTAGATTGGGTCAATGAGGTGGAGAAGTTTTTCGATTATATATATACTGTAGATGACAAACAGGTGTGTTTGGTGGCATAAGAATTGAAGAGATGAGCATCTGTCTGGTGGGATCATGTTCAATTAAACTGTACCCGTGAACGAAAGCTTCCGATACGATCGTGGAAGAGGATGAAGAGATTAATGGCAGATCTGTTCTTACCATTAGATTACTAGCAGGAGTTGTTTAGACAGTACCAAGATTGTAGGTAGGGTACTCAGATAGTTAATGAGTACATGGAGGAGTTTGACAAGTTGGCAAATCGCAATGATTTAGAGGAAACTAAAGATCAATGGATATCCAGATTTGTACATAGATTGCAAGTTTCCATCCGAGATCAGGTATTCTTACAGACCCTATATACTTTAAATGAGGTTGTAATCCTATCCAAGAAAATAGAATATTAGCATCTTAGGACAGGTTCGAAAATATTCCACCGTAGTGCAGAGTCATCCAGTTCCACTGCCAACAAAGGTAAACAGCCCATGTTTATGCCATGATCACAAAATATGGTTAGGGAGAATAGTGGGGTCAACTAGTCCACAGTAGTAGTAGCAGATTCTGCACTCCAGATGATAGCGAACGCTAACCCCTATGTTAGGTCAACTGGGAATAAGTGCTATAGGTATGGAGAACCAGGACATCAAAGTATTACTTGTCGCCGTAGTGAATCTGGTGGTGGCAGAAGAAGGCAGGGCAGAAGGTGAATAAGAAGGTAAAGAGATGCATAATGATGCTGATCCATATGCCTATGATCCCAATGAGGTCCAAGAAGATGAGGAAGGCATGCCATTAGGGAGGTCTTTGGTGATTAAGAGGTTGTTGCTCCCACTGAGGGTGGATTACGGTGATTAGAGGAATGAGATATTTCGAGCACAATGCACTATCAGTAAGAGGGTCTGTGATTTGATCATTAACAATGGCAGTGTAAAGAACATCGTGTCGAAGAGTTTGGTTACTGAGCTGGAAATGAAGACAGAAAAGCATCCCTCTACGTACAAGATAGGTTGGATCAAGAAAGGTATGGGAACTCTTATTACTTAACAATGTCGTGTTACTTTTTCTAGGGATAAATGTTATGTAGATGAAGTAGTTTGTGATGTTGTTGAAATGAATGCATGTCATTTAATATTGGGTAGACTATGGTAGTATGATGTAGATGCTACTCATAGGTGTGAGGATAATGTGTATTTGTTTTTTAGGAATGGCAGAAAAATTGTCCTTTGTCCTATTATGGAAGGCAGTGTACCCAAAACTTCTAAAGTGGAGGGGAAGCTGATAAGGGAGAAAATAACACTTGCTTGTATTAGGGTGCACGTCAACGGATGTAAGTAAAGTAGACAGGCAAAAGCGGACGGTTATAGTCTCAACCGTTCGTTTCCGTTAAGAGAATTGGTACATATTTGATTGGTGTAGGACGCCCGTAAAACACACCTGAAAGACTAACACCATCTATAGGCTGACGGTGATAAGGCTGAAGGGAGTTGGGATAAAGCTGACGACCCCGACGAGGTAGCAGGCGAAGCTGACGACCCTAAAAGCTGACGGCTCCAATGTATCCTTGACTAGATCATCACGTGTGAGTATATAAGGAAATGTCTTGTGTCTCACCTTGAGTGTTAGTCGCCTACAAGGAAAGGATTCCACAATATACGCTTATGAGGATTCCTATAAGGAAAAGACTTCTAGCCCAAGGAAAGGAGGTTGATAGGCCACAAACTGAATGACCCCTTGTGATAAAATCAATTAACTAATTAGCTAAGTTATTAATTAATCAATTTAACATGCAAATACGTGGAAACACAAACAAATCACCAAACAACTAAATATGCAGCGGAAAATAAATGACACGGTGATTTGTTTACGAGTGGGCAAAACCCTAACGGCAAAAACCCCACCGGGTGATTTTCAGGTCACCACTCCCGAAACTCCACTATTATCAAATCAAGCGGTTACAAGTAAAGGAATCCCAAGTACCTTACCAACCTACAGTTGAACCCTTACCCCAATACCCAATTAGACTTCATCTGTAGTGACAATTTCCACCTTTGATGCACGGCTCCCAAGTACGTGACTAACCAATGCGCGGATCCCAGTACGCGACTTCAAACACCAACTAAGAAGGAGAGGTTGGCTGCAAAGTTCTTCAGTTCATCATACACGATGAAGATCAGGAAGATGCTTGCCTATGGTGCAAATACACAGCAACTTCTTGAGAGAAGATGAACTAGGTTAAGAACTTCGTCTTTTGATCACAATTTGCTTGAACAAGGATTGCTCAATGCTTTTGCAACTTGCGTACTATTTGACGGCTCTTAAAACAATCCTTTTATATGTTTAGGGTTAGAAGAAAAGAAGGTCCAAAAGCATATTCACGGATCCCAAGAAAATCAAATCAGAAAAACTGATTTTATAATTCTCGACAGATAGCAGGTGTCAAGGTAGCTATCGAGCAAGTGTCGAGATTTAATGAAATTGCACTTCAACTTGCTTTTTCTTGGACAGACTTGATGACTTCAACACTTGATCTTGAAACCTTGTTTCTTGAAGTATTAAAAACACCTAGAACTACCCAATTACAAGTAGAGTGCATTTTGTCAAAAAGGATTAGCCAATTTACATAAACAAGTGACATATGTTCTTAACAAGTGAACGCACATATGTCCTAACAATCTCCCCCTTTGGCAATCCATGACAAAACCACAACAAACAAATGAACGTATGAGAGAAGTCATAAATCACTCAACTCATATTCACTTGTTGAATACAATAAAATCTATCCTAACACAAACTCTTGAAAAGCTTTGCAAGAAGAGAGTTTATGGCAAGTGGACTTTGACAACCTGTATTTCTGAAACACTTTAAACAAAACTCATCAAGGCATCTTGTGTGAAACAGAAATAAATATATTGCATACAAGTATAAAGAACATGTGTATAAAGATAGAGAAGAAACAACACATGAAGAGAGAGGAGAAAGAAACATACATCCACATATATAGAAAATAAGTACAATATATGTAAAACTGGTCAAAAGACCTCATATACAAGATCAATGTATCTATAAAGAATAGAAAAGAAAAGATACATCAAAACCTTACTACATCCCTCAAAAATATCAACACTCCCCCTATCAAAATGTCCTATACTAACTCTCCCCCTAAAATGACTACTCTTATAATCCCAAAACTACTCCCCCTTTTTGTCACGAGTGACAAAGGGTAGAGTGTCATGTAGACATCTCATCAGTAGAGCTAGCATCCCCATCATCATCATCATTCTCATCATCCTCAGAATCTGAAGTTGCTAGAGTAGGTGGTGAAGGAGTAGCCTCTGGAGCAAAACCACCCATGGTCGCCTGCCGTCGTGCAATACGACTAACATGAACATTCACCTGATACAGCTCAGCGGAGAGTGTATCAAGGCGAGTGTCCATGCGCTGTAGCTGCGCCATAATATCTCCAAGAGATACATCGCCCATAGAGGAAGGAGCAGATGTGGATGGAGCTGATTTGGATGGAGCTGAACGGGAGGGAGGAGTGGCATCCGTCTATCGCGACCTAAACTGAGCCTCACTACGTTTTACGGTAGCGGCATCTATGGCACAGATGTGAGTGAAGTGGTCGGACACAGGAAAAGGGATAGAAAAATGGCGTAAGATCCTCGTGATAGCGGAAGGAAAGATAAGCTTATCACGGGACGCCGAATCTAGATGGACATCTATAATAAAAAGGATGAAGTGAGAAGGAAAATCTATAGTAAGATGCTCTAGAAGTGATAGAAAAAATCGAGCACGAGGCTCTGTGATAGAGTTGTAATGAGAGAGTGGATGGAGTACAAAGGTCATCACCATGTTAAGAAATCTAGGACCTTTAGCAAAAAGCCTACATGATGTGTATTGATGCTCACCCCAATCAGTAGGACGCTGACAGAAGGCAGAGATGAGCTCATCTTTGGACACAATCCTCAGACGCTCACAGGAAGGGTAATCAGGAAAATCTATCCTAGGTACCCTAAGCACATCTGCAACTAGCTGCGGTGTGACAGGAATACGCGTACCTCGAACGCGAGTGAAAAAGAGAGGTACTGAACGATCTATCCCGTGTATGTTGGAGTAAAACTCCTGTATCAGCACGAGAGGGCAAGTGACCGGAACGTCACACAGTGACCCCCATCCCCTACTGTGAATGACAGAGGGAAGGTCAGTGTCGGCGAAGTCTGCCAAAATGACTTGGCGTTCCGAATGAACACTTCGTCGAGAAAAGTTCTCCGAAAATGCCTTGTGGGCATCTCCATCACAAAACCGAAGGTTAAGAGGAGTAGAGTCAGAAGAAGAGGAAGCTCTAGAATGCAAAGGGTTCCGAGCAGGAGTGGATTTACGTTTGGGTGCCATAAACACTACTAACGTAAAAGAATGAGAAAGAGATAGAGAGGGAGACAATCAGAAAAGTCCCAAAACAGTTCAAATAGATCAAATATATTGAACAACAAGTACATATGCATGGGAATGCATGAACATGTGACATGCAAAGGAAAAAACATCATGGGCTCAGCTCAATCCAATCCTAGCAGCACACAAACATAGAGCACACATCTAAATGCATGTAAATATCATTATAATGCACATGAAATGCAATGTATGACATTTTGAAAACATTTAAGTGCAAGCCCAACCCAAAATTTGAAGAAAAACTCATCAATTTTGAAAAACCCTAAAAATTTTCAAAAAATCCCAAAAACTAGGTTTCAAAACATGAAATGCATGAAAAAGGAAGGGAAAAATGAACTTACCAAGTGATTAGAAGCAAGGAATGGTCAAGATCCAAGTGGGTTGGAAGATTTGAGTGAGAGAATGGTGTTTGGGAGGTGAAACGCCTCGAACAGATCGAGAGAGATCAAGAGAAATGAGTGAAAATCGCGACAGGAGCTTTTATAGACACCTCAGTAATTCTCGACAGCTGAGGTGTCTAGAGGTATCGAGGAAGCTGTCAAGGAAGGTATCAAGGAAATGGCCTTCGACAGCTGCAGGTGTCGAGAAGGTGTCGAGGTACAAAGACCAATTTCAGAGAACAGAAGCTCGATCGATCGACAAGGTATCGAGAAGCTATCGAGGAGACAGAAACTTTCTCGATCGATCCATCAGGTGTCGAGACAGGTGTCGAGATTGCGATTAGAAAGGGCATGAGAATCTCGACAGATGACCAGGTGTCGAGGAGGTGTCGAGGAGGTGTCGAGCCATCAGTGAAAAGCAGTTTTTCGAGAAGTGAAAAACACAAACATGAATGCAATCCAACAAGCACCTCAACCAATGATCCACTCAACATAAAAAGCTCTCAAAATCATCTCTCAACAAGAATTTTAAGCACATGGATCCTCAAAAACACACACACACACACTAATCAAGTCTAACCAATTTTATTTTTCAAAAACAAGTTAAGATAGTTTAGTGAACATACATTAGCATATGTAAACACTTGTGATGGCCAAATCACATTGTACCTGCACATGTATCAAAAGTAGCAAAGAATATTGCGTGTTGTGTGTGAAAAACATCACAAGATTGCATATGTGTATACATGTTATGACGATCTGAGATATGAGAAAATAACCTTAACTCACACACAATCATAACTGTTTGATGGGGACTATCACCTTTGAGGTACATCCTATGACTCCCACATCTCCTAGAAAACACGTTTGCAATCATGTTTAAAGAATTTTTAATCTTTTTGCTTTATATTTTCTTTGCATATTTTCTTTTAAGCATATCATGCATGGGCATAAAAAGAGAGAAAAGAAATACCCAACATATTAAGCATAGACATTGCACTTTTGCTATGCCGAAGCATACGGATGTCTTTGACACTGCACTTTTGCTATGCCGAAGCATATAGGTGTCTATGACACTACACTTTTGCTATGCCGAAGCATACAGGTGTCATACTATGATTGGTAGGAAACAGTGGTGAGATGGTCATTTATGCCTTTCTCTTAGGATTTTCTAGTCCCACCCGTCAAAAAGAGTGATATGAGTGTTAAGTTTAAGAGATAACTTAATCTTACTCATCACAAACAAGAGCCACAAAGCTCACTTGCTTAGTTGTGCATAGAGATGCTCATCTAAGCTACAAGAGATACAAAGTTTAGAAAACTTTGTTTCATTGGCCATCCAAAGTACACAAATACCAAAGTACACATAACACACTGTTTTTGTATTTTTCAATTTTTCAAAATTTTTATTATTATTTTTATATCGAAAACAAAATAAACAAAACTGAAAATAAAAAAACAAAAACATGTTATCAAAGCAAAGCAAAAACTAGATGCAAATGCATGAGGAAGAGGGACAAAAGAAGGAGATCAATCCATGGAGATGACACCAATGTTCTGATGAAGGAATTCAAAACGTTTGCTGTCAAGAGGTTTGGTGAACAAGTCAGCCTTCTGATCATCAGTGTGGATCAACTCAAGAGTGAGAGTACCATCTTCGACAAGCTCCCTAATGAAGTGATGTCGAATCTCTATGTGTTTGGTTCTAGAATGTTGAACCGGGTTCTTAGAGATATTGATGGCAGTGGTATTGTCACAGTAAATAGTGAGATGCTCTTGACAAATACCATAATCATGGAGGAGTTTTTGCATCCAGAGGAGTTGGGTGCAGCAGCTACCAGCAGCGATGTACTCAGCTTCTGTAGTGGATAAGGAGATGGAGTTCTGCTTTTTGCTCATCCAAGAGACAAGATTGTTACCACATAAAAACAACCCCCCGAGGTACTCTTTCTATCATCAGCATTTCCAGCCCAATCAGCATCAGAGTACCCAGCTAAGACACCATTAGTGTCCTTACTATACCACACACCGAACTCAGCAGTGGTTTTGACATACTTTATAATTCTTTTTAAAGCACTCATGTGAGATTCTTTGGGGTTAGCCTGATATCTAGCACACACACCAACACTATAACTAATGTCAGGTCTACTAGCAGTAAGGTAAAGAAGACTACCTATCATGCTTCTATAGAGAGAAGAATCAACACTTTTGCCTAACAAGTCTACAGTGAGTTTAACATTAGGGCTCATAGGGGTTCTAACAGAACTAGCAAAATCCAAACCAAACTTTTTCACAAGATTCTTAGCATATTTAGATTGAGAAAGGAATATACCTGAATCTTGTTGGCGAATCTGCAATCCTAGGAAGTGAGTCAGCTCTCCAATCATGCTCATCTCGAACTCGGCTTGCATGAGTTTTGAGAAGCCATGAGCCAGTTCATCCTTAGTCGACCCAAAGATGATATCATCAACATAGACTTGAGCAACTATCAACTCCCCATCTTCCTTTTTGATGAAGAGAGTTTGATTAACCTTCCCTCTTGTGAACCCATGTGACACTAGATATTGTGTGAGTCTATCATACCAGGCTCTAAGAGCTTGCTTCAACCCATAAAGTGCCTTTTTAAGGTACAACACATGATCCGGAAAGTGTGGATCAATGAATCCTTTTGCTTGAGCCACATAGACATCCTCTTTAAGTAACCCGTTCAAGAAGGCAGTCTTTACATCCATCTAATAAAGTTTGAAATTCAGTTGACATGCTAGGGCAAGAAGAATTCTGATTGACTCCATTCGGGCAACTGGGGCAAATGTCTCATCATAGTCTACTCCTTCCATTTGTGAGTATCCTTGAGCCATAAGTCGAGCCTTGTTGCGAATCACATTTCCTTCTTCATCAGTCTTGTTGCGAAATATCTACTTTGTACCGATGATGTGTTCTCCTTCCGGTCTAGTTACTAGAGTCCAAACATCATTCCTCTGAAACTGAAGTAATTCATCATGCATTGCTTTAACCCAACTCTCATCTTGTAATGCTTCCTCAACTTTCTTAGGTTTAACCTGTGACAAGTAGCAGGAATAAGACACAAAGTTGGCAACACATTTATCAACTGTACGTTTCCTTAATGTGAGTTCATTCATGTCTCCCACAATAAATTCTGGGGGATGATTTAATTTGATTCTAGATGAAGGTCCCTTCTTTTCATGAGATTCAGACTCTGGTGAAATGGGTAAGTCTGTAGAGTCTTCCACAATACTGGGAGTACTTGGAGAAGCAGGTTCTTGTTCAGTAATGTCTTGAACTTCCCTAGGCTCAGAAGGAAGAATTTCTTTGGGGAGTCCCTCAATGCCTTTCTCTGAACTTGACTCTAAAGACTCATCAATAACAACATTTACTGTCTCCATTACCTTCATAGTTCTTTTGTTGTACACCCGATAAGCCTTGCTTTTAGATGAGTAACCCAGAAATATGCTTTCATCGCTCTGAGAGTCAAACTTTCCCACATTCTCTCTATCCTTGAGAATGAAGCAGGTACTTCCAAAAATTCTGAAGTACTTCACATTAGGTTTCCTTCCTTTCCACAACTCATGGGGAGTCTTTTTGGTACCGGCTCTGAAGTATACCCTATTAACTGTATGACATGCAGTGTTTATAGCTTCTCCCCACAAGTTTCTAGCCATATCTTTGTTATGCAGCATGGCTCTAGCCATCTCTTGAATAACCCTATTCTTCCTTTCTACCACACCATTTTGCTGAGGCGTAATAGGAGCAGAAAATTCTTGAGATATACCCGATCTTATGCAGAAGGATTCCATGTATGAGTTCTCGAATTCCTTCCCATGGTCACTTCGAATTCGATCAATCTTCAGGCTCTTTCCATTCTGCAGTCTTGTGCATAAAGCCTCAATGTGCTCAGGAGCATTAGACTTGGATTGTAGTAGAATGACCCAAGTGTATCGGGTGAAGTCATCTACCACAACCATGATGTATCTCTTACCCCCAAGAGACTCGGTTCTGGTTGGACCCATAAGATCTAAGTGCAACAGCTCCAATGGTCTGGATGTAGCTGACGTCTAAGTGCCTGGATGCTTAGCCTTTGTCTGTTTTCCAAGCTGACATGGTCCACACACCACATTGCTTATTCTACTAAGCTTTGGTATCCCTAAGACTGATTCATGCTTAGATACAATAGATAAATGCTTGTAACTAGCATGTCCCATTCGTTGATGCCACAGATCTTCATTAGGTAAACAAATGCTATTACACACAATATCAGCATCAGGAACCAATCCATAGCAGTTGTCCAAAGTGCGAACCCCACTAATGAGCTTCTTTCCAGACTCATCCATGACAAGACACTTTCCTTTTGAGAATAGCACCATGAAGTCTTGATCACATATCTGACTTATGCTCAATAGGTTCACCCTTAGACCTTCTACATAAAGGACATTCGCAATGTCTGGCAGTCCTGGCAGAGATATAATCCTTTTCCCTTTAATTTGTGACTTGCTTCCATCACCAAAGGTAACATTGCCACCTTTCTTAGACTCTAAGATTTTGAAGAGAGATCTATCTCCAGTTATGTGTCATGAGCAACCATTGTCAAGATACCATAGACATGTGTCCATTACCTTGAATGCAGACTTCATCATGAAACATACTTCATGCTTAGATGATAAATCAGAGGGAATGGTTCTTTCTCTCAACTGCCTTTTATGAGCTAAGCCTATAACTTTCACTCTTCTCAGACGAACTCTTTTGCACATTTTCATTCTGAGACAATCTAGTTTCTTCTTAGCAAAATTGAGATCCTTTCCAATAGTCATCATAAGAGAATTCAAATAACTTTTAGACTTGTATTTTCTGAGACACTCAAGCAAATAATGATTAGAAAAACAAGATGTATTTGAAAACAAAGATCTCTTCAAGTAGGTTACAGCCAATGACAACAGGGGTCGATGGATCAATACAGCAAAGATTAAACCTAATCAGAGTGTGCCCGCTCTGATACCACTTAATAGGCCACAAACTGAATGACCCCTTGTGATAAAATCAATTAATTAATTAGCCAAGTTAATAATTAATCAATTTAACATGCAAATACGTGGAAGCACAAACAAATCACCAAACAACTAAATATGCAGCGGAAATTAAATGACACGGTGATTTGTTTACGAATGGAGAAAACCCTAACGGCAAAAATCTCACCGGGTGATTTTCAGGTCACCACTCCCGAAACTCCACTATTATCAAATCAAGCGGTTACAAGTAAAGGAATCCCAAGTACCTTACCAACTTACAGTTGAACCCTTACCCCAATACCCAATTGGACTTGATCTGTAGTGACAATTTCCACCTTTGATGCACGGCTCCCAAGTACGTGACTAACCAATGCGCGGATCCCAGTACGCGACTTCAAACACCAACTAAGAAGGAGATGTTGGGTACAAAGTTCTTCAATTCATCATACACGATGAAGATCAGGAAGATGCTTGGTTACAAAACCCTATGGTACAAATACACAGCAACTTCTTGAGAGAAGATGAACTAGGTTAAGAACTTCGTCTTTTGATCACAATTTGCTTGAACAAGGATTGCTCAATGCTTTTGCAACTTGTGTACTATTTGATGGCTCTTAAAATAATCCTTTTATATGTTTAGGGTTAGAAGAAAAGAAGGCCCAAAAGCATATTCACGGATCCCAAGAAAATCAAATCAGAAAAACTGATTTTATAATTCTCGACAGATAGCAGGTGTCGAGGTAGCTATCGAGCAGGTGTCGAGATTTAATGAAATTGCACTTCAGCTTGCTTTGTCTTGGATAGACTTGATGACTTCAACACTTGATCTTGAAACCTTGTTTCTTGAAGTATTAAAAACACCTAGAACTACCCAATTACAAGTAGAGTGCGTTTTGTCAAAAAGGATTAGCCAATTTACATAAACAAGTGACATATGTTCTTAACAAGTGAATACACATATGTCCTAACAGAGGTCAACCTTTTACCACTATAAAAGCCCCAATACCCTCTCAAACCAAGGTACGCATAATTAACCCCTCTCTAGCACTCTAGAGTTGTAAGAAGTTCTAACTTGGTCTTCGGAGGGTATTTGGCCGGCACCACACTGGTGCTCTCTGTTAGGTCTTCTCCTTTTTTTTGTGCAGGTGCTGTTAGAGTGTGCGAGTATCGTGTGGCTCATTGGTGGTTTTTTTGGCATCATCAGTTGGCGCCGTCTGTGGGAAAGTGTTTTACTGCGATTCGCAAGCCATAAAATAATTTCCCGGATAAAAGAATTGCATGGTGCTTACTCGCTCGATGGCAACCACAAACGACGTTCAAGAAGAGGAACCACCCACGACCGCCCTCGCGAGACAAGTTCAAACTCTCGCCGCCGCCGTGGAACGCCTCACCAAAAAAAACCATGATCTGGAAGAACAGTTGCGTTAGAAGAATGCAACACCGAATAACCGAAGAGATGATCAGGAAGGGACCAGTGCTGAAAGAAGGAACCAGAAGGGACCCGAAGGTAGCAACACTCCAGACCAATAGGAACGACAGGAAACCAGCCGTCCCTTCGGTTTTGACACCGCCCCCCTTACGTGGTTGCGAAGATGCAATTAATGAAGGAAAGGATGGACCTTATGATGAACACCCTCAAAGGACAGGTGTCTAGCGACCTCGACGATTTGGTCCACCGAACCGATTCGCCATTCACCACCTCTGTCAACTCCTTCCCCCTACTGCAGAAGTTTCGCATGCCGCAAATTGAGAGCTACAATGGGGTCAAAGACCCACTTGATCACCTAGAGACCTTCAAGACCTTAATGCATCTTCAAGGAGTAGCGGACGAGATCATGTGTAGGGCCTTCCCTACAATGTTGAAGGGCCCCGCGAGAATTTGGTTCTGCCGGTTGACGCCAAACTCCATCAGCACTTTTAAAGAGTTGAGCGCCCAATTCACATCGCACTTCATTGGAAGGCACCGGTATAAGAAGTCTACAACTTGCTTGATGAGTATCAGGCAACGAGAAGATGAAACGCTGAGATCTTATATAGCCCGTTTTAATAAGAAAGCACTCTCGATCAACGAGGCCGACGACAAAATACTTGTAGCAGCATTTACGAACGGACTGAAAAAGGGTAAGTTCCTATTTTTGCTATACAAAAATGACCCGAAGACCATGTTAGAAGTACTCTACAGGGCCACCAAGTACATGAATGCTGAAGACGCGCTGCTGGCCCGAAAGGAAAAACCAAGAAAGAGGGAGCGATAGGAAGAGGTCCAACGGGACCAAGGATCGAAGAGGCCAAGAACGGGAGACTGAAGGGATTAGAGACGCTCTAAGTCGCCAGGAGGAAGGTTTACGAGCTTCACCCCGCTAACTGCCCCGATAGACTAAGTCCTAATGCAAATAAAGGACGAAGGGGCTCTGACCTTTCCCGAAAAGCTGAACGGAGATCCTAACAAGCATTCTAGAGACAAATATTGCCGCTTCCACCGTGACCACGGCCATGACACAGCCGATTGTTATGACTTGAAACAGCAGAGTGAGGCCTTCATCAGACAAGGGAAGTTGCAGAAGTTCGTCAGCAAGGAGAGAACGGATCTGCCGCCTCAAGAACAGCCCCCTCGGCGGGATAATGAATGTCCAAGACCCCCCATTGGCAATATAAGGATGATCATAGGGGGAACAACGAGCACTGGATCGTCCAAAAAATCTCGAAAGACCTACCTTAGGATGGTCCAGAACGTTCAGCTCACAGGATCAGTCCCAAAAATAGCTCGGAGGGAAGGCCCTGTCATTGGGTTCTTGAAGGAAGATGAGCCACGTCTTCACCACCTGCACGACGACGCGCTTGTTGTCAGCTTACGAGTGGGGGATTACAACATGCACCGGGTGTTGGTCGACAATGGAAGCTCGGCGGACTTCCTATACTATCCGGCGCTCCAGCAAATGAGAATTGGCAGAGAACAACTAATTCCAACGAATGCCCCACTCGTCGGTTTTGGAGGAACAAAGGTATTTCCTTTGGGCGCGATCACATTGTCTGTAACGGTAGGTGACTATCCTCAGCAGATCACTAAGGACGTGACGTTCCTCGTGGTCGACTGTTCGTCCACCTACAATGCTATCTTAGGGCGACCCACCCTCAATTCATGGAAGGCGGTGACGTCGACTTATCATTTAATGATTAAATTCCCTACTGATTATGGAGTGGGAGAACTACGCGAAAATAAGATGGTCGCACGCGAGTGCTACGTGGCTATGATGGAAATGGATGACCACCTCCAGGCCATAAGCATAGAGGAACACCGAAGTACTACAGAGCCTGTTGAGAAGCTTGAAGAAATACCTCTTGATGACTCCAAGCCTGATCAAACAACAAAGATTGGAACCCTCGCTGGTCCCACGGTCCGACAAGTACTTACAGCTTTCCTCAAAAAGAATCGAGATGTGTTCCCCTAGAGTCACGAGTACATGCCAGGAATAGACCCTTGAGTCATGGTGTATAGGCTGAATGTGTCACCCTCATTTCCACCCGTTTGACAGAAGAAGCGGGTGTTTGCCCCAGAACGAGATCGGGCTATAGCTGAAGATGTCTGCAAGCTACAGGAGGCGAACTTTGTTAGGGAAGTTTACTACCCCGACTAGATAGCAAACATAGTGATGTTCAAGAAAGCTAGCGGGAAGTGGAGGATGTGTGTGGACTTCACCGACCTAAAAAAAGCGTGCCCCAAAGACAGCTATCCCCTCTCGAGGGTCGACACTTTAGGAGACTCCACAGCTCAACACCAGCTGTTAAGTTTTATGGACGCTTTCTCCGGTTAGAACCAAATCCAGATGCACGAAGCCGATCAAGAGAAAAGTTTGTTCGTAACCAGCTAAGGCCTCTTCTATTACAAAGTAATGCCACTTGGTCTAAAAAATGCAAGCGCAACGTATCAAAGGCTTATGAACAAGATGTTCGTGCAGCAGATTGGGAAAAATGTCCAAGTCTACGTAGATGATATGCTAGTAAAAAGCCGAAGGGAGGAAGATCACTTAGAAGACCTCAGGGAAACATTCGACACTCTTTGCTCCTACAACATGAAGCTTAATCCAGGAAAGTGCACCTTCGAGGTGACGACAAGAAAATTCCTAGGATTCATGGTGTTGCAGAGGGGCATCGAAGCCAACCCAGACAAGATCCGGGCTATAATGGAGATGGCACCCTCGAGAAACGTGAAGGATGTACAAAGCCTCAATGGAAAGATAGCGGCGCTGAATAGGTTTGTATCAAGGGTAACGGACAAGTGCTTACCCTTCTTTTGCACACTGAAGAGAAATTTCGAGTGGACTGCTGAGTGCCAGAAAGCATTCGAAGAGTTAAAAACTTATCTCTCTTCCCCACCGCTATTGAGTCCCTTGCACCCAGGTGAAGAACTTTTTCTCTATCTTGTCGTCTCCCTAGCCGCCGTTAGCACCGCCATGATCAGAGAAGAAGAAAGAGTGCAGAAGCCCGTGTACTACCCTAGCTAGGCACTTCGTGGAGCCGAAGAAAGATATCCATCCATGGAGAAACTCGCCTTCGCACTATTTACGGCAGCACGCAAACTCAAACCGTACTTTGAGACGGGCAATGAGCAACCCTGAAGCCGTTGGGCGATCGGCACTATGGGCCATAGAATTGAGCGAGTTTGACATCCAATACCGCCCACGAACCTCCATTAAAGGACAAGTCGTCCCAGATTTCATAACTGAGTTCATAAATGGCGAGGATAGGGGGGCAGAGGAATCTCCTTAATGGAGCATGCATGTAGACAGATCCTCTAACAGGCAGGTTGGGGGAGCCGGCGTCGTGCTACAGTCACTCGAAGGAGACACGGTCGAGTGTATGGTCTGCCTTGAATTCCCTACCACCGACAACGAGGTAGAGTACAAAGCTTTGGTAGTAGGGCTTGACCTTGCCAAAGCTGCAGGAGTGAAAGCGTGGTCATTTACTGCGACTCTCAAGTCGTGGTCAACTAGATAAATGGGGATTACGAGTGTAGAGGCGAAAGAATGAAGAAGTATCTGGACCAAGCAAGGTGAAGGATAGACGAGCTGATGGCCAAAATTATACAGATCCCTAGGGGAGAAAACAAGCAAGCTGACCGCCTAGCCAAAGCCACTTCAGCTGAACATATGGCCACCTTTGATAATGTAATCTTCTTTGTTCAACTCTCTCCACTTATAGATTTTGTTGATGTGCAGGAGCTTGGTTCCGAAAGCAATTGGACCACGCCGTTAGTTTCTTACTTGAAAAATGGTGTATTACCAGACGAAAAGAGGGCCGTAAGAAAGCTGAAGGTCCAAGCAGCGAGATTCATCTTAATAAGAGACATCCTGTACAAGAGAGGTTTCTCCCGCCCATACCTAAGATGTTTAGGTCCTGAAGAAGCAAACTACGTCATAAGGGAGGTACACGAGGGTATCTGCGGAAATCATTCAGGATCAAAATCATTAGTACACAAGCTAGTGCAGGCGGGGTACTTTTGGCCCACCATGCAGAAGGATGCCGAGGCTTATGTCAAGACCTGCAACAAGTGCTAGAGGTTTAGCAATATCATTAGACAACCAACCAAAGAATTAACTCCAATGACAGCCTCATGGCCGTTTGCCCAGTGGGGACTAGACATTATGGGGCCATTCCCTATGGCTGTACGACAACTGAAGTTCCTGGTAGTAGGCATCGACTACTTTACAAAATTGGTGGAAGCTGAAGATTTGGCCACCATTACGGAAAAGAATGTACGAATTTTCGTTTGGAGATGCATCATACGCAGGTTCGACATACCTAGAGTCCTAGTCTCAGACAACGGGAAGCAATTCGACAACGACACCTTCTGGGACTTTTGCTCACAACTAGGGATAAAAAACCACTACTCCTCCCCCGCCCACCCACAAGCTAACGGACAAGTCGAAGTCATGAACCAATCCTTGCTAAAGATTATCAAGACTCAGCTTGAGGGGGCAAAGGGTATATGGGCGGAAGAGTTGCCGAGCATACTTTGGGCCTACAGGACAATGTTAAGGACACCAACAGGAGAGACACCATTCCTACTAACATACAGGAGAAAAGCAGTCATCCCGGCCGAAGTCGGACTCACAAGCTACAGGGTGCACAACCATGACAAAAGCAAGAACGACGAGTTTAAAGTCCTTCTCCCTGACGAAAAAATGGTAGGTTCCTTTGGATGAAGCGATGTGATGGGGTCTACAACAGTAAAAGAACTCATCAAGGGAAAGCTGACGGTTCCCACCGCTCAGACGACCCCACAAAATCTCCACTCTGATGAAAGTCCTCCAAGCATTGGGGGCAATCTGGCTGACGGATAGTCCCAAAAGATTAACAAGCTGACGATGTAAAGCCGTCAATCGGAGCCTTAGTCCGGCAGCAAGAACGGCGTCATACATACCAACGTCTGCAGTCAATCCAGTATAACACTTTTCCTTTTTCTTAGGAAGACGGATCGAGATATGGTCTAGGATCTGATAACGGATGCGTAAATCCTTGAAAATCCTTTCGACCATTTTTGGTAAAAATTTGTTGACGGCCCAATCCTCAGGAAGGATGAAGGGATGGTTACCTCTGGGACTTATCGAAGCCTTTTCATCGGATTCCCCGTCACCCTCATCCTCATCCCCTTCACCGTCATTTTTTCCTTCCCCATCTTCCTCACCAATTACTTCCTCCTTAACTCCCTCAACATATTCTTCCATGACATCGTCAGGAGACCAGGCTAACGTTTCCCTCTCAGACAATTCTGAAAACCCGACGGACTCCTGACCTGAACCAAAGACCTCGTTGTAGCCCGCTTCTTCACAGATTGGCAACTGTTCACTCGACGCGTCACTTGACATCTGACTACCTACAAGTGACGGATCCATTCTAAGTACCTAAAATTGATGTCCTCACTAGGAAATTTTTTAGTTAATGCATAAAATACGAAGGGAGGAGAAAAAAAACTTACAGGTGAAGGAGTCTTTGGGGAGTGGACGGCCTTGAAAGTAACGGTGTTAGCAGTATGACGATCAAAATAGGATGACGAAAGTAAAGGCGACGAGCTCTCTCTCTCAATGACCAGCAAGGTTAAAATGGAGGAATGAGGAGAAGGATACGGGTTATATATAGAGGGAAAACGCGCAGAAGACGAAGCAACACCCTCGTCCAGAGGTAGAGCCAGCGAGAACGAGCCACGTGTTCGAGCATTTAATGAATGATGGCTCGGAAAACCATAAAACGCTTTTCCCGCCCCTCTGGACCGAAAGACAGGTAACCAGTAAAAAAACTAACTCCATAACCCGTCATTTTAAAAACAACGGGATATGGAGTAGGGGGCAGCTGATAAGGGAGAAAATAACACTTGCTTGTATTAGGGTGCACGTCAACAGATGTAAGTAAAGTAGACGGGCAAAAATGGACGGTTATAGTCTCAACCGTCCATTTTCGTTAAGAGAATTGGTACAGATTTGATTGGTCTAGGACGCCCGCAAAACACACCTGAAAGACTGACACCATCTATAGGCTGACGGTGATAAGGCTGAAGGGAGTTGGGATAAAGTCGACGACCCCGACGAGGTAGCAGGCGAAGCTGACGACCCTAAAAGCTGACGGCTCCAATGTATCCTTGACTTGATCATCACGTGTGAGTATATACGAAAATTTCTTGTGTCTCACACTGAGTGTTAGTCTCCTACAAGGAAAGGATTCTGCAATATACGCTCATGAGGATTTCTATAAGGAAAAGACTTCTAGCCCAAGGAAGAGAGGTCAATCCCTTACTACTATAAAAGTCCCAATACCTTCACAAACCAAGGTACGCATAATTAACCCCTCTCTAGCACTCAAGAGTTGTAAGAAGTTCTAACTTGACTTTCGGAAGGTATTTGGCCGGCACCACACTGGTGCTCTCTGTTAGGTCTTTTCCTTTTTGTTGTGCAGGTGCTGTTAGAGTGTGCGAGTATCGTGTGGCTCATTGGTGGTTTTTTCAGCATCATCAGAAGTCATCACTTCTCATAGTCAACAATGAGGATGAGTTTGACTGGGAGGTTTGGGTGGACAAATGGACAGAGATAAGACTATAGCACTAGTGGAAGAGTGGTGTTATTGGCCACAACTCAAGAGGGATGTTGGCAATCATGTGACAAAGTGTCCAATTTGCCAAATTGCCAAGGTCAATCTTAGAATACTAATTTATACATGCCTTTGCTAGTTCCACAAGCACCATTAAAGGATCTGTTTATGGACTTTATACTAGGTCTTCCTCAAACCCAGCTAGGTATGGATTTTGTTTTTGTTATGGTTGATAGGTACTCGAAGATGTCCTGTTTCATAGCATGCAAGAAGACTTCAGATGCTACTCGAGTGTCTAATCTGTTCTTTAAAGAAGTTATGAATTTGCATGGAGTGCCAAAGTCCATCACCTCTAACTAGGATACCAAGCTCATCAGTCACCTCTAGTGGACCTTGTGGAAGCGTTTTAACACTTCCTAGAATTACAGCAGCACCAGTCATCCTTCTACTGATGGCCAAATAGAAATGGTTAATCGCACTTTTGGGAATCTGATCTGCTGTATCTCAGGCGAGAAGCCCAAACAGTGGGATCTTGCATTGTCCCAAGTAGAGTTTGCTTACAACAACTCAGTCAACAGAAGCACTGGTAAGTCTCCATTTGCCATCGTCTACTGTGTGTGCCCAAAACATGCTTTGGACTTGGTACCTTTACCTAAGCTTCTAGGAGCGAGTCAAGCAGTAGAGAATATGGCTGACTGTATTCAAGCCATGCAAGAGGAAGTGAGGTAGAAACTTGAAGCTACAAATTCCAAGTACAAGGAAGCTGTTGATAAGAAGAGGCGTGAGAAGATCTTTAATGTTGGGGATTTAGTGCTGGTCTATCTTAGAAAGGAGAGATTTCCTATTGGTACCTACAACAAATTGAAGGACAAGAAGTATGGGCCATTTTAGATTACTTAGAAGATCAACGACAATGCTTATATGGTTGCTCTTCCTCTAGACACGAGCATTTCTTATACCTTCAACGTTGCTGACTTGTATGATTATCATTCTCCTGATGTACCAAATAGTGGAAACTTAAGGTCAAGTTCTTCTCAAGTGGGGGATATTGATGTAGAACAAATAGCACATGCCTTCTTGGAGCAATAGGGGCGTAGGAAGTCACAACGCAAGCTTAAAGGGGGGTGCTAGTAGAGGCCATCGGGGTGACAATATCGGAATTGCATGAAATTTGGTAGGTTGAAGGGAAACGACATTCTGATTCAGACTCTGTCACCAAAATTTAGGCGAATTCCTTCGTTAAGGCCCTGAAAATAGTATTTTTGCTATTTATAGTAATATTTATTTTTCCTTAATAACTTTTAGTTTAAAAGTCAGAATAAGGTCTCGTTTGTTTTGGGATGACCCTTGAGGTCAGTAGTTTATGATTCTGCATTTAACTAAATTTTTCCATTTTTGGTAAATTCTGGTATTTTGTCACATAATCGCGTTATTAGTGCGAATTAGGGTTTTAGACGTTTTTCTCAGTATTTATATGTTTTGTAGCCATCAAAAGTAGATCAGACTATTATCAATAAATATAGACATTTTGTCAAATTTTCTTCTGGTGGATTCCAATTTTTATCTCCTTGTGGATTCAAGGAAACCCCTCATGGATTTGAGGTTTACTACTAGAAACTAACAATTTGGTTTCTGTCCCAATAAGAGAGTATCGTGTGTACTTTCTTCAGGCTTCCACGACATCATTGAATAGCTAAAGTAGGATTATAATTGGAGTAAGAGCCCCTTAAGGAATTTCACATTGTAATTATCTGGTGTAAAACTATGCGTGGATGGTGGACTACACATACTGAGTGAATAATTTGGTTATCAAATAGTTTTAAAAGACTAAAACCTTAGGTTCCCCAATTAAAACCTATCATATAGCCTTTCTTGGTTATTGATGTAGCCATTCTCCAACCATTGTCATCTTCTTTTGGCATTCTTCAGACGTCCTCCTCCTCTTTTGCACGGTTCTTCTTCATAGTGCCCGATTCATTTGGTCTCTTCCAAGGTCATTCTTGAGGCTTCTTCAAGGCATCTTCATGGTCATTTTCATTGTTTCAAGGCATTCTCAAGGCTTCCTTAGGGGATCCTCACTACCTTGAGTTTGAGGAGGGGTGTTAGAAATATATTAGCCTAATAGTATAGGCCCAAGTCCACTTCTATTTTGTGTACAAGCCAAATCTTATACTTGTCCTACAAGTCTATTAACCATACTTAGTGTATGGTTAGTGTAGGATTTAGCCTATTATATATACCCATGTTGCGGTTCATTGTAATATATAATTTTGTACTACACTAATATATCAAAGATGTAGACCTTAAAAGTTTTCCCCATAGACGTAAGCCATCAAGCTGAATCATGTAACCCTATTGTGTTCTTATGTCACTATTTCATGTTTTTGCTTCCGCATCTTTTTTAGCATATTTAACAAATTGAACATAAAAATTATTTAAATAAGCTTTTGTTGACAATGCGTGGTTGATATTTTCTATTTGGTTGATATTTACTGAGATTAAGGTTCAAAGTTAGGTTGATTTATAAATAGAAAAATATGAACGGAGTTTTTATCATGCCAAGTCTAAGCAGTTTATGAACAACTTTATTGATTTACTGCACTATGCTTCAATAGGGCTGAAACAGGGCCACTATGCTGCCTATCGTACCACAATAGTGGCCCCACGCCCAACCACTTCTTTCAACTATGTTTGATATCATAGTGAATCCGCTAATATCAAATGCACCAGGACCAACCTATTATTGTTAGAAACAGTTGATGTTTTCTGTACTCTAGCCAAAGAGACTTGGTGGCTTGGTGCAGCATCGAGATGGACGGGTCTTCGTGGTCTCATCATTCTTATTGAATTTTTTCCCTGACTGGTGGATTATGTTACCTCTTTATATCTTATTATGCTTGCAAAATATCAAAATATTAAAAAATAATAATAACTCTCTCATCTGTTTAATTTTTTTTTAAAAATAATTACTTTAAAATTATACAAAAAAAAAAAAAAAAGAGTTTATCTAATTGAATGATAAATAATTTTTTGGGTAAATTACAACTTACCCACTTGTGTTTTGGACGAAATTTAAGTTGCTTACCTGTGGTTTGAAATTTTATGATGTAAGTGTTTTGATGGATAGTTTTTTATCTTATTTGATCTTGTATTTTTATGTTTTTTGTGTTTTTGGAGGAGAGAGATATAAAAGTGGAGCAAAACCACATATTTAGCTTTATTTTTAACAAAGGTGGGTTATAGAAATCTAATTGAGCTAATCTCAGGTGGGTAAAATATCAAATTTCAAATCACAGATAAGTAACTTAAATTTTGGTTAAACCTCAAATGGGTAGAGTGTAATTTGCCTTAGTTTTTTTGATAAAAAATTTCATATGCATGTTCAGAATAGAAGAAAATTTGATGCATTTTTTTGCCAAAAGTCTTGTAGCTCGATTGACATATTTTGATATTTCCAATTGTTAGAATAATGTTAAAGTATAAGTCAATGGGCTTAGGTCTATAGTTGTACGTTACTTGTACAACACACTTTGTCTATTTATATATAAGAAATATCTATGTACTTTATTATACACATTTTAATATACAGTTATTCAAACTTTCACATGAGAACTAGGATTTAGATCCCTCTACCTAATTATAAATGTATATAAAATAAAATAAAAAATGAAAAAAAAGAAGTTGATTTTGGATTTTCAAGAACTTTGCAAAATAGTCGTAATTTAGAAAATTATATGATTCTTACATTTTTACTTTGACCAAATGATAATAACTTGAAATGGAGATATGTGACTTTATGCAAGATTCATCCAACATGGATAGAGGTTGCAAATGAGAATAACTTGGTATAAGTGTGCAAGTACAAAATTATTCAACACTTTAAAATCAATACTACATCATCTCATATAAATTGTGAATCCAATATAATGAACTTTATCTTAGGAAACAATTATTTTAATTCACAGGACCGACTCTAGTATAGGTTACTTAGGCAATTTCCTGACCCCTAAGTGATACAAAGCCCCCAAATCCTTGGTCTTATAAACATAATATACCATACTTTTATATATAGCAATCCAAATTAAAGTATACCACACATGAGACAGCTGATGGACGTCCGTCCCTTTTTCTTTTTAGTAAAATAATATGGATGATTAGCGGAAATTCCGCTTTTATAAAATAACATAAATGGAGGAAATTTCAAAGCCAAATACCACTCTTCTGGGACCATTTTTTTTTTTTTTTGGGTACATGTGAGCATTGGATGAAATAATTGGAATTCGATGATAGTATTGTGTTACAAATAGGAGCAACTGAGGCATGAAATGGCGGCAGAGATCAAGAAATTAGTGCATGTTTTTTGATTGACCTTGTGGACACTATCGGTGTTGATATATTGGCTTGGGAATCAAGCTCGACGTGGTGTTTTCGATGATAACATCATAATCTTATTGAGACTTTGGAACCTATGAATACACAAGAAGTTTAAAATACTGTGGGGGAACAGGTCGGTTTGAAGGCCCAATGGGACTTCGCCCATCCAAACATCAGGAGGCCTCGCCATTGACAGAGAGGCCGAAGCCCAAATGAATACCTTAGGTGATTTGAGCTCAGCCCTAAGGACTAAGGAGCATAACTGGCAAGGAATATGACAAGATTATTAATAGAATTTTATTACATTAACTCAGTTAGCAAATAGGATAGCCTCAAGTCTGGTTGGAGGAAGTTATTGGCTTCCTTGAGACATTTGTAACCAGGGGCGACTCCAGGATTTTTGTCCAGGGGGTCAATAAGAAACATAAATTATATAAAATCTAAAACAAAAGAGACTTGAATATATCAATATCACCAAAAAAAAAAAAAAATGAAATTCTACAATTGTCTTCTACGAGGTTTCATATTTTGAAACCGTTGCATGATAGATTCATTATCAATCCTACGAGCTATATCTTTTTCAATGTACACAATCAAACAATCATTCAACCACTGATCCCCCATTCGATTGTGCAATTCATTCTTGATATATTTTGTTGCTGAAAAACTTCTTTCCATTGTTGCAGTTGCAACAGGAAGGGTCAAAACTAACTTCACAAGCAAATATACCAATGGATATATAACATCCTTATTTGTCTCCACCATCTTTCTAGCAAGGTCCCCAATTCCTTTAAGCTCTAAAAACTCGTCATTGGAGCACATATCAACAATGTAAGTCTGAAGCTGATTATCAAGCGCCAATACATCTGTCTCAAAAAAATCAAATGGATAGAACTTTGCAAGACGAGTCAATTTTTGTATATCAAAAGCCAAAAACAAATCACTTGGATTCAAGCAAGCCATACAAAGTAGCAACTTAGTAGTCACCTCTGAAAAACGATTATTAAGCTCTTGAAGTTGTAGATCTATGACTTCAAAGAATAGATCAACACGATAGTGATGTAAATTTGTAATTTGTGGGGCGTTGCGTCGTGGCCTCACACCAACTACAAATATTTCTTCCATGTTCAAGATAGGAATATCATACTTGCTACAAAATGTGGATACTTCAGTCAATAGAGCTTCCCATTCACCATCTCTCATCATCTGCAATCGTTGCTTAAACACTCTGACAAGTGTCATAGCATTTACAATATCTTGATTTTTCTTTTGCAATGCTATTGACAACTCATTTGTGATCCCCAAAATATTTTTCAGCAAGTGTAAAGCAAAGGAAAATTAAAAAGATAGAATTAACCTTAAAATAGATCGAGCTTCAACTCTTTGCTCAAAGAGTAGGCTATCATTTTCAATCATCTCAAGTACATCAACTGTGGAAGAGAACATCAAAATCAAGTCGAGGATTTTCCTATAATGTGATCCCCAACATATATCACTAGCACGTTTAAGGCTTGTCTCTTGGTTCAAACCTTGCCCACTTTCAAGTTCACCCAAGTTTAATGCTTCTGTAATTTTGGCAAGTTGTGCATTTCGTAAAAATTCTCGTCTTTTACAAGAAGCTCCAACAATAGTTGCTATTTTACTAACCAAGCTAAAAAATTCAGCAATATTAGTATGCTTGTTAGCAACAGCTACAAGAGTCAACTGAAGTTGATGAGCAAAGCAATGGACATAAAATGCTGATTTATTCTCCTTCCGAATTAAAGTTTTAAGACCATTGAATTCACCTTGCATGTTACTGGCCCCATCATAACCTTGCCCACGTAGTCTTGATAAACTCAATGCATATTTACACAATAAAAATTCAATTGTAGCTTTTAGAGACAAAGCGAAGGTATCTGTTACATGTACAATACCAAGAAATCACTCTGTAACAATTCCCTTTTTGTCCACATAACGCAAAAAAACAACCATTTGTTCTTTTATTGAGATATCACAGGACTCATCAACTAAAATTGAAAAGAACCCACTGCCAAGATCTTCGATGATGGCATTGGTAGTTTCATATGCAACTGCATTCACAATGTCTTTTTGAATATCAGGATGGGTTAGCTTATTGTTTTTTGGATTTTTCTGCAACACTTCATTAATAACATCATTATGATCTGCCGAAAATTGTAGAAGCTCAAGGAAATTTCCTTTATCACTTGAATCATCAGATTCATCATGACCACGAAAAGCTAACCCCCGATGCAAAAGGAATCTTATGCAATCAACTATTGCATTTAATTGAGTCCGATATTCAATTTTATCTTGATTTGATTGCTTAACAAAAACACTTTGAATGTGTTGATTTTGCTTCATTAAATTTTCACCATTCTTAAGAGCTTGGTTATGGGCACTATTAACACCTCCAACATGTAGGTCTAGCTTTTCTTTCTTATTCCAACTATTGAATTCCTTTGTCACAAAACTGTCACCTCCAGATTGCATACCAACATCTTGTCTAAATAGGTAACAGTATAAACAATATGCAGCATCCTTTTCAATACCATATTCCAACCAACTTTCATACTCTTTAAACCATTTAGGATTAAATCGACGCATAAGTCCACCAATTTTTGTTTGAGGATAATCATGTTCATAAGGTTGACATGGATTTTTTAGTAAATAATATCTTCTTATTTCATCTCAATCATTAGGATGATAAAATGAAATCTTTTTTCGTAGCCCAGATCCGAAGGAAGATTGTTCACATCAACACAACCATGCTTAGAAGATGAATCTTGAGTAAGATATGAATCTTGGGTAGAAGATGAATCTTGCGGCCTACGGGGTTTCCTTATTACAAATTTATCCATAGTACTAGCAAAAGAACAAAAAATAAATTAAAAGTTCATTTGACATATTTTTTTCTAATACAATAAATATATTAATTATTGTTAAGCGATTTTTTTGCAATTCTTTAAATGTTTTTTTATTTTTATTGTCTTTAGTATTAATGTATTGACCAAGTCACATAACCAACAACCACTTACAACTCACAAGTCACATTCAACAAAATTAAAAAATTACTCATAAGTAACAAATTAGTCAAATAGTCAAAGTTATATCAAATCAATAAAACTCTCATAGCAACTCTGCAACACGCCAACACCTAACAATAAAGAAACTCAAACTCAAGTACTCAACAACAATAAAACACTATAAACTAATAAAAGTAATAAGTCCTATAACTATAAGTCTATAACCCACTAACCCCACAGGCCCACACACAGTCACACACATGGTCAGACTTTAGAGACTCAAAACTCAAGTAGAGTTACCCAACAACAAATATCATAAGTTCATAACACAGTTCTTAACGCCACAGCTCCTACACACAGTCACACACACGGTCAACGATTCAAAAACTCAACAAAAAAAATCAAAAGATAACACCACACAGGGGCGGCGGTACAAAACACTATAAGCACTCACACAAATTTAGTGAAATAGGCAAATAGCATATCAAAACACTATAAACACACTCTCACAATGAAAGAAAGAGAGAAAGAGAGAGCTGAAAAACCAGATCAAGCGGCGGCGGAAGGCAGACCAAGCGACGGCGGCGACGGCTGCAAATTTTGTGTGTGTGAAGCAGAGGTAGCCTTTTTCCTTCGGGTTTGGAGAGTTAAGAAGGATAATGAGAGATTTTGGAGGTTAGGCAGCTACAAATTTTCTTAGGTTTTATTTGACCTTTTTTTTTTTAATTTATGATTTTTCAAATTTTGATTTATGGGCTTTTTATTTTTGAGATTAAAGACCAAAATTTTCTTTTGGACTTCTTCTTCTTCTTTTTTTTTTTCTTTTTTTTTTTCTGGAGTTTAAGTTGGGCTTTAAAAAATAAAGTGGTCAGGTTGATGGTGAGGGGGTGCAAATTTGTATTGCAAGGGGTTCAAAATTTTTTTTTTTAAATATTATATATATATATATATATATATATATAATTTTCGAGTCAAAGGGTTCATTTGAACCCCTGACTATAACGTACCGCCGCCCTTGTTTGTAACCAGCGAATTAGTTCATTAATACAGTTACTACTATTCTATTGAATGACTTTTTTCAAATTTCAAGAGGTACTAAACCGAAGGAACAAGGAAATATAGCAGAATGATCTTTACTATATCAAGTGTTACTAAACAGAAGATACAAGGGGAAGACTAATGTCCACCAAATTATCAAAAATCAACAACAGTTTTAAGTCTCAATAGAAGAGGGAAAAAAACTAAATCCTCAGCTTTTATTCTCCACAAAGCAGACAATGCATCAGTACATCTATTCACTTTCCTAAACCTATGTTTGTCTTCTATGTGAGGGATTCCCCTCCAAAGCCACCTACAATAATCCACAAGAGAACTCAAACTAGGATAACTTTTAAACACATTAGTGAGAGGAAGCCACAACAATGGTACTAATCTCTTTTCAGTTTGAAATAACAAATACTAATCTCTTTTTACCTGTATCTTGAATTATTTGTTTGTGATACTAATTCCCTCCAATAAGTTCTTTTGGAATTGAATGCAGCTCAACTATAACTGTACTGATGCTCATCCTTTCTCTAGGAAATTCCATGGAATAGGCAACCCCAATTTCAAGTATCAAAATCAAGCATTCTCGAATTTTGGTACTTCCTTTTCGACCCTTATTGCGAGTTTCATTCATCACTGTCCCCTCATCCTCTCTTTCTTGAAGAAGAATGGGATCTATAATGTGAATTATTTGTTTTGGCAAAGCTGCTTTAACAAATCCATGGAGGTTAAAGTTATCTTGGATAGTGTTTTCAATTGGCCTTTTCCTAGAGAACGTCTCTAACAATAATATACCATAGCTACAAACATCACCGTATATTAACACTACATTTCCCATACCATACTCTACACTTGTACATTATATATACTATAATATGGGCATGCTTTCATCCAAAAATTTGTCTGTGGGGGGGGGGGGGGGGGGGGGGGGTGGGGGTGGCGCTGCTACATAATTGTACAAATCTTAAATGATGTTTTTCAATGATATTTCTCAATGACTTGTAATTAAAAAAAGAAAAAAGAAAAAGAAAAAAAAAAGGAACATTTTGTTACAACACATATATCTCCTAACTATAATGCATCCTTATAAAACCATCTTTCATGCTCAAAATTATAGTAATAATTAATGGGAAAAAAGAGAATTAAAATTAAGAAATGATAAAGATATTCACCTGGAGGAGTATAACTAATTGTTCCTCTTACCCCAATGGAGCTTGATTGATTAGAGGAAAAATCTCGAGTATCATTGAGAAGAAATCTTGCTAGGCCAAAGTCACCTACGTGTCCAATCAATTCACCATCGAGAAGAACATTTCTAGGCTTGAGGTCGCAATGAACAATAAGTGTTTGGCAATGATTGTGAAGATAATCCAATGCATTAGCAACATCAATGGTGATATTCAATATGTTAAGAAGACTCAAATTCCTTTTCTCCTCATGAGCACCATCTACTCTTGGTGTTGGATGCAACCATTCTTCTAGGTTACCATTTTTCATGAACTCATACACCAATACTTTAAAATCAAGACCTCTATAGTCAACACCTGAACATGTTGTGAGCACCTTTACAAGACTTCGATGTCTGATATATCTTAGTGCCTCACACTCAGCTATTATACTCTTAAAAGCTCCATGGCGTGAAAGGTTGAGCACCTTGATAGCAACTATGTGTTGATCTTGATCAAGACTTCCTTTATAAACTAACCCGAAGCTACCCACACCAATTAAATTAGTAGAAGAAAATCCATTTGTAGCATTTAAGAGGCTTTAGAAAGATACATTCAATGGAAATTTTCTTGAATCACTAGAGGTATTTTTTTTCCTTTTCTTTCTTAAAGAAGAAAGAAGTATAAGTGACACAACCAAAATTACTCCAAGAAGCCCAAAAAATATAGAGATTATTAACTTCAACGTAAGGGTCAACTTACTCTTCTTGGATTTTTCATGTTTGCATTTAGGAAGCTAAAATTCAAGAATACCCCCACAGAGCTTATCATTTCCCATAATGAAGGTTTCACTTTTGTTCTTCAAAATTCCTTCTATTGGCACATCACCCTCAAAATGGTTGTGAGATAAATTTAAAAATTTTAAGTAGAAATTATTGGCCTGACAAAAAGTTTGTAATTTGGCCTAACAAATTATTGTTAGAAAGATCTAATTCTTGAAGACCTCTTAATGATCCCAAAGATGGAGGAATGATCCCTTAGAAGAGGTTTCTTCTTATGTCTAAAAATTCTAACTTTACACAGCTTCCAAGACTTGCTGGAATTTTACCAAACAACATGTTTTCAGAAATATCCAAATATTCTAGATTTTTTAACATTCTGATTTCCATAAGAAGGACACCAATGAATTGGTTGCCAGACAAATCTAAAACAACCATTGAGAATGAGGGACCAATAACTTGTGGGGATATAAACCAATGAGATTGTTATTAGCAAGATTCAAAAGAGACAAATTTTGGCACTTGCCTAGAGTTAGAGGGATGTTGCCCTGAAAATCATTCTCATATAAATACAAGTTTATCAACACAGTTAAATTTCCAAGAGACGATGGAATGTTCCCAAGGAAACTATTTTCAGCTAGATTTAAATCTTGTAACTTATTAAGCTTTCCAATTTCAGAGGGAATATCACCTGATAATTTGTTTTGCCACATTTGGAGATCCCCCAAGTTAATCAAGTTTCCTATTTTAGTAGGAATCTTTCTAGATATTTTGTTATTATCAAAATATAATGTGTCAAGAGTAGTTGAGAAATTGACAATGCATTTGGGTAACTCTCCCCCAAAGTTATTGGCATTTATAGAAATTTAGTCATATAGGTGGCATTTGTCAAAGAACAGAGAAAACTCAGGTCACTTGCCCCTCTATTTCCAAGATTGTTAAGGGTAATGCCAAAAAAAGTAATTTTGTAGAGCTTCCCCAAAGAAGGAACTTTTCCACTTAATATATTATTGTTCAAAACAAGAGCATATAGGTTTGAGGCATTAGATATTGAATTAGGGATTGATCCAATAAATTGGTTGTTGGCAATGCTAAATCTTGCAATTTTTGGTAGTGTGAAACCTATGTTTGACAGAAGACTCCCATGCATTTGGTTGTATCCTATATCAAAGATTTTCAAAGAAGACAAATTGAAGATTGAGGGAGCAACTTTACCAAACAACCTATTTGAAGATAAAGTAAAAGATGAAAGTTTGGTGAATTGGCCAAATGAATCAAGGATAGTCCCAACCAAGTTATTATCATAGGCTCGAAATGACTCTAGAGGCAATAAGTTTCCAAAAGATATTCTTCCTGTCAGATTAGTATCGTAAATAGAAAAAATTCGAAGTTTTGACAAGATGCCAAATATTGTAGGAATTTCTCCAGATAGAAGGTTGTAACTGACATGAAGGCCTTCGAGGTGGTGATATAAAGCCTACCAGTTTCGAAGATTGTAGGTCCAACACAATGACCCTTTGATGTCAACGACCACAAGTCACCCCACTCCATCTACAAAAGTGGATGTTGTGAATCCAAAAGCTCATAGGTGATCATGAATGATCTTGGCTTTGAACTCAAGCAATATCAGATCACTTTGTTACCTTGTATTTTGGATTGTAAACTAAAAGAGCATTATAGGTGATCAACAGTTTTTTTAATATATTGATAATTGTTGATGAAAGGATTGAATTTTGGATATCTCCGTTGAAAATACTAAGAAGTGCCAATTAACCTATGATGCTCTTGGCAATGATCAACAAATTATTCCATTATTTTTAGCCGACTTCGTTTATCTCCTTGAAAGGTGATACTGCTATAGATATTATCAACATTTACCTGTGGACTTTTTTATGTAACACCTTTGGTCATCTTCTCAAAGTGATTTTCCAACAACTTTATGTGCAACCGTTTATTAATTCTCTTCTATGGTTAAAATTATGCATCAAACTTAAAAGAGATTAATCTACTGTGGGTATATACGCAGTAGGTGAAATTTGTCCCTACATCATACATTCCCATAATCAATTCAAACTTGTTAGGAAAAATGAAAAAAATAAAATAAAATAATAAATAGAAAGAAAAGGGACCTACATGAGCAATTTTCTTTTTAGTGAATCCCCCATTTTCAAATGCACCGGGTCCAACTTATTATTGTCCAAAGCTATTGAAAGTGAAGTCTATTGAATCAGAAAAAGTCAAAGTTTCTGTAGCCAGAGACTTGGGGCAACATCTAGATGGACAGGTCTTTGGGTGGAGGATTTTTCTTCCTTGGCTGGAGGATTCCAAGGTAGACTTTGGGTTGCTTTACTAAAAGCAATCGGGTGGAAGTAATAGGTGTTTAACGACTCAACATCTAATCAAGGTGTTTTGTAGGAAATCTGTAGCAAACCAATACGTGAATTATGGATAACGAGGACAGGTCTTCTGGGATTGAGATGATGCAATAACTCTCAATGGTTGAGATTGAGAGCTAAAAAAAGCAATTTTCAATCTCAACTGTTAAATAAAAAAAGTCAGAAAAAGATAAAAAGTGAGAATGATAAAAAAGTGAGAGAAATACGGAGTAACCTAGGTATTGCACTGGATCTAAATCTGGTCTTCTGCGATAAGTCCTTTCCTTCTGTCCTCATGATTGATATTCACTATTTCTTTTTTAAGTTTTTTTACAAATAATACAATAGTTGACAGTTGCCTTAGGCTTGCTATGAAAATTTCAAATATGCATGTAGTCCACGAAATAATAGACTTGTATATAGGGTATATTATACCCTTTTTGTGGTTGGATCCGATTGTAATTTAGTTTACAAACTTTCAATTGGTCTATTTGTCCCTTATAGTTTGAATTAAAATGAAACCATTGATTCCGCTCAAATGAACGGATTTTGTACTTTTTAGGCAAATAAATTACTCGTTTTCGATTTGATAACAATGGAAAGCTACACCTTCTGTTCGATTTTGTTATTGTAAGGTTGAATTTATTCAATCATGTGTTGGCTTTATTCCATGCCAAATTTGCTTGTAATTTAGCAATTAGATACCCTGTATTTAGGTGGGAATTATGTAAGGGTTGTGTGTGAGAGAGTGTGAAGAAAACTCAAGATGTGTGCACTCAAAGGAGTCTCACAACTGGATCTCATGACTGGCTCGAGACTGGCAAGTTGCCAAAGTGGCACACATGTGAAGCATGTAGGGATCTAAAGGGTCACGATAGCTGGAGCACTACAAGACAAAAAGTACAGTCTGGCCTGGTAGTTATCTCGCAACTCAGACTTGTGACTAGTTCCAGTCATAAGGCCGAGTTGCCAGAATGCCCTGTTTGGATGAAAAATATCTTTTCACATTCCTCACGTACCCTACTATAAATACCCTTATACCCACGAAATGTAGAGAGCTTCCAGGGAGAATTTTGAGAGAGAAACCCTAGAGAAAACTAAGAATGACTCATCCACAATCTTAGACATTTAATTCTCCAAATTCCTCTACTCTCACCCTCTCCATTGACATAACCTTGAGAGGTTTATTAGCCAAATCCTTATCTCAACATACCCATATCAGTGAGGAGGTATTTTGGTGCTTGGGAAGTAGTTCAAAGAGGACCAATTCATTTGGTTGATGCAATGGGCTTATTACGGGATCCGGTAAGCTAGAGAATACAAGGTTCGGCGTAACCCTGTTGGAGCAAGGAGCTTGGAGGGCTTAGGTGCATCGGGTAGATTAGGCTTGGAGGGTCTATTGCTATTCACGTATCCCAACTTTATTCTCTAGTGGATCATTTTACCACTTGGAGGGCGACAAAGATGTTTTTTGCCTAGTTCTTCTATTCCTCTTCGATAACACATCACCGTGTTATCCTTGTATTTGCATCTCTCTTCCCTTACTCTTTACCTTTTAATTACTGCTATGTTTGTGATTAACTATGGTTTAGAGTGTTTCACCAATTTGGGTTTAGCTTATATTCATCATTCCACACATATATTGTTTGTATATAAGCTTGTGTTGGTAATTTTCAAATTGGGGGTCTAAACATTCATTGGTGTTTTATACACTATTTGACCTTTCAGTTATGCTTGGTACAAGTAATATATTGACTCAATCAACTTAATTTAGATTAAAAGGTCCATGTTTAATACAACTTTGTTCTAACATGCAAAGTTGGAATCCATAGTCCCAAAGCTATTCAAGTTTTCAATTCTTCATGAACATAGACCTACTTCATGATAAAATTCACTCCTTGTTTGTTCTCATGCCATTTAAAATTTAAAATGATGGTGCTTCTTAGTTCTTAACATCACATTAGATTAGCATTTACCTATCCCAAAATGTTTCTAGTCATAGAATAAAGGCACCTTAAGAAGCGTTATCCAGTTTGATTTCTATGTAACACCTTTGGTCGTCTTCTCTAAGGATTTTCTCTACAACTTTATGTGCTACCATTTATTAATTCTCTTCTGTGACTTAGACTTGGAATAATGGGCCAAATGGCTAAAAAGTCAAGATTGCTTGGCTTGCTCTCACTAGTGATCAATCAAACACAAGTGCGGAATTTTGGTATACAAAACATAGCACCATTAATAACAAGGACTAAAACACGAGGATGGATTAAGTTCCACTAAATTCTTTGTTTGTTATGAGTTCGAGTTATCTCAATTGTTAAATTTTTTTATAATTGAATAAAAAATTTAAGGTTCAAATTCCCGTCAACATAAAAAATTAATGGGTGTTTTAGCTTAATGGTAAGAGTAATTTTCAATAAGTGGTTATAGGTTGAAATCCCCTATTTATCAGAAAACAAAACAAATTGTTTGTTTGTTTTCTTTTTAAAAATATTTCAATGGGAGGGAGGGTTAAACCCTAGCTAGGCACATCAAGAGATATGGTGTAAACTCTTAATTAGTTAATACTTAATATTACATAATTTTATAATTTTTTTATTGAATGCTTTTTTTAGATGCTTTTTTCCTTTTATGTAGTATTATGCGTACAAAATATATTGGTTTATGTGGGGACAATTTTTGCTTCAAAGGCCAAGGGCTAGACCATGTTGGAACCTTAACCAAACTAGTAGTACTCTTCAACCATTGGTTCATGCCTTATAAGGTGCAAGGAGGGAGGCTTTCTTTCCTATGTGGGACAACAAAAAATTGCCTAAGCTTCCAACATGGTCTAGCCCTTGGCCTTTGAAGAAAAAATTGTCCCCACAGTTTAAAAATTAATAATAATCTTTTTTAAAATGTTTAAATTTCAATTTTTTTTTATTTTAATATATATTTTAATATTATATACAAGATTGTGTTATGGATGGTAGTACATAACATCTTATTGATAAGTAATTTGGTATGTTTATTAAGAATAAAATACTCTATAATCCAATTATTGGATTTTCAAAATTCATCTAAAAAAATTATTAAATAAAATAATGTTAACAAAGACTTAACATTAAAAAGAAATAAAAATTATGGATTTCATTGATTTAAACAGAGGTTTTCTCCCTTAAAAAATATGAGGTTTGTTACTTCATAATAAGAGAAGTAAACTCAGCCGGATCCCACTGAAAAAAGTTCTTAATATATAATGATAAGGGGAATTTTTAATTGGAAAAATAAAAGTTATTGATCTCCAAAGACCCGTCAGCTCTATTATGCATACTGAAGACATCACGCAAGATGAAGCTGTCAGTCTCTAAGCTGAAGGCAGTAAGCTGAAGACGGTAAGCTGAAGACAGTAAGCATAAGAGGAAGCTGATAAGAACAAACTGAAGATGGTAAGCAAACCTCTGTCGGGATCCATTAGTAAGTGACAATGTTAGGGAGTCCATGAAGCTCACCGCATAGCCGACGAGTTGACCTTAGGCAATGAAGATGAGTAGCCGACGCTAATAAAGCTGAAGGGTGCAGGCGAAGCTGACGACCCTAACAAGGTCGTAGGCAAAGCTGACGACCCTGACGAGGCAGTAGGCGAAGCTGACGACCCTAACGAGGTCGTAGGCAAAGCTAACGACCCTAACGAGGCAGTAGACGAAGCTGACGACCCTAACGAGGTCGTAGGCAAAGCTGACGACCCCGACTAAGTTGAAGGAAGTAGTCAAAGCTGACGACCCTAACGAGGTAGTAGGTGAAGCTGACAACCCCGATGAGGGAGTAGGCGAAGCTGACGACCCCGACGAAGGAGTGGGCGAAGCTGACGACCCCGACTACGCTGAAAGGAGTAGTCAAAACTGACGACTCTAACGAGAGAGTAGGCAAAGCTGACGACCCTAAAGCTGACGGCTCCAATGTACCCTTGACTTGGCCACCACGCATAAGTATATAAGAAAATGTCTTGTATCCCACGCTTAGTGTTAGTCTCCTACAAGCAAAAGGATTCCGCAATATATGCTCATGAGGATTCCTATAAGGAAAAGACTTCTAGCTCAAGGAAGAGAGGTCAACCATCTACTACTATAAAAGCCTCAATACCCTCATAAACCAAGGTACGCATAATTCACCCTAACTCCGGTACTCTAGAGTTGTGAACAAGAGAATTCTCTAACTTGACCATCGGAGGGTATTTGGCCAGTACCACATTGGTACTTCTCTTAAGGTCTTCAGCTTTTGTGTTGCACAGGTGCTGTTTCGAGTGTGCAAGAACCGTGTGACTCACTGGTGATATTTTCGGCATCATCATATAATATGAGGTTTGTCTTTAAAATTCTTAATAATATAAATTTCAATTTTTATTCTCTTTTGAAATTCATTCCATTATACAAAAACATCCCTTTTGAGTTGTTTTTTGATTTATAGATAATATTTGTCTTTTTTAATTTCAATTTACACTTAAGCTTTTTTGTTTTGTTTTTTTGTTTTTTTGTTTTTTTTGAGAATCTACTCTTAAGTATTTAAATGATACATTTATATCAATTAAGTTAATATATTAATGATTTTATAAAGAGTTTTTTTGTTTGTAAGTATATGTTATATGCTTAAAGTTACTTGAGATGATTTTTTAATTATAGTATTATTTATTTATTTATTTATTTTGAGAAAGAATTATAGTATTAGTTAATAATTAACTTTCCATATTTTCTTTTAACTTTGTTTCCTGTCTAAAATCCTCGTTATGCCATTGCTACTATTTACTAGTATAACTTTTTATTTTTATTATATATTGACTTCAAAACTCAAAATTATTATTATTATTATTATTATTAATGTGTGTTTCAATTAGCTTAGTTGGTAAATCTCATGTCATCGAATAAGATTCGGAATATGAACTCTATCTACACAAAAAACAGATTAGTGTCTTTTTTTTTTCTTTTCTTCTTTTTTGGAAAAAAAAACCGATTAGTGTCTTAACATAATGATAAGAGCAATCATCATAGAATGAACCCCCATAAATTAGAAATATTACCATCTCAAATAAAAAATAAAAATATTTACTTACTATTATTATTTTTTTGATAATGGTAATAATTAACAACTGAAATATAATTATTTGTGAGATTGCTACAAGATTTATCTCAGGAAAATTACAGTAAACCCACCTGTGGTATGGCCCATTTTCACTTTTCCTACCCGTGGTTTAAAACTTAACACTTTGCCTACCTGAACTTCAATCCGTTACCCATCCGCTACCCACTTCACCCTCAGATATTAGAAAAACACCCTTTTATTAAAAATCAGAACAAAACACAGATCAGAAAGACGAACCATTGAATCTTTTCCTCACGAGCCCTAGAAACACGAAAAACTCTTGTATTAAGCTGGGGTTTTGATTTTTCTGCTCGTGCTTTCATGTGAGGATGAGGTTCTGACTTTGGGTTGACTTTGATGGTAGCTTTGATTCACAGGAAATTTGATTCACACGAAGTTGATAAGCGATGTCTTCTTCGAATGGAAATTACTCAGGTTCAAGTGAGCATATGTGTACATATGAGACTTGTGTGTTGAGAACAAGTCTAACAGTGGATAATTTTAGGAGAAGGTTTCTGGGTTGTAGCCGATATAAGGTAAGTATAGTTTTTACTTAATCTAGTTGACTCAAGTGAGATTGGAATGTGATGTGTTCAATTCAATTTATGAACAGGTTGGTCCTAAGTGCCCTTTCTTTCAATGGATTGATAATCCCACTTGTATGCATGGGAATGAAGCTGCCCATTTGGTGCAACAAAAGATGGGTTTACTGCGGAGTGAGTTGCAACTTGCACATGAAAGGGAAAGAGCAACTACCCAAACAGCAGCAGAAGCTACCCAAATGGTAGAAATTGCTCAAGATAGGGTAGCAAAAGCCATTTAGAGGGAGAAAAAGTTCCAAGCTTCCATTGTTCAAGCCAAGGAGATAACAGTAACAGCATTAAAGCAAGAGAGAAAGTGCATAATTGCACTAATTCTGTCATGGTTTTTTTTTTTTTTTTTTTGGTTTAAATTTTGGTTATGTTGTTTTCATGTTTTGGCTCAAGTAAGAATGTTGGAATGATGAGATTGAGTCTGCCTGGTGGTTTGTAATGTATAAGCTGGTCCTTAATTGTATTGTAATATAACTATGTAAGATGGTAGATGTTGTTGGCTTGAAGCCACTTAATAATATAAGCCTTTTTAAGATAAAGTGTTATTTATGTTAGATGTTGTTGGTATTTTTGTTTAAAGTGAATTGGCTACTTGTGAGCTGTGAGGTATTGGTGTTTTGTTGGATGTTGTGAGTTGTGTTGGTTTGTGCATAAAGTGCATTGCGTGAAGATAATTGTGTTGAAAATGAATTGTTTAAAGTCTAAAGTGAATGACAACTATCTGTCAACTTGCAAGAAAAGACAACAAATGCACACATAAACCTGCTATTCAACACATACACCTGCTGTATTCAAAAGTGACTGCTATATGTTCAACTGCAATAATCAAAATAATAATTCTGAACACCTGCCATTAAGTTGGGAAATTATATACATATTTAAGGTGGCATTGAATAGTCTTTCATCAACCACTAGTAAATATAAGGCATTTGGTACAACAACAACCAAAACAGTTACACCTGCCCTTGTTTACAAAACTTACAAAAATACAAATAAATCCCAATCGTGTTTGAACAGCATATATAAAAAACAATTGTCTCCTTGCCATTGTCTACAAATTACATATAACTCAAACACTATATAACCTTAACACTACATAACCCTAATACATAGCAACAAAAGTGTCTTGACATAGTCTTCATTTACTGCCTCTACCCCTGCCTCTCCCACCATAGCTGGCCTTTCCACCTCTTGTTTTACATTTCTGTGTCCTAGCTGCATTACCCTTTCCTCTCAAAGCAGCTCCTCTAGTAGCAGGTGGTCTTGTAGGCTACAAAGTACAAGAATTCACATGTTAGCTACCAGTAACATAGTTTTATGGATAAAACATCAAACATAAAACTACAGTACATGTGATGATAGTGCTCTAGTGTCCCATGTTTCTGCAGGGGTGTGTGGCGCTAGCTAGCTTGAAGAGAACCAAGAAGCTCCTCTAACTGTGTACCTGAAGTCTGAAGAGTATCATTGAGTTGGTTGCTATGACCATGGAGTCTGAGCTGGTGGCTGTGACCCTGCTGCTTGGTTAGATAAGGCCATAATGTAAGGCTGATGTGTTGGTGGGGGTTGAGATGATGCTAAGGGTTGAGATGAGGATGGAGCTTAGGAAGCAAATTGGGCCTGAGATGAGGATTGGGACTGTGATGAAAATGGGGCATGGGATCCTTGTTTGCATGTAGAAGCCCTTCCACTTGCCTACAACCAAATATAAGCATGTTTACAGTGTCAGTTATTGGCATTTTGCATTTAATAAAAAAAAATTGTAAAAACTTACAAAATTTTCTTTCTGCAATCTCTTCCTCCTCTCCTATGGCTAATGACATTGGCCTTGCATCCCCTTGCGTTGTGCCTTTCCTTTTGACACCTTTCAAACCTCACTAGCTTGTTTGCTCTAGACACCTTATAAGGGTTCCTTGGCTCATCAGCATCTCTCTTCCGCCAGCCTAGTGGCTTATAGATAGTGGGTGTAATAGGCTTGGCTTGGCCAATTGAGATCCACTCAGACTGGCCAAGCATGGGAGGTATGGGTGTCTTGTATGTCTCCACAAAAGCATCCTTGTAGTAGCAAGGATGGGTGTAGTATTCTAGTTTTTCACGATTCACAAAAATGGCTACAACTCCATGCTTGCAGGGGATTCTTGTCAAGTCCCATACTCTACAACTGCATGTCCTCCCTACCAAGTCGACCACATGCCTTTCCCTCTCATTGTCAACCTCATACATAAACCTCCCAGATGGCATTGCACAGAAGTTCTTAGACTTTAATTTTAACTTCTCCAACTTGTCTTATATGCTTGGACACAACTTGCCACCATACTTTTCTATGCCAATCTTCTCTATATATAGCCTGCTCATAACCCTAAATCTGATTCACTCCAGCATTGATAAGATTGGCTTGTCTCTAGCCTTCACAATCATAGAGTTAAAACTCTCACTCAGATTGTTTACCAAATAATCTGTTAAAGCTCTTGGAGAAAAGTGGGATCTGGTCCACTGTGCAGGCTCTATATCAGCGAGGTACTTCCAAGCTTCTTCATCCAAACTCTTAAGAAGCTCCATTGCCTCTCAAATTCCCTAACTGATGTTGTGCTAGCACACCTCCACGATACACTCTTCAACTCCATGCCCTTGTGGTTAACCTTGAATTTCACAACTTATAACCCTTAGAGCTTGGACCATACCAATAAACACATACTTCTCACTATAATTATCAAGCTTGGACCTTTCTTGATCTGGTACATGCACATATATGCAATGCTTCTAAACAAACATAAGTGAGAAATTGTAGGATTCCTTTTACTCCAAGCTTGCTATGTGGGGTTCTTCCTCGTACAATCCTTATGTGAGACAAAAGTTGGACAAATAGACTGCATGAGCAGATTCATCCCAAACTTCTTGGGACATTCACAGGCCCTTTAACATTCTTTTGGTCATGTTACCACTTACCACTATCTACCACATTTTGGTATTTGAGAAACACTTTCAAATAATCCAATTATCAAAAAATAAAAAAAATAAAAATGGTAACCCATGAAAATTAAAATGACTCCATCTAGTTCGAAATTGTTATTCTCACCACAAATCTATTAGCTCTAATACCATGTTTTTGAAGTTGGTGGACCTTTACATAATCACATTCCCAAACACTAATACACCACATATAATGGAAGAGTCGCAATCTCAAAGCACACCAAGGAAGATAGAATGAATGGAGAAGAGGATGGGAACTCTTTGTTTGGAATGGAGAAAAGCATGAGTAAATATACTATACCATACAATCTTAAACTCCACCATATTAAATTAGATAATTTTTTAAAATTTTACTACTCCATAGAATAACCTTTTTTATATTATTGAATAAGAGAGTTTCATATGACATATGGCTTTTAGGTACATTTGGAGACATGAAGAAAACAAGAAAATGATTCCCCTCTTCATATGTTTCCCTCTTTCTCCTTATTTTGAAACAATAATCTAAAAGATCATGGACAATTGGGGTTTCTACAAGGACCACCAAAATAAAATGAGTCTCCAGAATTTATGAGATTATAGCAATTAGGATTCGTAATGATTGTTTGACTGTTCCGAGGAACCGTGAGAGTTTTTAAACCATCAATAACATTGAGATTTTTGAAGAAACTAGCCTTGCCAAGCCCTTCTTCAGGGAAATGGCCACTGCCCATTTGTGTTGTGGTGTGCTGCCCATCTTGCATTAAGTTTATCACTTCTCCTCCCCATTGAATCAATGAAGCGCTATCAGACAGGATCGAGAATATGGAAGATGGCCAATATCCGAAGTCTCTGTCCGCAATTTTCATCCACCAATCTCCCTTTCCATTAATGTCCTACCTCATTGTACATGTCATGCAAATCAGTCTGTAATATTTTGAATGATAAATGAAGATATAAAGATTAATGAAAGAGGAAAAAAAATGAATCTTTTTGTGTAGAACAACATGGACACTTAAATTCACCATCTTAAAAATTAAGTTAGGTAAAAATAAATTGTGTATAGAAAAAAAATTAAACCGTTAAATTTAAAAAGTTGTATATAAAAATACATAAACCGAGAAATAAGAATATACAACTAAAACCAGAAGAAATTCAAACAAATCTGTAACATTTGTTACTGTGTTTCCAAAAAGTAAAAGTACTTGATAAAGTAATTAAATTGAAATATTGTACTACCTTCCAAACATAGAATTTGACTGAACGTTGGGTACCACCATAGATGGAATAAGGGATGACAGCTGCACCCGTCGCAATCTGGTTGTCAACTTGAACAAAGCCAGAGCAATCTGTGCTTTGATAAAAATCATTCTGCAGCGATGATAATTTTTTTTTAAAGACGCTTTTCAAAAATGAAACAGTATATATAAACATGGCTAGTGCTGGCAGGGAATTCAAATATTAAAACACGTACAGTCTAGTGTTGTTATCTCCATATAGATTTTCATTGACCTGTTCTTCCACATAAAAAAATTTTGTGAAAAAAAGGGAAAATTATTAGTAATTAATTGTTTAGCATGCGCCTAAAAGAAAAGATGATGATGAAATTATATATACCATCATGCCGGCTTCAATGGTATTAAGATCTTGACCATATTTACTAGCTGTCATCCAAAATTGAGACAAGCAGAACTCATTTGTTTCCTGGGTACGGGGATTCCACACGTTCATCTCTACCATCGTTCCATAGTACTTATCTCCTTGCTTAATAAGCACTGCATGCTAGAAACTCAGCCATAAAAGTAAAGGTTGTGAATGTCGATTTGAGTCCTTCATTATAGTAGATACCATTGAGCTCAAACCTGTTAATAATATTGGTTAAAAATTAAATAGTACCTCATGGTCACTAAATTGAGCATTAGGGATGGAATGGTGTTTTTTCCTTCCATAATTTGCTGCAGAGCCTACCCTTAATAAATTTTCTTCTTTAGTTCTTCTTATGGGAATGGTTCCTTCTGGGCACCTTCCATTCAAGTGCCATGGCTGAGTAAATTTGGGCTCAGAGTTTGAAGTGACGTCGTTGCTCTCATCGAATGAAAACCCTTTTGGGTAAGAACTTGGTCTCATCTATTGCATCCGACATAGATACCAATGCAAACCCAGCCCATACCATACATACAATAAGTATCAAATTATTCATGATACCAAATGAAATTTACTTAATTAAACTAGTTACCTGAATTGTGTGATTTTTTAACAAAGGATGATCAAAGGCTGGCTGCTTGTTGATATCTATGCAGTCAATTATATCTCCATTAGGGCTCTGTATCAGATACATTTTCTCATCACACATACATAGATATTAGTCTAAATTCACAGTGTTGTAATAAAATTACACTGGTATTGTACATGGGACTTATGAAGAAACCACAACCCACAAATGTGAATGACTCTTCTAAGACTAAAGCTGAAAATACAATATTAAACACAAACATGTTATATGTAGTGATTAATAACCTCGATGGATTTAAGAGCAGGCTTGTTAAGGTGCTTCAATTGCTGCTGAACCTCCAGTTTTTGTTTCTTATCGAATATGGTGTTAGTGTTTCAATTTCCAACTGATGACATTGGTATGAGAAAGAACAAGCAGAATGTCATCTTTACTGCCCTCGTCCACCTCCTCCCACTTCCACAAGGCAGAGCCATGAGTGACTAGCCAATATTCGAATCAAGTGGCGGATTTGTGGTGTACAGAGATGTAATAGCTATCTTTGGTCGTCCCCTTTGCAATACTTAAACATACATACAAACTTCTATAGAAATGATCACCCTATTTTTGGCCATGTCTAAATGGGACTTTGGTTTAGCTATTTAACGTTAATTTTTTCACCTTATAAGTACAAACTTCCTATTTAATTTCCTATTAACCACTGCAATTCTTTTGTTTCTTTGTTATTTTGCTGGACCACTGGAGGATTCCAAAATATACTTTTGCCTTGTTAAAGCTGCCTTGTTGAAAGCTAGCTGGTGGAAGTGATGGGTTTCTAATAAATGACTTTAATCTAATGACTTAACAAGGAGTCAGTACAGATCTTCTGCCGTGATTTACTGTGATGGAATAGGAATTTGGTTCTGGTTTGGTTTTCTATGTAACACCTTTGGTCGTCTTCTATCTAAGAATTTTTCCTACGACTTTCTATCCTAGGGTTTATTAATTCTCCTCTGTGGTAAAATTATGCTTCAAACTTTAAAAGTTTAATCTATAAGTTTTTAATATAAAGAAATGCCACATCATTTAAAAAATATCAAGTCATTATTCTATTAGCCATGTAAGCAATACCAATAACGTAAGTTAACCAAAAGACTTATACGGCTCATTTTGAAAATTTAAGGGACTAATTGTGCTCACTTTGAAACTTGAGAGACCAATTACGCACACAAGATAAACTTCAGAGACTAATAGTGTAGTTTCGCCATATTAATTCTCCTCTGTGATTAAAATTATGCATAAAGCTTTAAAAGTTTAATATGTAATTTTTTAATAAAAAGAAATGCCTCATCACTTAAAAAATGCTAAGTCATTATTCCGTTATTCTGTTAGCCACATAAGCAATACCAATAACGGAAGTTAATATGGCTCATTTTGAAAATTTGAGAGACCAATCGTACTCACTTGAAACTTGAGGAATCAATTGCGCACATAAGATAAACTTCAGGGACTAATAGTGTAGTTTTGCCTTATTAATTCTCCTATATTTTTAAAATTATGCATGAAGTCTATTGAATCTAGTAAAAAAAAAAAGTTGGAGTTTCTGTAGCCAAAGACTTGGGACAACATCGAGTAGGACAGGTCTTTGTGGTCCCATCATTTTTATTTTCTTGCCATGCCATTACAACGATGAAGACTAGAAATGGCTTGAATCAATGTTAGAACTTAGGATGACTAAGAAATCGGGAATGCTTGGCTGTGAGCATGGATCGAGTTGATAATTGATAGTTAGGGGGGAGGGAAAACATCAATAGGTATCAATTAAGTTACGAAACTTCTTCTGATCACTAACTCTTTGTTAATATTACATTATCTCTTTACACTATTCATGCTTACAAAATATCAAGAATTAAAAAAATGATAATTATCTGATTTATAAAATGGTTAAATTTCAATCTTTTTTATTATACACAAAAATGAGCTTATGAATTGAGTAGTACATTACATCTAATTGATAAGAAAGTTCTATAATGGTACTACATTTATAAGTTTATCCTCCCTCGCCTAAGATATGCCATCATGACTTCAACAAACAAAAAATCTTTCTTACTTAGATAGATCCACTTAAATAAATAAAAAAATAGAAATAAAAAACTAAATGTTATGAGTGATATATATAAACACACATAAAATAATGTATAAGTTTTATATAGAGTAAGAACACCTATAGACGTACATGATTTTACAATTTTTATTCTCTTTAAAACAAATTTCATAATAAAACAACATTATTTTTATGTTTGATTTGTTTTTTGACAAATCAATAATCAGAGAAGGGGTGGGTGGATTTGAACCCTTAACATGACTCCGTTGGAAAAATAAAAGGATGTCAACTAGTTGAACAAAACACTCTTGGCAGCTATATTTGAATTTATTAGTTATATTCTATTCAAGTCTCAATTTACTCTTATGTATTCAAATGACATATTTAACTTAATATTTTATATTAATATATTAATGGTTAGATATATATATATATATATATATATATATAAAATACCTATAGTTGTTTGAGATGATGAAGTTACATTAACATATGTGAATTACAAAGTTCCAAATGAACTTATATTTAGATGGATTACAATTTATATTTAAACTATACGTTGTACAACAATTAAATATAATTTAAAATTCCATAGTAAGGGTGAGAGGATTTGAACTATGGATGGGTTCATCAGAAACACCAAGAGATTTCAATCAGTTTTTTTATTTTTTATTTTTTTTATTTTTTTATTTTTTATTTTTTAAGAAGAATATGTCAATCAATTGAGACAAAAAACTTTTGACAAGTTTTAAAAAAAAGTTTTCTAAAATGGTTTGTTAACATATGTGAAAGCTTGAAAATGTGTTGAAAACACAAGAGCAATTTAGACCCCCAATTAAAATTACGGTTTGGTTGATTTTACACTAACTTAGTACTAAGTGTGGAATAGTGTAAACACAAGCGTATAAGCAAGACAACTACTCTAATCCATATTTAAAGCAACACAGCAGTAAAAATGAAATAAACAAGAGTAGGGAAGAAGGATGCAAACACAGATAACACCGAGATGTGTTATCGAAGAGGAAACCGAAGAACTCGGCGAAAAACCTCTCCGCCGCCCTCCAAGCGGAAATCGATCCACTAGACAATCAGTTGGGATACATGGGTTAGCAAGAGACCCTCCAAGCCTAATCTACCCGATGTACGTAAGCCCTCCAAGCTCCTACTCCAACAAGGCTTCTCGGAACCATGTCTTGTCTAGCACCCCGGATCCCGCAACAAGCTCCATGTTGCATCTGCCATCCTTGGCTTCTTCCAATGCTTCCCAGCAGCACCAAAACGTCACACAACACTCTCAAAGGGTGTGGTAAGTGTTTGGGCTATCAACCTCTCAATGGTATGGAAATGGAGAGGGAAGAGTTGAGGAGATACCACAAGCAAGTGTATAGAGAAATGTGGGGATGACAATCTCTAATTCTCAATGTGTTTAGCTAGGGTTTTCTCTCGGAAGCATTCCTCAACATTTGTGGGTAATAAGGGTCTATATAGGATAGACACAGAAAGTGTGAGTCATTCAGTACAGGCTGGCAGAACAGATTGCCTCGCGGGTGTCTTGCGGGAAGGCCTTACCCGCGAGATACTCGCGAGACACAGCTGTCTCCACTTGGCCTGACTCTTCGCATTCCAGCATGTGCAAGGCACATGATTCACTTCGCGGGAAGCTAGGTCGTGGCATACCCGCGAGAATTCTTCAGCCTCTAAATGCTTGAGTCTTCACACTCTCTCTCTTTCACACAACCATTACAACAAATCCCACAATAGATACAGGATATAAACGATTGATAATAATTACAATCAAATTTGGCACAAAATAAAAGCCAACAAAATACATAGTTGTAAATAACAACTTTACAATCTCCCCCTTAGGCTATTCCATGACAAAACCCTAAAACAGACTCTAGACTTAAACGTGAGTATGGGAACAAAGGCAAAACTCACTCACACCTAGTTCTAGATTCTGATAAGCTCTTGAAACATATGAACAAGTATCCCCTGAAACACAATAACACAATAATATCATTGTATACAGAAAACTTGAAATGCATATGGAGCAAATATAATGTGATCAAGAAAAATGGAATAAAAACAAATGACCATGGCAAGATCAAACAAGCAATCACTATACAAAAGTAATCACTATGCTCATTCACACAAGTAATGAACATCCGGACATGCAAGATGATAAGCTCATTTGAAGAGTATCCTTTGCAAATCCAACACTCAACCAATGCAAAATACACGAAGTATTTGCATCTAGGAAAAATCCTACAAGGGCACAAGAGTGATGTACTGAAGTAAAATGTATGACATTAAACATCAAGTACACAAGCATAAAAGCTGCATAAACAAGGTACTGCATATGCATGGCACAAACCCTAAAAGCCTACAAACCTGCATGGAACGAACCCTTAAATCTTACAAAAGCAACACGGGTACAAACAAATATGCTACAAAGCATAGAGAATATCACATAATACTAAAATTATACTTAAATAAAAACATAGTATCAAAGCTTTAAACAAGAAAGCAGTAAAGTAGTTTAAACATAAAGCAGTTGTGGAACTAAAACATAGATTGATTGAACCAGCAGTAGACTTCTAGCTTCTTCTCCCCCTATCACTACACTCCCCCTGTCAATGACATCATCTCCCCCTTTTTGTCAAGGAATAGCTAGTTGTCATTCTCTTCTAGCTTCCGTTGAATTTCATCCATCTGAGTTTCGAGAGATGTTAACTGTTTATCAAGACGGGAGTGGTGATAGTACATGATCTTAGTTAGTCCTGAAATCTTGGTACTAATCTCTTGAATTGCAACCATGATGATGTCGAACTTTTCATCACAGGAATGAGAGGTAGAACTTGAGCTTCCCTGAGGAGCATGATGTTCTTGCTTGACAGTCTTCTTGGTGTGACTCATACTTGCTTGAAGAGTTCGACCGTTAATTGGACTTGGTCTTGAGTAAGGGTGCTCATCTGCAGAGGGACGCACACCTTTGAGCTTCAAAATCCGAGAGATGAGATGACAAAACGGAATACAATTCCTTGAGCCAGTTCGGTTAACTGTCTTCACCAAAATGTGAAAGATGTGGGAGCATACATCAATTTCCACATCAGATACCAGATCATGAAGAAATAATGCTCGACCAAGGTTGATGTAGCTGGTGCTTGACAATGGGTAGAGATTGCTACACATGATTGTTGACATGAGCCTTAATTCCGGAGAAAGTGAAGCCACATTGATTGACTTTCCACTGGAAGAGAATTCCAAATCAGCTCCTAATTGTCCCTGAAGTGTGTCTTCATCTGGAACTAGATCATCATACATAGGTGGTATAGGAAGAATTAGCCGGTTTATGTTTAGAATATCAGACAGGTACACAGGAGTTACCGAGAACCGCTTTCCTCTAACCCAGCACTTGATCTCTTCTCCTTCTACAATAGCATTGGCATAAAACTCTTTCACCATGTCTTCATAGGCATCTTCAAGATCGGAAAGAAGAAAATTCTAGTCTTTTGTGGCAAACCAGATAGGAATTTTGGTATCTAAAAGAGATGACTGATCAACGGCTCTTTTAGCTAACAAGGGAGCATCTCGAAAAAGGTTCTTATAAGATTCAAAAGCAACATAAGACCTAAACAAATTAGGATCAAAAATTCCCTTTGAAAAACGAGCTCTCTTTGGTCTAGGGGAATCATCATCAACATCAATGATCGGCTCTTTCCCTTTGTTGCTGCCACCTTTCACAGCTGAAGTCTTGAATGGAGACATCTGTGCAACAGAACACACAAAAAAAAAAAAAAAAAAAAAAAAAAAAAAAAAAAAACAGGAAACATGTGCAAAACACACAAAACAAAACATAGAACTTGATTAGATTCTAGTTAGTTCAAAACAAAAGTAAAACTGCATGGAAACAGGACATAATCAACTCCAAACAATATGTTGAATGCATAAACACAATGCATGAAACTAAGTAACTGTGCATGTGTGTGCATATGTGTGCATGTGCTGATGTGTGTGTGCGGCACGAGATGCATGAGGGGTGCCTAAGTGTGCCTAGATGTGTGCCAAGAGTGTGCAACATGAGCAAAGTGTAGGAAACACAATATCAATGACCAAACCAAGTAAAATAAGGTCAAACAAGTGAAAGCCCATAACTTGAAATCACTTGATTCGAAATATGCACAAAGATGTCATTTGGACATTTTGTCAAACACCTAGTATGCACAACAACAAATATATCATGAAAAATGCATGAACATGGTGAAATCTTGCCTAAATACACTTTAAAATGCCACAAGGGGCCAACACAAATGCACAACCATCAAATGGGACACAGCCCAATCAAAGAAATTGGAAAATTTTCACCCAATTTAGAAACCAACCCTTTTTCGAAAAAAAATCCCCAAAATTGAAACCCTAACTCAAATTACAACAAAATCTAAGAAAAAACTTGAAGGAAAATGCTTTAGAAGACATACCTTGAAGTTGACATTGCAGAAAAGATGCTTGAAATTGATGGGTTTTGATAGAAATTAAATTTGGGTTGAAAAGGGTTCGAGAGAGGTTGAGCAAGGGAAATGAGAAAGTTTTGAAAAACTGTCACATCTGCCACATATAAAGTGAAAACACGCGTTTTTCGCGGGTTCGAGAGTAGTGAAACAATCGTGAGACAGTCGCGAGAATGGCCACTGAAGCACAAAACTTTCGCGAGAAGCTTCTAGGTCGTGGAACAGTCGCGATACCTTCTGTCTAAATTTGGAAAAATCCAGTTTTTGCCAAACATCATTTCGCGAGAAGCTGTTGGTCGCAAAACAGTCGCGAGACAGTCGCGAAAGTCTCTGTGTAAATTTGCAAAAAATTTGTTTCCCTCAAACACTTTTCGATGGAAGCTCTAAGTCGCAAGCTTCTCGCGAAACAACCCCTGAACCAAATTTTGATGAAAATCACACAAAATGCATTTGACCAAAAATAAACACACGAAAGGATAAAATCATTTTCAAAAACTTATAAATCACTCAAAAATCTTTTTAGGTTTGATCAACAAGAACTTGAGCATACACATCACATTTGAACATATACAATCACACAAATGAGATAGGCATTGATTGAATCAAAGTCTTGTGTGTTGTGTGTGAGTATCAAATGTGGAATAGTCTTTAGACCAGAGCCAAGTTTCAATGATCAATTCGATCGATTCATACACAACTGATACGAAATCAAGTGGACTATCTCCATTATAGAAATGAGTATATATGACCTCCCACACATTGAATACATAACTTAGAAGCTTTTCATTTGGCTTCTGCATAAGGCATAACAATTGATCCATTTTTGGACAAAACATCTCTTTTTGAGATCGGTGCTTGAAATTTTTTATATTTCAATATTGATGATTAGCCTTTGGCTTTTTGAGCACCATACAATTCACATTAAAAAGAGTAGCTTTCCCTTTTTCCTGGTCGAATACTAGTGTGTGCAACAAGCTTTTGCAGCTCAATATCTCTTTTCATTTGGAGATTTACATTTGGTGAGCTCTTTTTGCAAAAACATAAAAATAAAGTGGGAAGAGATATAGACACAAGTCTATGCAAGTATCAAAACCAACAAGACTATTGACCAATCATTCATGACAAGCTTGAAGATCTATTTACAACAGTCACATATATTTTTCAAGATTTCTTCCACATAGTCAAGAGTGCATACATAACAAGCCAAGATCGTAAATGCACTACGCCATTAGTACAAATGTACTTGGCCAAACTCACATGTGACATACACAAAACAAGTGATCAAACTTTTGAGATTTTTCAATTTTTATAGGTTTTTGAATTTTTTGAATACACCCAAAACAGAACAAGAAAAGTAAGATCAACAAAAAAACAGCTGGTACAAACCAAACCAAATAAAAGAAAGACTTCGAGAAACTAAACATGTGGAACCACAACAACAAATATGCAACAAAGAGTAGTATAGGTTCACACAAGAGATAGAGTTCAGCGAATGATACCGACACCGATGGTCTTACGCAAAGATTCAAACTTTGGGTCATCTAGAGGTTTAGTAAATATGTCTGCCTTCTGATGTTGGTTAAATCTGGTTTTGTATCTCATACAAAACACACAGCGGAAGCAACAAACAAGGATCTATTTCGTTCATGATTGATAACTTGCACTATATGAATTTTAGAATTTAAGAACAAGATAGCGTACCTTGGTGCGGTGAAATTCAAAACAAAAGATTATAAGTACTTGAGAACACTTTTAATCTTCACTCCAATTCCACTTTACGCCCAAGAAGTGTGGTCTCTTAATCAGTTTCCAAGGGAGAATAATTGAGTGGCTTCACTCGCACATACACACCACTTCACAATGGTGTCTCTCTTTTTATTTTTTCTTTTTTTTCTTATGAAAAAATTCTGTATGTTTCTCCCTTTTATAACTAACTGATTATCTAATTGGGCTGACTTATTGGGCCTTTCCAATTGGGCTTTAGTGTGTGGCTTGGAGTGGGACCAAAAGGGACCAAAAAGACACTAGCTCCAATGGGCCTTGGGCTTTTCTGTCAACTCTTGACAAGTCCAAAGTTACCATTAATTATATTTAATACCACTATATAAATATAATTGCACTCTAGGCCTTATTAATTAATTATATCCCAAGACTTTATTATTCATGCACCCCTTCATAAAATATTCATAGTAATACAAAGTCATAAATGTAGACTGCCACTTTGTAGATTACTACATCTTAATCCTTGAGTACCCAGTTTAATCCTTTAAAGTTATTCATCATATATTTATGAAATCTAATTTCATAAATATATACATTAGTAATTTCTTACCAAAGTTTTTAGGCCTAACTCTCTGAATAACTGAGCCCATTAAACTTATCTCAAGGGAATATTTTATATCTTCGTTAAGAGATTATGAATTCCATCTTGAGAATATATGTTCCATCAACACTAAATGTGGCTGCCCAACATACTGAGGTTTTGACCGTTACTTTAGATCTCACTCCTGATATATCAAAGCAACCTACACTTCATTATTAGGTCTATTATTCTCTCAGGATTAAGAGTTCATGCAAATATAAGTCGTGAGATTTATTATTCAATTGACAGTCGTTAGGAGAATAATAAATCTCACATCGGTTTAGTTCAATATGTCTTAACTCTTAAAACATATTAACACATCAACTAGAAGTCTCCACTTCCATGATCAAGACAAATCATCTTAGTTGATATGTTATAGTCTTCGAAGATGAAATGCCCAATTTCATCACCGACTATGAACTAAAATTCTGAGTTTACAAAGAACTTGTGACTTATATCTTCTGTGACTAAATCACATAAATCACATACTATGCATCTCATGGACTAAATGATAATGTCTGAATATTCATGTTACCATTATTTTAGGTAATAATAAAACAACTTTATTAATTACAATATTAGGTCATACATCACGTCATACATAATGTCATACATAATATCATACATAGCATCATACAATAGGATTTAAGGGCACTAATCCCAACATATCTCCCACTTGCCCTAAAGACTATTGTGCACTAATCTAACTCCCATTCCCTCCAAATGCGACTCGAAGGTCCTTTGAGGCAAGGCTTTGGTAAAGGGATTTGCTAGATTATTTGCACTTTCAATCTTTGCTACCATCACATCTCCACGAGCAATAATATCTCTAATGATGTGGTACTTTCTCTCAATGTGGTTTCCTTTCTTGTGATTCCTTGGATCTTTTGATTGTGCAACTGCACCACTATTGTCACAAAACAATGTGATGGGAACTTGTTCCATTCTCATTACACCAAGGTCAAAAAGGAATTTCTTGAGCCATACAGCTTCTTTTGCTGCTTCACAAGCAGCATCATATTCTGCTTCCATGGTGGAGTCCGCAATACAAGATTGTTTGACATTCCTCCATGTTATGGCTCCACCTCCCAAGGTGAATACACATCCTGATGTGGACTTTCTAAAATCTAGATCCGACTGAAAATCTGAATCTGTATAGCTAATGGGTATCAAATCCTCACACCGATAAACAAGCATATAATCTCTCGTTCTCCGTAGATACTTGAGAATATGCTTTATAGCTTGCCAATGTTTTGGTCCTGGATTTGATTGATATCAGCTGACCATGCCAACTGAATAACAAATATCTGGTCTAGTACAAAGCATGGCATACATGAGACTTCCTACTGCAGAAGCATAAGGAACTTGTCTTATCATATCTTCTTCCTCTTGAGTCTTAGGCCTTTGGTCATCAAACAGAGGAACTCCATGTCTGAAAGGAAGTAATCCTTTCTTGGAGTTTTGCATGCTAAACCGTTCTAGAACCTTATCTATATATCCAGCCTATGATAAGCCTAACATCCTATTCTTGCGATCTCGCCAAAGCTTGATTCCTAGAATAAAGTTAGCCTTACCCAAGTCCTTCATATCAAATTGGCTTGACAACCAAACCTTTACTGATGACATTACCCCTACATCATTTCCAATGAGTAGAATGCCATCAACATAAAGCACTAGGAACATTACTACTTTATCTCGATGTCTTTTGTACACACATGGTTCATCAAGATTTTGTTCAAAACCAAATGTCTTGATTGCTTGATCAAATCTGATGTTCCATGACCTAGATGCTTGTTTAAGTCCATAAATGGATCTTTTTAACTTGCATACCATATGCTCTTGGTTCTTTGCTATGAAACCTTCCGGTTGCATCATATAGATTTCTTCTTCAAGATTGCCATTAAGAAATGCAGTCTTGACATCCATTTGCCAAATCTCATAATCATAATGAGCAGCAATGGATAAGAGAATTCTGATAGATTTAAGCATGGCTATTGGTGAAAAAGTTTCATCATAGTCAATACCTTCTTTTTGTGTATACCCTTTCGCCACTAGTCTTGCTTTAAAGGTTTCAACATTTCCATCTACCCCTCTCTTCCTCTTGTAAACCCATTTGCAACCAACAGGTTTAATGCCATTAGGCGCCTTTACAAGATCCCAAACTTGATTGGAATACATGGAATCTAATTCAGATTTCATAACTTTGATCCAATGATGTGCATCTATATCATTCATTGCCTCTTCATAAGTGTAGGGTCTGATTCAACCTCTTCTGAGATAGCTTCATAAGTTTCTCCCAAACCTATGAATCTTATAGGAGGCTGAACAATTCTCCCACTACGACGAGGCACCTGTATACTAGACATCTTATGAGTAGTATCTTATGGTGTAACCAATACAACCACATCATCCCTAGTTTCATCTATTGGTTGTTCAACTAAAGGTTCATTCATTTCAGCCAAAACAACTTTATTTCTAGGGTCAAAATTATTCATATAATCATCTTCCAAAATTTTGGCATGTGTGCTAACAAACACTTTGTTATCTTTATGATTATAGAATAAATAACCCTTTGTTTCTTTTGAATACCCTAAAAACATGCATACTTCAGTTTTAGATTCCAACTTATCAGACTTCCTTTTCAACACATGTGCTGGACATCCCCAAATGTGGAGATATTTCATACTAGGCTTACGCCCACTCCACAATTCCTTAGGTGTGTTGGGAACAGATTTTGATGAAACTAAATTCAAAATATGCATTGCAGTTTTTAGTGCATATCCCCAAAAAGAAACTGGTAAAGTTGAGTAACTCATCATGGACCTAACCATTTCCAAAAGAGTCCTATTCCTTCTTTCTGCTACACCATTCTGTTGGGAAGTTCCAGGTGCAGTCAATTGGGATATAATCCCATTTTGAGTTAAGTAATCCTTGAAATCCCCAAGAAGGTATTCGCCACCACGATCAGATCGAATGGCTTTTATGCATTTACCTAATTGATTCTCAACTTCAGCCCTAAACTCTTTGAACTTTTCAAAGGCTTCAGACTTCCATCTCATTAGGTACACATAACCATATCTTGAGCAATCATTGGTAAAAGTGATGAAGTACTCATAACCTCCTTTTGCTTGGGTTGACATAGGACCACATACATCTGTATGAACTAATTCAAGTAACTCTTGGGCTCTTCTACCTTTTGCATTAAAAGGTCGTTTGGTCATTTTGCCTTCCAAACAAGATTCACAATTTGGAAATTCATCAAAGTCCAATGGCTCTAAAAGTCCATCTTTGATCAGTCTTTGAATTCTATTTGGATTAATATGACCCAAACGCAAGTGCCAAAGATATGCTTCATTAGTAGAAGGAAACTTTCTCTTCAATGATTTTACATGAGAGTTATGATCTAATTCAGAATTATATAATTCATGCTTATCAGGAGTTAAAATATAAAGACCATCCACAATATTGCCAGAACAGATAAACACTTTATCCTTCTTTATTACAACATTGTCTTTTAGGATAACATAATATCCATGTTTACCTAAATAAGTTGCAGAAATTAAATTCCTACGAACATTAGGTACATACAAACAGTCTTCTAATATTAAAACTCTAGATTCAAAACATAAATTAAACACTCCAATAGCTACAACTGGAATCCTACTCCCATCAGCCAAGGTAAGAAACATTTCCCCTTCATTCAGTTTTCTGGTCTCCTGAAACCCCCGCAAGGATTTACAGATATGATTAGTACAACCTGAATCCACACACCAGGAATCTGTGAGATTCTGTACCAAACATGTTTCAAGAAGGAATGTACTTTTCATACCTTTATTCTTGGCAGCCTTAAATATTGGACAATTCCTCTTCCAATTTCCTTTCTCACCACAATGGAAACACTTTCCTTTGGTTTTCTTTCCTTTGTTGGCAACTCCTAAGGCAACTTGTTTACCATCTTGCTTAGTAAAGTTCTTCTTCTTCTTCTTCTTCTTACCTTTGCCTTTTGACTTAGGTTGAGAAGTAGAAGCTTCACCAACATTGGCTTCCACACTAGAAGTACCAAGGATGCCTTTCGCCGCTACCAACTCATTCATCAATTCAGACAATGTATAAATCTTTTTGTTCATATTATAGTTAAGTCTGAATTCCTTGAATGATTCTGGTAGTGATTGGAGTATCATATCCACTTGGGATTCTCCATCAATATCTGCACCTAAAACTTCCAATGTATTTAGATTAGAGATCATCCTAAGACAATGCTCCCTCACTGAAGTACCTTCAGCCATTTTGGTATTATAAATCTGCCTCATAGTTTCTTGCCTTGCAGAACGGCCTTGCTCACCAAACATCTCCTTCAGACTTAGCATTATGTCCGAAGCTAGCTCTACATCCTACATTTGATGCTGTAGAACATTTGAAATAGATGCTAGGATATAGCATTTAGCCATCTCATTAGATTTCTGCCAACGATCATATCGCTGTTTTTCCTCAAGAGGAGCATCTAATGATGGAAAGCTAGGACATGGTTGAGTAAGCACATATTTGTGCTCTTCAGCAGTAAGAACAATGTCCAAGTTTCTTTTCCAGTCAACATAGTTGGATCCAATCAGTTTGTTTTGATTAAGTATAGCAACAAGTGGGCTAAATGATGCCATGATTTTAAATCTGAAAATAACAAACATGAATATAATAAGTAAACTAGACACTATCAATTTAGCATATAATCATATAATATGGAACCTTATAAAACCATAAAATAATATATGCAACGACAAACCAATCCATGTCTATAATTCCTTGGTAGCAAGTTTATTATAAACACATTAATTCATTGAGAACTATTTTCATTATTAGTGCTATCATGATAACTCTTATCATACACTAATAATATGTCGTATTAGCTTTAGCCTCTAAGTAATAATGACATAGCTCCTTTGGGAGGTTAACATTACACTTAGTCTAGTGTACACCATTATCTAGAATCATGTGTAGCCACATTTCATCTCCCTTATAATGTTTAAACTTGTAGTACCATGGAATAAAACACCCTCCTTTGGGATCACGAGGCATATACGCCAAGATGAGGTGCTTGTCCATAATACTTTAAACAGGTTAATTCAATCTTGTAGTACTATGAAGTAAACACCCTCCTTTGGGATCGCAAGGTATATACGCCAAGACAAGGTGCTTATCCACACTATTATAAACTGATAATGGAGGCCGTGAGATGCAACTCTTGTATCTCTCTCCCACTAGATATTTTTAATTAAAGGTTTTTACGATCAAGAACTTTATTAATGCTAGAAACCCTTAAAAACAAAATCCTAATCTCATTAGGAATAAATTTCATTAAATGAATACTTTAATCCTAGCATTAATATATATATATATATATATATAATGTAATATAAACCCATATTACCCTATAAACCCATATTGCATTATATATAATATAATATATGGATTATTACATGTAATATATGATTATTACATTATATATAATATACGGATTCAATATGAAATGAAGAACTTGAATCCTTAGTGCATGCGAATTCTTGATACATATAAAAGCATGACACGGCACTTAATGCAAAGAAACATAATCAACAAATGATGCCAAATCAATGAATATATACATCCTTGGTGTGAACCCGATATGATCAAGAAATCGTTTTTCTTTTATTCTAAAATCCAATCACATGTTATACAATCATGAGATGAAAACCTGGCTCTGATACCAATTGTTGGTTAAATCTGGTTTTGTATCTCATACAAAACACACAGTGGAAGCAACAAACAAAGATCTATTTCGTTCATGATTGATAACTTGCACTATATAAATTTTAGAATTTAAGAACAAGATAGCGTACCTTGGTGCGGTGAAATTCAAAACAAAAGATTATAAGTACTTGAGAACACTTTTAATCTTCACTCCAATTCCACTTTATGCCCAAGAAGTGTGGTCTCTTAATCAGTTTCCAAGGGAGAATAATTGAGTGGCTTCACTCGCACATACACACCACTTCACAATGGTGTCTCTCTTTTTATTTTTTTATTTTTTTTCTTATGAAAAAATTCTGTATATTTCTCCCTTTTATAACTAACTGATTATCTAATTGGGCTGGCTTATTGGGCCTTTCCAATTGGGCTTTAGTGTGTGGCTTAGAGTGGGACCAAAAGGGACCAATAAGACACTAGCTCCAATGGGTCTTGGGCTTTTCTGTCAACTCTTGACAAGTCCAAAGTTACCATTAATTATATTTAATACCACTATATAAATATAATTGCACTCTAGGCCTTATTAATTAATTATATCCCAAGACTTTATTATTCATGCACCCCTTCATAAAATATTCATAGTAATACAAAGTCATAAATGTAGACTGCCACTTTGTAGATTACTACATCTTAATCCTTGAGTACCCAGTTTAATCATTTAAAGTTATTCATCATATATTTATGAAATCTAATTTCATAAATATATACTTTAGTAATTTCTTACCAAAGTGGTTAGGCCTAACTCTCTGAATAACTGAACCCATTAAACTTATCTCAAGGGAATATTTTATATCTCCATTAAGAGATTATGAATTCCATCTTGAGAATCTATGTTCCATCAACACTAAATGTGGCTACCCAACATACTGAGGTTTTGACCGTTACTTTAGATCTCACTCCTGATATATCAAAGCAACCTACACTTCATGATTAGGTCCATTATTCTCTTAGGATTAAGAGTTCATGCAAATATAAGTTATGAGATTTATTATTCAATTGACAGTCGTTAGAAGAATAATAAATCTCATAGCGGTCTAGTTCAATATGTCTTAACTCTTAAAACATATTAACACATCACCTAGAAGTCTCCACTTCCATGATCAAGACAAATCATCTTAATTGATATGTTATAGTCTTCGCAGATGAAATGCCCAATTTCATCACCGACTATGAACTAAAATTCTGAGTTTACAAAAAACTTGTGACTTATATCTTCTGTGACTAAATTACATAAATCACATACTATGCATCTCATGGACTAAATGATAATGTCCGAATATTCATGTTACCATTATTTTAGGTAATAATAAAACAACTTTATTAATTACAATATTAAGTCATACATCATGTCATACATAATGTCATACATAATATCATACATAGCATCATACAATAGGATTTAAGGGCACTAATCCCAACATCTGATTCTCAGTGTTGATGAACTCTAAGTACACAATCCTTTCCTCCACTAAATCTCGAATGAAATGATACCAAATCTCGATATATTTTGATTTCGAGTGTTGAACTGGATTCTTCGACAAATTTATGGCACTTGTATTATCACAATATACACACATCGTGTCTTGAGTGATTCCATAATCATGAAGAAGCTTCTTCATCCATAGTAATTGAGCACAGCAACTTGCAGCAGCAATGTATTCAGCTTCGGCTGTTGATAGAGAGACTGAATTTTGCTTTTTGCTCATCCATGACACCAAGTTGTTTCCAAGATAAAAACATCCACTAGAAGTACTTTTTCTATCATCAATGCAACCGGCCCAATCTGCATCAAAATATCCGGCTAGGCATTCATTTGAGTCTCTTGAATACCAAATTTCATAATCAGATGTGCCATTTATGTAGCGGATAATTCATTTGATTGCTGTTAAATGTGACTCTTTGGGGGCTACCTGAAATCGAGCACATACGCCTACATTGAAGGCAATGTCTGGTCTGCTAGCAGTGAGATATAAGAGATTGCCTATCATGCTTCGATAGAGCGTTGGATCCACTTCTACACCTGCTGCATCCCAACTCAGCTTTGATGAGGAGCTCATTGGAATGGAAGTGTGTTTCTTAGAGTCTAGACCAAATCTTTTAGCAAGATTTTTGGCATATTTCTCTTGAGATATGAATATCCCATCTTTCCGTTGTTTCACTTGGAGCCCTAGGAAATAGTTCAGCTCCCCCACCATACTCATCTCAAACTCCCTTTTCATTTCTTCGGAGAATTCATGAGCCAAATGATCAATTGTGGATCCAAAAACAATATCATCTACATATACTTGAGCAACTAGGAGAGACTTCTCATCTCTCTTTACAAATAATGTTCGATCAGCTTGGCCTCTTTTGAATCCACGATCCAACAAGTATGTTGTGAGACGATCATACCATGCTCTTGGTGCTTGCTTCAACCCATACAATGCTTTCTTCAACCTTAGCACATGATCCGGAAAGTGAGGATCTTAAAATCCCTTTGGTTGCTCAACGAATACTTCTTCATTTAGAAAACCATTCGGAAAGGCACTTTTCACATCCATTTGGTACAGTTTGAAATCCATAACACATGCTATGGACAGTAGAATTCGAATCGACTCTAGTCTTGCTACTGGTGCAAACAAATCATCAAAATCTATGCCTTCCACTTGAGTATATCCTTGAGCTACCAGCCTAGACTTGTTTTGGACAACTTCACCGTCTTCATCAGTTTTGTTCTTGAAGATCCACTTGGTGCCGATCACATGGGTATCTTTGGGCCTTGGAACCAACTCCCATACATTATTTCTAAAAACTAATGTAGCTCTTGATGCATAGACTCTATCCAATTCTCGTCTCTAAGAGCTTCCTCTACCTTCTTGGGTTCGAATTAAGCAAGATAACAATTGTACGTCACATGATTCGCACTGTATTTTGGTCCTTTTCTCAACCAAAGTCCCTCATTTACAACACCAATGATATTACTTGATGGATGATTGAGAATTACCCTTGATGACGGTCTCTTGGAGGTAGAAGGTTCTTCATCTCGAGAGATCGGAGGTTGAACTTCCGGAGGGGTGAGAGGGCTAGAAGGCCCTTATGTTGATCTAGTCTCCCTTCTTGGTATAAGGGGTGTGGACTCTTTTTCCGGTGATTCTTTCTCAATATCATCATTTTGTGACATGTTGTCCTCAACCTCCCCCTTCTTCAGGTTCGATCCTTCACCATCATCACTTTCCTTTTCAGATATGGTATCATCAATGACCACATTTATTGACTCCATTGCTGTCTTAGTGCGCTTATTGAACACCCTATACACTCGGCTATTTAATGAATAGCCTAGAAATATCCCTTCATCACTTTTAGCATCAAATTTTCCAGGATTCTCTCTATCATTGAGAATATAACATTTGCTCCCAAATATTCAGAAATATTTCACCTTCGGCTTCTTTTCTCTCCAAATTTCATACGATGTTTTCTTCGTTCCTGTTCGGAAGTAAATCCTATTCCCAATGTGACATGAAGTGTTCACAACTTCAGCCCAAAACTTCTATGGAAGGTTTTTGTTGAGTAACATTACTCGAGCCATTTCTTGAATCACCCGGTTCTTCCTTTCAACTACTCCATTCTGTTGTGGAGTCTTTGGGGCTGAGAATTCCTTCTTGATACCGTGTTCATTGCAAAATGCTTCAAACTTTGCATTTTCAAACTCTTTCCCATGGCCACTCCTAATTTTGATGATAGGTACTCCCTTTTCATTCATCAGTCTCTTGCACAATTTTTCCATCTTGTTACATGCTTCTGATTTCTCTCTAAGAAAGTCCACCCAAGAATACCTTGAGAAATCGTCAACTACCACCATAATATAACGCTTTCCACCCATGCTTTCTGTTCTTGTAGGACCCATTAAATCCACATGCAGTAATTCTAACGGGCGAGAAGTTGCAACCACATTCACTTTAGGATGGCTTGACTTTGTTTGTTTTCCCAATTGACATGGACCGCAAACATTCTTCTCAATTTTCCCAAACTTAGGTAGACCGACCACAGCCTCAAGCTTCGAGACTTTTGCCACTTGTTTGTAATTTGCATGTCCAAGCCGTTGATGCCACAACTCTAAGAGGTTTACCCGAGCACTCCGACATGCTATGCTAGGTTTGGGAATAACCCCATAACAATTATCGGTGGTCCTTAGTCCCTTCAAAACTTGAACACCTTCTTCATTCAAGATTAGACACCCTTTCTTTGAAAATTGGACTAAGAAATCTTCATCACAAACCTGAGTGATACTAAACAAGTTCACTTTTAATCCCTTAATATACAGCAAATCAGTCAACAAAGGCAGTCTCGGAATATCCACCGTTCCCTTTCCAAGAACTTGTGAATGACTACCATCTCCAAATGTCACAAATCCATCTTCCTTCTCTTTAAGAGTTTTGAACAAAGATTTTTCTCCAGTCATATGCCTTGAACAACCACTGTCAAGATACCACAAACATGAGTTAAACACTTTCAATGCAGTATGAACAAAAAGACATGCATGAGAGAGACATTCTTGACCATCAAAGCAAGAATCATTTTTCCTTATTTCATTCAAGGATGAGTGAAGTTTCTTTTTTAAACGATCAAGTTTATCACATAATTGTCTATTTCTTCTCTCATATTCATAGACTAAGGACTTTGACTCACATAGGCTGTTATGTATATCATGGTTCCTATGAACTAAGGATTTCAGCATGTGACTAAAAATTCTAGCATGTTTCTTTGATTTAAATAACTCTAAGAGCGCATTACTAGAACAGTCTTCAAATATGCTCATTGAGTCATTTTCACAAACACTTTTACAATCCTTCATGGTGGTTTTTACTAAATCACTTTTCAAAACAAAACAAGGAGTCTAGGATCACACTTAGGTATTAAAACCACAGCAAGTGTACCCGCTTTGATACCAATTGAAAGCTCGAAAATGTGTTGAAAACACAAGAGCAATTTAGACCCCCCCAATTAAAATTATGGCTTGGTTGATTTTACACTAACTTAATACTAAGTGCGGAATAGTCTAAACACAAGCGTATAAGCAAGACAACTACTCTAATCCATATTTAAAGCAACACAGCAGTAAAAATGAAATAAACAAGAGTAGGGAAGAAGGATGCAAACACAGATAACACCGAGACGTGTTATCGAAGAGGAAACCGAAGAACTCGGCGAAAAACCTCTCCGCCGCCCTCCAAGCGGAAATTGATCCACTAGACAATCAGTTGGGATACATGGATTAGCAAGAGACCCTCCAAGCCTAATCTACCCGATGTACCTAAGCCCTCCAAGCTCCTACTCCAATAAGGCTTCTCGGAACCATGTCTTGTCTAGCACCCCGGATCCCGCAACAAGCTTCATATTGCATTTGCCATCCTTGGCTTCTTCCAATGCTTCCCAGCAGCACCAAAACGTCACACAACACTCTCAAAGGGTGTGGTAAGTGTTTGGGCTATCAACCTCTCAATGGTATGGAAATGGAGAGGGAAGAGTTGAGGAGATACCACAAGCAAGTGTATAGAGAAATGTGGGGATGACAATCTCTAATTCTCAATGTGTTTGGCTAGGGTTTTCTCTCTGAAGCATTCCTCAACATTTGTGGGTAATGAGGGTATATATAGGATAGACACAGAAAGTGTGAGTCATTCAGTACAGGCTGGCAGAACAGATTGCCTCGCGGGTGTCTCGCGGGAAGGCCTTACCCGCGAGATACTCGCGAGACACAGCTGTCTCCACCTGGCCTGACTCTTCGCATTCCAGCATGTGCAGGGCACATGATTCACTTCGCGGGAAGCTAGGTCGCGACATACCCACGAGAATTCTTCAGCCTCCAAATGCTTGAGTCTTCACACTCTCTCTCTATCACACAACTCTTACAACAAATCCCACAATAGATACAAGGTATAAACGATTGATAATAATTACAATCAAATTTGGTATGGAATAAAAGCCAACAAAATACATAGTTATAAATAACAACTTTACAATATGCCCTAAGTAAAACCATTATTATAAGTATTTTAGAAAATGGTACTAAGGGAGAAAACTTTTAGGATTTTTCTCCCTTGGCTGGAGGATTCCAAAATAGACTTTGGGTTGCTTTATTGAAAGCAAGCTAGTGGAAGATGGAAGTAATGATTATCTAACAAGGATAGGTCTTCTGCCGTATAAGTCCTTTCCTTCCGTACTCATGATGGATGGATTAGGATCCAATGCAATACCTTAGGTATTGCACCGGGTGCAATTCACCCATCTCCTCTCCCAAATTTTTTTCACTTTTTAACTTTCACTTTTTATTTTTCTTAATTATTTTCATAACTTTTGATAGGCCAAGAATGTATTGACCCCTTGTGATAAATTAATTGAGTAATTAGCCAAATTTGTTAATTAATCAAATTAACATGCAAAGCGCATTGTAGCACAAACAAATAACCAATTATCTAAAGTATGCAACAGAAAATAAATTGACACGGTGATTTGTTACGAATAGGGAAAACCTACACAACAAAAACCCCCACCGAGTGATTTTAAGGTCATCACTCCCGATAATCCACTATTATCAAAACAACCTGTTACAAGTAAAGGAATTCCAGTACCTTATACCAACCTACAGTTGAACCCTTACCCCAATACCCAATTGGACTTGTTCTGCAATGACAATCTCTCCTTTTCAATGCATGGCTCCCAGTACGTGACTAACCAATTGCGTGGATTCCAGTACGCGACTTGATCACCAACTTGAGAAGGATGTTGGCTGCAAAGTTCTTCAATTCATCCAGACGATGAAGATCATGAAGTTTCTTGGTCACAAAACCCTATGGTGTGCAAACACAGCAACTTCTTCAAGAACTAGGGCAAATTAGGTTTCGGTCACACTCTTCTTCATTCTTGTGGAATTGTGCTCTTGTGCAACTTATGTCACCTTTTACGGCCCTTAAAATAATCCTTATATATGTTTAAGGTTGTGAGAAAAAAAAGCCTAAACATACATTCACGGATTGGATGAAAAACAGTCCTGAAAAACTGAGTTTCATAAACCTTGATAAATAGCCATCTATCGAGCTAGCTGTCGAGGCACGGGCTTCAACAGCTTTTAAACCTCGATAAATGCTAGTTGTCGAGCTTTAAAAACCTGCACTTTCTCACTTGATTCTTGGATAAACTTGCATGGTTTTAATACTTAAACTTGAAACAAGGTTCCTTGAAGCATTAAACACATCCTAGATCTACCCAATTACAAGTAAAGTGCGTTTTGTCAAAGGATTAGCCAACTACATAAAATGTTGACAAAGGTGTAATTCATGATGGATATATGTGTGGTGTCTAATATATTGGGTTACTTATCTCTGAAGTCAAAGAAAATGAAAATAAAGAATACACTAGTTATTGCAACTAGGTATTGCACCTAATCTCAATCCATGATGGATATATGTGTGGTGTCTAATATATTGGGTTGCTTATCTCTACTGTCAAAGAAAACGAAATTAAAGAATACACTAGTTTTTTTTTTTTTTTCCAAATAATACACTAGTTGGCAATTGCCTTACAGCTTTAGCATCTGGTTTCTAAAAAATATCTCATTTTATCATCTCAAAAGCTACTTTATTTATTATACCATACCATTTTATAATACACCCAACATCCCAACTTTTATTTTACCATTCAACACATTAAAATAATATATATATATATATATATACACACACACACAATAAAATAATATAACTCAATACCCAAATAAAAACCCAATAATTTTTTTTTTTTTTTAAATACCTTCTTGCTACAGTACCATCATAAAAGTAGGATGGTACTGTAGTACAATGGTAAAAGTTTTAGAATTGGAAGTGCAGATAATACAAGATTTATGGGGTTTGATGCTAAATTTTAGCATATTTGGAGTTTTAGCATGGTGAATACCGATGCTCTTAGAGCACTTGCATGAGTAAGTGCAAAGAAAAAGTGTTGAGTTTTACACATTTTTTCCTCAACATCTATAACATTGTTCATATGCAAAATTGCTACAGTAACTGTGTATATTTAGTATTTACACGGTTATTGTAGCTTTCTATTTGATTATTTTAAAAAAATTTCTCTCTCCTCTCTTACCTTATTAGACTTTCTCTCACCCTTTCTTCTCTCTCATCCTCTCTTCAATGTTCAAATTTAGATTAAGAAGGAGGAGGAGGAGGAGAAGGAAACATCCACCACCACCACGACCAACCACCACACCACAACCCACAACAACATCAACATAATCCAAACACAATCAACCCAAAATCAATGAAAACAAACCAAAATCAACTCAAACTCATCACAAACCCAACTCAAAATTAACCCAAAACAAAATCAACTCAAAATAAAACACAACAAAGAACCCATTTGGAAATACCCAAATCAATCCAAAACCCAACCCACCACTACCATGGGGTGCTTGCTACTGCCATAAGAGACAGTGTTTTAAGCCATGGAGGCTCATGTAGAGAGATGAAAATTTTTTTTTTTTCCCAAATTTGAAGGAGGCCATCGGTGTTCAGAGAGAAGAGAGAGTATAATAGAAAAACTGAAGCGGGTGTTTTTGCAAAGTGGATGTGTAAAATGGAAAAAAATAGGTTGTTATGCTAAAATAGATAGAAAATTTTAATCGGACTGATGCAAATGCTTTTAGGCTTGTTATTAAAATTTTAAACATGTAAATAGTCCACAATTACAATAGACTTATATATAGGGTATATTTTTCCTCAATATATATATATAATACCCCCTTTGTGGTTGGACCTAGTCATAATTTAGTTTACAAACTTTTAATTGTTACATGTTCCCTTTATAGTTTGAATTAAAATGAAATGATTGGTTTGGCCCAAATCAACAGATTTTGCATTTTTTAAACAAATAAATTACTTGTTTGATAAAGAATGGGGAGCTACGCATTTTGTTCGATTATGTTATACTTGGTACGAGTATTATATTGACTCAATCAACTCAATTTAGATTAAAAGGAACATGTGTGGGTTCCAGTTAGATCAACTGGTAAAGTCTCTGATAGTTGAATAAGAGATCTAGGGTTCAATCTCTGCCTATATCAAAAGCCGATTGGTGTCTTGGTCTGATTATAAAGAGCAATTATCAGAAGCGGACGCCATAGGTTAAAACTCTCTTTTTTTTTTCTTTTTTTTTTTTTAAAAGGAACATGTTTAGTACAACTTTTTCTAATATGCAAGGTTGAAATCCATAGACACGAAGCTATTCAAGTCTTCAATCTTTCATTTTTCTTTTTCTTTTTGTGAAAGAAATATGTGATATGTTATTAATCATGAATTAGGAAAATCAAACAAAACAAAAGACAAAATATCCAGTGGAACAGACTCCAACCAAATCTGTAATGGAAAATAAAGCCTTGCTCTCTGGTCTAAAGCATGCACAACTGCATTGCCTTGCCGACCTACATGAGAGAGAGAATTACTTTGAAAAGAGTTTAATTGGGACAGAATGTCTTTGATGAGATGCCCTCCCTTGGAATTTCCCATGGCCTTACTCCTTAAAGACTATACTACAGATTCAAAGTCGCCTTTACAAACAAACTTTGTAAAACCTAATTTTGCAGTGAAGCTCACAACTCTTTTCGCAACCAAAAGCTCCAGGATTTCCACTGCTGGAGGCTTCATAATCTTCTCGGACAGAGTAGCTAGCACCTTGCCTTCACTGTTTCAGATTACTACACCAATTCCAGCCTTGTCTGATTCCCTGAACATAGCTCCATCATAGTTCGTCTTCAGCAAGAGGATTCCACCTCCTAGGAACAACCCGTGGACTGTTTGAAGGAGTGTATTCCAGGTTTTTGAATTCACAGATGTAGTCCTTGGCAAAACCTGCAATATTTTTCAATGGCAAAGAATTCTCTTGGAGGTGAGATTTATTGTGTTGATACCGAATTGACCACACTGTTGTTGCAAATAGAGGAAGAAAAGCAAGTTTGTCTTGGATTCTTTGTAGCAGATCCCAGAATGAGTCTGAGCTTGCTAAATTCCTATCCACCCAGCCAAACACAGAATCCCAAACCACTTTTAAACACTCACATCCCCACAAAGCATGCACTACATCCTTCGAACTTCTAGAGCAACGATGACAGAACAATTCTTGGAGAATTTTGCGCTTCATCAAATTTTCTTTAGTTGGCAACGAGTTTGTGAATGCCTTCCAGATAAAATGCTTTATCTTACCTGGAACCTTCATCTTCCAAATGCTTTTCCAAAAAAACTTTTGGGAGTCTCAAGCTTGAGGTCTATTTGAGTCGAGATCAGAAGTTCATAAAGTAGTTTATATACTGACTTTACTAAGTAGTTTCCCGATTTTTTCTTTTAGCCACACAAGAGTATAAGGTTGTGGGGTAGAGCACAAAGGTAGTGACTTGATGAGTTAAGCTTTAGGTGGGTAGAAACATAAATCAATTAAGCAAATTTCCACTAACCTGTGGCGGCATTTATCAAGGAATCCACTGTTGTATCAGAGGCTAGAAGCAGTGGAGGGGAAGTGATTCTGCCTTCTTCAGGATTTACCATTACCTATTCTGACAAATGAATTCTGACAAATTTACCATTACCAACCTGATAAATTCTAACAGATTTACCATTACCTATTCTCCAAGATGATCCTGTATCAATCAAATCTCTAGACCAAAGAATACTTTTCCATGCAAAAGAGCCAGAAGGGGGTTTCACTTCAAAGATTGAACAATTTGGGAAAGACTTTTCCTTAAAAACTCTATAGAAGAGAGAATTTGTGTCATGTATCAACCGCCACACCTATTTAGCTAGCATGACTTTATTGAATTTGCAAAGATCTTTAAAGCCTAACCCACCCTCACTTTTCGGTTGACACAAAACTTCCCATTTTGCCTAATGAATTTTTCTTCTATCCCCCCTTTGTTCCCACCAAAATTTACGAATGAGCATCTCAATATCTTGGCAAAGGCTGACTGGCAACTTGAAACAACTCATAGCAAAAGTAGGGATGGCTTCAACCATCACCTTCAATAAAACTTCTTTGGTTGCTTGAGACAGTAATTTCTCCTTCCACCCTTGTAGCTTACTCCAAACTCTATCTTTTATAAAATTCAAGCTCGCATTTTTGTTTCTTCCAACCACTGCAGGTAAACCCAAGTACCTTTCATAATCCTTAATTTCTGGCACACTAAGCAAATTTTTTACTACTTCTTTTGCAGTATCAAAGGTATTGTTACTAAAAAAAAAAGAGTAGTCTTGTCAGAATTAATTTTTTGTCCTAATGCCCTCTTATATTTTCCCAAAATTTCCTGGATTTTTTCTACATCCTCCACTCTTGCTCAGCAAAACAGTAGACTGTCATCTACCAAGATGGTATTTGAATTCAGCCAAGAAAATACTGCTTTCCCAATAGTGTTGGAAAAAAAATTTGGTGGCATGCCATCTGGACCCGGGGCTTTCAAAGGGGCCAATTGCTTCAATGTAATCTCCACTTCATGTTTGATAAATTTTCTGATTAAGTAACTGTTCATCTCCTCAATCACAACCTTCTTAGTAAACTGAATTACCTCATCTTTTTCATACAAATTAGAAAAAGTAAACAGGTTTTTAGTTTACTCCATAATCATGGTTAGGTGAAAAGAATAGTGGGAAAGTGATTTTAGATTCACAACAGGATGAGATAAAACATGGGACATATAGTTGGATGCAAAAATGATGAGAAAGGATGTTAAAATTGCAAATAGGTGAAGAACAGATGAAAAAGAAGTTCAAATGCCAAAACTAGGGTTTCTACCAGCCAGCATGCGTGCGTAGGAATGAGGCTGCGTGCGTAGGCATTCTACACGCATGCGCAGGTTGGAACCTACACACGCATGAACTAAAAAAAAATCACACACTCACAAGAACAAGCCTGCGTACGCATGAATATAGGCTATGCATGCAAGAACATGCCTGCGCATGTAGGCCAAACCTATGCACGCAAGAACGTATACAGAAGGTTGTTCTTCGACATTTTCAAGCTTTTCTCAACCAAAACTCATCTTAAACATGTTCCTACCCCTCCTTAAGTGTCAAGTTTTAATCTAAACCCATCCCATAGCAAAACCCAAGCATTTACAAGCCTAAAAACATATCAAAATGGAATATCAAAGGAAAAACTTTAAAATGGAAAAAGTAGAAGAAAAAAAACTCACCGATTTGGCCCTTGCACCCTCAGAAAGATGATGCTATGATCTGTAGGTCAAGGAAGGAGCCTCAATTAGCCTTACCGCTCCATTCTAGCGAGTGAGATGAAATGCGTTTAATGGAGAGGATGTAGGAACTCTTCTTGGACTTGGGTGCAATTGAAGGAGATGAGAGAGTTTGAGAGAGAAGTTGAGATTGAAGAGGGGATGAGAATCAGTTGGTGAGGGAATGAGAGAAAGGAAAAAGTTTTTGAAAAGGGAGTTAGAGAGAATATGAAGAGATGAGGGAGATGAAGAGGCGGGAACACACCTAGTGGCTAAACTACGTGTAGTTTAGCAAAAAAAAAATTCAAATATCCACAAGGAATTCCCAAGAGGTAGGAAATGCAAAGGAAAATTCAAAAATACATCTAAAAATGATAGAAATGTCCTCAGTAGACAAAGAACACAAAAGACCCCCAAAGGCATCCCCAGTGAATTAAAAGCATTAAAAACATCCCTCAGTGGATCAGAAATCAAGAAAACTTCTCCGTGAGTCAAGATCATCAACCAAATCCCAAGCAAATTTTAATATCATAAAAGGACTCCCCCGGGGTCCAAGACATAGAAGCAGCCCTCTCGAGAGTTGCAAAGTGAAATTGCCCCAATAGAGTTGATAAAACCCCCTCGAGAGTGGAATCAGCACCAATCCCCAGTGAGTCATAAGAAAGAAGAAGACAACTTTTCCCCAGTGGAGGAAAGTTTTCCCCAATGAGCAACACATCACTAAGAAATCCCCAGAAAGCTACCCCATCCCCAGTGGACCACACACCATCAAGACTTCATGGAAGGTTTGAATCATCACCAATACACTTCTTAGCAAATCACACTCCCCAGTGAGTCCTTCAGCATCCCTAGTGGATCTTGCATCCAAAAAGAAATAGTCAAGCAAGTCAGAATACAGAATTCGTGCACATATCCTACAGGAATTGAACATGCAGACATGAAACCCTATACAAGTCAATGAGGAAGAACACAGAACTTATGCACATATCCCAAGGGAATTGAATATATAGGCACAAATCCTATACAAGTAAGAATTCATGCACATATCCTACAGGAATTGAATATGTAGGCACAAATCCTATACAAGTCAAAATTCATGCACATATCCTATGGGAATTGAATATGTAGGCATGGGCCACACAACAGTCAAGCTAAGTTTGAATACAGTACTTGTGCATATATCCTCGGGGAATTGAAAATGCAGGCACATCATACAAAACTCATGCACATATTCTACGGGAATTGAATATGCAGGCATAGTGGAAGAAGTAGAGGTAGAGATACAGACCAAGCTCACCATGTGGCAAGAGCCTCACTAGAACAGGTAGAGATGGAGATGAAAGACAAATACCACCTGGAGAAGTTTAAGGCAAGAGCCCCAGATGGACACCATAGATATGTATCCTTTTAAGCTCATAAGAGCACCCTTGTTTGTTTGGTTAATGGTTGCGGTCGTTGGCCTTGTTTGTTTTTCTTCTTTTTTTAGTGACTCTAGGATAGTGAGTCACTCACCTTTTGCTTGCAATAGGCAAAGCAGGTTCTAGGATAGTGAACCTGTCGTTGCTCATTTCCTAAGCAACACATGTGGGAATTCGGACATACAAATCCCATGCAACTCTTCAGAGTTGCACCCCGCCCCATGTATTTGTGATGTGTGTCATGTGCGTGGATTGGGCCCGAGCTTTACGTCGAAACAAAATTTTTTGTCTCTTATTCTTTTGATTCTGTTTGCAGAGCTTACGAATCAAATAAGGGGCATCTCTAGACACCACATTTTGTACTCCTTACGACTTGGGCCCCCATTCCCTAATGATGCTAAAATTCAAAAGCCTAAGGTTGGTTTAGGGCCCAATTAGTTGTTAAATTGACTTGAGAAATGTTATAACATAAAATATAGCTTTTACTGAGCAAATAAATCTATTTTTGGAGAAGTAAAGCCAAGGAAACCCTCGCCATGCGCACGTAGGAATCAACCTATGCGCACAACCATAATGTATGCTCACGCAAGCTCAAACCTGCGCAAGCATTATAGATACCGCATTTTGTACCTCTTACAACTCGGCCCCCGTTCCCCAATGATGCTAAAATTCTAAGACCCAAGGTTAGTTTAGGGCCCAATTAGATGTTATATTAACTTGAGAAATGTTAAAATGAAAAATGTAACTTTTAATGAGCAATAAAATCTATTTTTGGAAAAATAAGGCCAAGGAAGCCCTCGACATGCACACGCAGGAATCAACCTACTTGTGCAGCTAGTGGCGGCTCTAGAAATTTTTTTTAGGGTGGTCACTAAGAAATTTTAATTATACAAAATTAATAAAGAGACAATTTGAATATATTAACGTCACCTTCTCAAAAAAAATATCAACGTTACAAAAAAAAACACACAAATACATGAAATATTGCAATTTTTTTGTACTAACAAAGAGAATAAGAGAAAAAATAGACTAATAAAAGATAAAGTGCAAATTGAAATTGCTGATATGAGAATAATAAAGTGACCACAACAATTTCATAACAAATCTTATGTAACAAGTTGTTAGCTTGTTATTGGTGGGTAAAACATGTCAATATTGAACCCAAATTAGAATTATTAACAGCTTACCAAATAAGATTTATTGTAAAATTATTGTGAAAATGTTGTAAATGTAGCATTATTCTTATATTTATTGAACTCAAACTTTTATGATTCTCAAGTAAAGGTTTTCAACATTTTTATTAGAGTGGTCAAAATAGGTTAGTTTAGTATATAATATATTTTTTTAAAGTATATATACATTTTTTTCAAGTTAGGGTGGTCACAGAACATATTAGTTTAAAATGATTATTTATATAATTTTTTCTTTTTACAAGTAAGGGTAGTCCTAGAACCATTCTCACATACAAGTAAAGCCACCAGTGCGTGCAGCCATGATGCATGCGCACGTAGGCACAATCCTATGCGTGCATGTAGGGTTCCAGAGGCATAAAAAAGACAAGTTTTCTGCATTAATGCTGAGGTTTGGAACAAATCCCTCATCGTTTGGAAGTCATTACAAACCCCCATTTTCTCAATATAAATGGCCATACATGGTACCTTTTCTAGCCTTGATTTTTGAGTTTAAGATTACTAATCACTTTTCTATTGATTGTGAATAGATTTGACTAAGGGGAGCTATCAAAAATCAAGCTTGGAAAGCTTTGTGTTTGAGGTATTAGTCTAAACTTTCTTTTTCTTTTTCTTTTCATGTTTATGTAGTTTAGGTTTGTGTAGTTTTATATTTTAAAAGCATGTTAGGATGTTAGATTTATCGTTTTCAAGCCTTGCTATGTTTGTTGTGATGCTAGGGTTTCTGGGGAGGATTCCACGTGCAAATGATCCTACTTGCACATGTAGGCTTGATTACGCACACGCAGGCTTGTTCATGCATGCCCATGATCCTGCGCAGAAATCCTAACCCTAGTTTATTTGATTTTGTTTCTTGTTTCCTTGCATAATATGCTTTTGTTTTAGATCCTTTATATATATATATATATATATATTTGTGGTTTTAAGCTTCCATTTCACATGCTTGATGTTTGTTTGCTTTTTCACATGTTTAAATTAGGGTTTATTTTGTGTTTCCTTATTTTAATGCCATGAACACGCATTCACATGTTCATGCATTGATGCCATAGGTGCTAAGGTGCAACAAGGTAAGTGAGGTAAGTCATGCGTTCGTATGCAAATGCATTTTTTTTGTGATATAATCCTTTTTAGGATTGATGAACGTGATATGATGAATAAGCATGTTTGCGTTCTTAATGCTTTGGGTGATAACATGATTTGTTTGTTATGTTTTTATTTTGATCTAATGTTCACATGTTGCTGCCTTGGATGATGTCACATGATGTGATGAGAAGTATGCTAGATGAATGTTAGGTTGATATGAGATGCCATGCTAGATGAATGCTAGGTTGATTTGAGAAGCATGATAGATGTATGTTAGGCTTTGGTTGATTTCCATGATAGATGTATGATTAAGTCTTTTTGGGATGATTGATGCCATGTTGTATGCTTAGATGTATACTAGTGTGTGTGTGTGAGTTAGAATACAATATTTAGTATGCATTTTGATAGAAATTTAGACCCCTTAAACCAATCAGATTAACCTAGTTAATTAGCCAAGTGATTAACTTAGTCAATTTATGCAAATCTAGGTTATCACAATCACACAATCATATCAAGAATATAAAACAGCAGAAATAGAAATAACACAATGATATGATCACCCAGGAAACCACACGGTAAAAACTCGGGGAGGATTTGACCTGGCTATCCTCAAGGCAAACCTGAATCCACCACGCGAAAGAATCGAAGTTCAAACAAAAGGACTTACAAGCTCCCCGCTTGACTTCCTAATGTTACCCACCAGTAGAACTTACTGACACGACCATGTGCAAGCTCCGAATCAATAGACTCCTTCTTTCTTGGATTCTCTAATCAGCTATAAGCACCCACGCTTGTTATTCTTTAAGCTCCAATGGCAGCAACCGAGTTAATTATCAAGATGTTGAAGTTATCTCTACCTTGAAAACCCTAAGCTTTGTGTAAAGGAAAGCTCCTCTAGATCTCACAAGAGATTCACACAAAACAGCAATATGAGCAACAAAGACCTTAGAAAGGTTTGGGTACAAAACCCTAGATACAAAAGAGGCACTCTCTTCTCTCTCTAAAAAATCTCTAAAATGTGGCTTAGGGTTTCCTTTATATAGTGGGAGAAGTAGATCTGAAACCCTAATATTTAATGGGCTTAAGCTACTGTTTGGGCCGACTTAAAATTCTGTAGATACGATTTTTGATTGATCGAGCCTGTTCTTCGATCGATCGAACCAGGCAGAATATGAAGTCTTCTTCCTGCAGCTTGTATGTTCTTGAATCTTGACTTGAATCACCTTGAGCATTGTCTAATAAAACCTATAGACTCTAAGATCTATATCTAGACAAGTTTGTGTTCACGATTTGCCAATTGTTCTAAACATTTAGAACCTAACAAACTCTCCATTTGGCAATTCGTGTCAAAACTTTCATACAAAATGAAATGCTCAAATACAAGAACAACTCAATACAATAAAATGCCCATTACAACAAATTCAACCTAACTACTATCCATCAGTTGCAAGTGTAGACAGCAGCTCAATTGAATCAACCTGTATATTTCCTGAAACACTCAACAAACGCATAAACGCATGTTTGGAAAAAATACAAGTAAATCAAAATTAAATTCTTGACTTCACAAAACACAACACAAAGACATATATCATGAATAACTCATAAATATAAATCAATGAGCAGTGAACAAGAAACAGAAATAAAAACATAAGTAAACTAACTCTCCCCCTAAGTTAGATACAACAAAAAGTTTTTATTTATATTCTCTCCTTTCAAAAATAATTTCAACTCCCCCTAAACAAGACAAACATGATTCCCGTAAATCAATAATTTCTCCCCCTTTTTGTCACGTATTGACAAAGACAACTCATACAAAGAGTAAATAGTCAACATACGCAATAAAGGATAAGAGAAAATAGAGAATTAAGGGGACACAAACCACTTCAACTCTATAGAAAATAGAGACAACTCCCCCTATGAATCAACACAGGTTTAAAAAAAATCTCCCCCTATAAAAATAGGAAAAACAAAACAAGTTTTTGGAAAAAAACAGTTTTGGGGAAAAATAAATGAGGTGGGGATAAATAAAAAGACACAAACCAAGTTTTTTATAAAAAAAAAACTAAGTTGAGGATACACATGAAGAAAAAATATTCTCTCTTTCAATAAATACAAACTTAACACTATGTGACCCATAAACAGTTGCATGAGTAGAGAAAATATTTGCACATTGATTATCCATCATATCTCTTAAGAAAAATATTTTCTACAGTTCACACATAAGAAATAGCATATACTAGAATGTACAAAACTCAAAAATTAATCAATCGATTTTTAAATCAAGTTGAGTACCTAATGTAGCAAAGTGTATGCATGTTATGTGTGAAAACAATGAGAGATATGACTGCAAAACTGCAATATGGATACAAAAACAATGCAATGCATGTGAATCCTAAACACAAATGATGCATGAAAAAAATTTTGGTCAAAAACATAGAAACTGAAAATTTTTCAGTTTCGATCGATCGAGAATTGATCGAACATCAATCGAGTTAGGCAGACTCAAACCAAAAATTTTAATCGCAATTTCGATTGATCGAAAAACAGGTTCGATCGATCGAAAGTCTGGAAAAATCAGATTTTTGAAAAACAGAGCATTTTAATGCAGAAACTCCTCAAAGCACATTGTTTTATAAAAAATGCATGAGTATGAGACGAAAAGTTTTTCAAAAACACTTGAATTTAACCCAGATCTTCCAAAATCAAGATTTTCAATCAATTTGTCCTCAAAGCGCAAACATTATACATATTTTGCATTAAAATCAAGGAACTTTTAATCTTGGATGGCCACAACAAAATCACACACAATATAATGTACCAAGTTTAGCAAAGAGTAACTTGTGTAGTGTGTGAAACTAGCAAAATCTTGAAATACATGTGAGGTGATATGCGAATAGCAATCAATCACAAAGTCTACAAAATTTATCACATAGAATTTAAAAGAGACTATTACCTAAAGAGTTACATCATATAACTCTCACATCTCCTAGAACATAAGCTTGCAATCATGTAAGTTTCTTGAATTTTGCCTCATAATATACACATCAATTTTAATTATGTGATATGGCATCAAGCCTAATAGTACACACCAATTTTAAGTATTAAGCGATTAAACCGATGCTACACCTTATGTTCTTTTTGTGCGTGTGCTACACTTTCTCGAGCACAGAATCTTACGATATGCACTAAGGTGTTCATGATTGGCTAGTGAATAGTGGTGAGATGGTTATTTATGCCTTTCTCAAAAGGATCAATTTCGACAGTCAAATAACATGTGACTTCAAGATTAAGACAAAGTGATAAACACCATAAACATCTTTCCCACACAACATGCATTACAAAGTTTCAACTAGTCAAGTGCAATAAATAAACTCATCAAAGCTAAACAAGGTACATAAACTTGTTATGTAAAGATAATATGGCCAATCCTTGATTATAAATCCAAGATGTGAAATACAAAACACAAAAATTCTTTTGGTTCTAAAAGAAAATTTATGACCAAAAACAAAAAGCACACATTATGTTAAATGAACAATGCAAAACAATGCATGATAGTGCTTAACTAAGCTATAGAGGGTACACAAACAAGAAATATCAATTTCTTAATTAACCCTTGAGTACATGTACAAACTAGTACATACTCACACAAAATCAGAAATAGCTTAGCACATACTATTCAAGTTTCTCCACAATGTCAAGCATGTTCTAAATCAAGAGAGAGATATCATAATTCATGTAATCCTCAAAACAAATAAAACAAGAAACAAAATAAAACATTTTTGTCTGTTTGAAAATTTTCAATGTTTTTGGATTTTAAAAAAAAATAAAATAAAAAACAACCTAAAAAACAAAACAACCTAAAAAACAAAACAACCAAAAACAAAAAGAAAACATGTCCACAATTAATTGAAAGAATTAAATCAAGGACAAGTTAGCAACACTCACCTTGGAGAATCTTTTCTCACCCATATAGCACGATTCTTTGGCTTTGTAGGTGAAAATCCATGTGAAGCAGAGTGTATTTGAGGGATTACATCAATCTTCTGAGAAAGACTGAAATCCTGCAAATTCCTTTCACAAGCCAACAACTCAAATTTTTCAAAAGAATATGAAACAATTTATTTAGACTTATGGCAGGAGAAATATCATCACATATCCTAGATTGACATACAAAATGCTTAAGTTTCAACTTATGACAATTAGGACGAATGTGACCATGAACACCACAAAAGTGGCAAATAGGAACAAATTTAGGAACATCAGTATTCCTAACAGCAAATCTAGTCTCAGATTTTGGTTTTTGCCTCAACAAAGAACAATTTGGTCTCATATGACCAATAACACCACAAAAGTGACAGGTAGGCACAAAAACAGATTTCTTATGCTCTCTAACAGTAGGTTTAGACTTAAGTTTAGAAACTTCAGCGTCTACATCAGAACCTTTACCTTTGTCTAACTTAGCAAAATAAGCATTTTCTTTATTATTCCTCTTGAAATGAGGGATATAAACTTTCTTAGTTTTAGGCTTAAGAGAAACAGAAACACTTCTGTTATCAACAGCAGGCTTGGTACTAGTCAAATTTTCAATTTTAGTTTTAGATTCAACTAACTCTTGTTCCAAGCTTTTCATCTTCTCATCTTGAGAGGAAATTTGATTTCTCAAAAATTCATTCTTTTTATTAGACTCATCTAATCTCACAATCAAATCCTCTTTTTCAAGATTAGCCAATTTTAACTCTTCTTTAAATTTCTTAGCAATTTTCAAAGATTTAGATAATTCCTTACGAAAAGTTTCAAAAGCATCAAAAAACACTTCAAATTATCCATGACAGCAGGGGTCAAGGATCAGCTCTTAGATTAAAAGATCTACAACAAGAAGAGCTACTCGCTCTGATACCACTTGATAGAAATTTAGACCCCTTAAACCAACCAGATTAACCTAGTTAATTAGCCAAGTGATTAACTTAGTCAATTTATGCAAATCTAGGTTATCACAATCACACAATCATATCAAGAATATAAAGCAGCAGAAATAGAAATAACATAATGATATGATCACTCAGGAAACCACACGGTAAAAACCTGGGGAAGATTTGACCTAGCTATCTTCAAGGTAAACCTGAATCCACTATGCGAAAGAATCGAAGTTCATACAAAAGGACTTACAAGCTCCCCGCTTGGCTTATTAATGCTACCCACCAGTAGAACTTACTGACATGACCACATGCAAGCTCCAAATCCACGGACTCCTTCCTTCTTGGATTCTCCAATCAGCTACAAGCACCCACGCTTGTTATTCTTTAAGCTCCAATGGCAGCAACCGAGTTGATCAACAAGACGTTGAAGTTATCCTTACCTTGAAAACCCTAAGCTTTGTGTAAAGGAAAGCTCCTCTAGATCTCACAAGAGATTTACACAAAACAACAATATGAGCAACAAAGACCTTAGAGAGGTTTGGGTACAAAACCCTAGATACAAAAGAGGCACTCTGTTCTCTCTCTAAAAAATTTCTAAAACGTGGCTTAGGGTTTCCTTTATATAGTGGAAGAAGTAGATTTGAAACCCTAATCCTTAATAGGCTTAAACTGTTGTTTGGGCTGACTTAAAATTCTGCAGATACGATTTTTGATTGATCGAGCCTGTTTTTCGATCGATCGAACCAGGCAGAATATAAAGTCTTCTTCCTGCAGCTTGTATGTTCTTGAATCTTGACTTGAATCACCTTGAGTATTGTTTAATAAAACCTATAAACTCTAACATCTATATCTAGACAAGTTTGTGTTCACGATTTTCCAATTGTTCTAAACATTTAGAACCTAACACATTTAATAGGGTTTAGACATAAGACACAATGAGAGGAAGCCAACCCTAGGGTTGGGCAGTTTTGAGTGCCTAACACCTTCCCAAAACCGTACCTAAATTTCGAACTCATATCTCTGGTAGTAAGATAAAATAAAGGTCTTCCTCGAGAGGATGCTATATATATGATTTTTTAGACCATTGCAAAAACTAGGTGGCGACTCCCCGTTGTGTCCACACGCATGTAGGGTTCTAGAAACATAAAAATAAAAGAAGGCAAGTTTTCTATGTTAATGCTAAGGTTTGGAATGAATCCCACATCATCTGGAAGCCGTTCCAAACCACCATTTTCGCAATATAAATAGCCATAAATGGTATCTTTTCAAAACACGCAGAAATCCTAAGGGAAAACACTAAGATTCATTAGAAATAGTGAATCAAAGAGGGAGTTTTTCACAAAACATCCTCAAGTCAAATTTCTTTTTATTGGGGCCCTTTCTGACCTTGATCTTTAAGTTTAAGATTACTAATCTCTTTTTTATTAATTGTGAATAGATTTGACTGAGAGGAATGGTCAAAAATCAAGCCTAGGAGCTTTTGTTTGAGGTATTGAGTTCTAAACTCTTTTCTCTTTTTTTTTTTTTTTTTTTGTTTTGTTTTATTCTAGTTGTTAATCTTGTTTCTTTGCTTGTTTTATGTTTTAATATGCTTATATGGCTTAGTTTTAGTTAGTTTTTATATTTTAAAGCATGTTAGGTCGTTAGATTTATTGTTTTGAAGTCCTACTCTGTTTTTTTTGTTGTCGTGTTCTTGGCTAGGGTTTGTATGGCCAAACCCACCTGCGCATAATCTTACATGCATACGCAAACTAGAATATGCATATGCAGGCTTGTTCATGCGCATGCATGCCGCTACCCAAAAACCCTAATTTAAGTTTTTTGCTTTGTTTTCTTCATTTGTTTCATATGTTATGCCTCTATTTTGATCCCTTTTAATAGATATAAGTCATTGTTCTATGTTTCTTTTTTGTTTTCTCTTCACATGTTAAATTAGGGTTTATCTTTATTTCCTTGCTTTGATGCCATGAAGACGCATTCACATGTTCATGCATTAATGCCATAGGTGCTAAGATGCAATAAGGTAAGTGAGGTAAGTCACGCATTCACATAAACATGAATTTTTTTAATATGATCTTGCTTTGATAATGAGTATAAACATGCTTGCTTGGATAAGCTATTCTTGATGTGTAGATGTAATCACATGTTGCTTAGATCTTGTTATGCTTATGTTTCTGCCTTGATTTGCTTGATGCCTTAGATGATATAACATGATGTGAGATAGGAGTATGTTAAGGATTATGATTTGATGAGATGCAATGATAGATGTATGTTAGGGTATAATATGCCATGTATGCTAGATGAATGCTAGGCTTTGGTTGATTGTCATGATAGATGTATGGTTAGGTTTTGGGATGATTGATGCCATGAATATATGTTTAGATATTTGTTAGTGCGTGCATGTGTGTGTGTGTGTGTGTGTGTGTGTGTAAATGCAATATTGAGTATGTCTTTAATAAGGTTAAGACATAAGACACAATGAGCGGAAGCCAACCCTAAGGTAGGACTATTTTGGGTGTTTAACACCTTCCCAAAATCGTACCTAAACTCCGAACCCATATCTCTGGTAATAAGATCAAAAAGGTCATTCCTCAAGAGGACGCTATATATATGGTTTCTAAACCATTGCAAAAACTAGGTGGTGACTCCCCCCGTTGCGTCCACACTACCCCATCTAGATAAGTTTTAAACCAGGTAAACTTATTTCCCACAAAACCAAGATCAAACAAACCATATTCATCCAAAACTTCTCAAAATTTCTGCATCTGACCATAAGGTCATAGGCGTCCTCCCAATTTTTCAGGTAAATTTAAAAGCTTTTAAAATCACCCCCACACAGCCACGACATAGCAAAACTATTTTTTAAGTCACATAACAAATCCCAAGATTTCGTATGAAGCTAAGTTTCTGGTGCTCCATAGAAACCCATAAAGCGCCACACATTCTCCTTTCCTCTGTTAATCAAAGCATCAATATGATTATGAGGGAAGGCATAACTTGTAAATCAAAATCCTTCTCCCAAAACAACACCAAACCACCACCACGAGTCAATCTAGAAACCCCATAATGATGACCAAACTGAAGAGTATCATGAATTCCAATTAGCCTTGTTTCATCCAGCCATGTTTCGGCTAAAAACACCACTATAGGATTTTGTGCCCAAACTATGTCCTTGAGCTATTGAACTATCTACTATTTCCCAAACCACCGACAGTTTCAACAAAAAAGATTCATCGCATTTGGCAGGGCTAGAGACCAGATTCATGAGAAATCAATTTTTGCTTCTTTGGTAACCCACGGTGATCCCCCCCCTGTTTTTGTTCTTCTTTTGTTTCTCGAGAATACTTCAATTTTTTAATTAGTTCCTTGCTTAGCACGTGGTAAGCAAGTCCACTTAGGATTAGATGGAGACGTGGTCTGGATGGGAGGCCCATGCTGATTTGTAGCATCACTTGATGGAGTTACAAAAAATCTGAATTCCTCAGTAGTGGGAGAGAAACCGCAGCTCTCAAGGGATTTTTAAGCTGAAATTATGGGATCTCTGGGAATGTAAGGAATGTTTGAATGAGAGGTGCTACATCCAAAACATTTTTACAACATTTTCACAACAAATCATAGGTGCGTGGTTAGTTGTTACTAGTTCAAATTTGAACCTAACATTGAGATTACTTTTTTGCCTCAACAATAACTACCAATAACAACTAACCACCTATGATTTGTTGTGAAAATATTGTAAAAATGTTGTGGACATATCACTTCTTATGTTTGAAGTATTAGATTCCTGCTTAGGAAAGACCTCTGATTCACTCACAATTCCTTCCATGCCTATTTATCAAAAAAAAATTCCTTCCATGCCTTCAAATTTTTTCAACTTGTGATCAATATCCTCCAGCTGGCTTTCGAAAACAACACTTGGACCAAAATCATTTTGAACCCAACAAGGACCAACCGACCCAACCCATGAAACTAGGGCAGGACCAAACTGGCTTGGGCCTAAAAACATTCTCTTTTGTTTAACATAAGATTAGGCCAGATCCAAAATGAGCCCAACTTGAATTTAACTGGATTTAGGCCTGAAAACATTGAGTTCTGTTCAAAATAAAGTTATACCTAACCAAAAATGAGCCCAGTAGTTTAAAACTAGGATTGGGTCAAAAGTGTTTGATCCTAACCAACGATAAAAATAACAGGCAAAGACCAAATGGTATATTACAATATCCAAATTCACATGAACCCAATCTTAAAATAGAAAATGACCGAAAAGCACTGTACAAAAAGAAAAAACAAAAAGAGAAAAACAAATTCCCCATCAAAATTTGTAAAATTACATCTTCTATGTTTAAAATTAAATTCACCCTTCTCTATATAAAAAACAAATCACCTTAATAAAATAAAAAATAAAAAAGGCAAATTACAACTTACCGATTTGTAGTTTGGCTAAAATTTAAATGCCCACCTGTTATTTAAAATTTAACATTTTTCCCACCTGAAGTTAGTTCAGTTAGATTTTCTTAACCCACCTTTGTTAAAAAACATAGCAATATGTGATTTTGTTTTACTTTTTTATTTCTCTCCTCCAAAAACATAAAAAACATAAAAATTCAAGATCAAATAAGATCAAAAAGAATCTAGTGAAACATTTGCATTATGAGATTTTAAACCATAGGTAGACAACTTAAATTTCAATCAAATCCCAGGTAGGTAAATTGTTAAATTTTATACAAGAAGTAAGTAACTTTGAACATTTTATACAACAGGTAAATTGTTAAATTTTATACAAAATAGCATATAAAACACTATGAACATTTAGACCCCCAATTACAAAATTATCAGTTCAAGCTTAAAGTCAAATAATATATGTGCGGAAAATTAACATAAGCTGATAACAGAATTGATAAACAATTTAAACTAATTAAATCACATCCACAGTAGAAATTAAATGACAAAGATTAAGGGAAGAAAGATGCAAACAAAAAGACAACACAACGATGTGTTATCGAAGAGGAAACCGAAGCTCTCGGCGTAAAACCTCTCCGCCGCACTCCAAACGGTCAATAATCCACTAGAAAATGTAGTTGGGATACATGAACAACAATAGACCCTCCAAGCCTAATCTACCCAGTGTACCTAAACCCTCCAAGCTTCTTGCTCCAACGAGGTTACACCGAACCTTTGTCTTTTCTAGCTTACCGGATTCCGCTATAGCCTATAGCATCAACCAATAACCATTGGTCCCTTCCTAACTGCTTCCCAAAGCACCAAAAAGCCTTCTCATGGATGTGGGTATAGTGAGAAAAGGATTTGGCCAAGAACCTCTCAAGGATGTAACAATGGAGATGGTGAGAGTAGAGTAATTTGAAGAGTCTCTATGTAAAGATTGTGGATGAGTCAATCTTATTTTTCTCTCTCAAAATTCTCTCTGGAAGCTCTCTACATTTCATGAGTATAAGTGTCTATATATACTGGTGTGTGTTTGGAATGCGAAGAGTCATTTTTCCAAAACAGAGCTGGCTGGCGACTTGGCCTCATGACTTGACTGAGTCGCGAGTTCAAGCCGCGAGCTAACTGAATGGCTAGTCTAGACTTTTTGTCCTGTAGTGCTACAGCTAGCATGACGGTTCAACTTTTCTGCATGCTTCACTTGTGTGCATCTTCTAGCAGCTTACCAGTCGCAAGCCACCCACGAGATCCAATCGCGAGTCCCTGTTTCATTGCACCATCTTGAGCATTTCTTCACACTCTCTCACACACTACTCTTACATGATTCCCACCTAAATACAGGGTTTCTAAATGCTGAATTACAAGCAAATTTGGCATGGAATAAAGCCAACAAAATGGTTGATTAAATTCAACCTTACAAACTTAAATTTCAGCCAAACCACGTATGAGTAAATTGTAATTTACCCTAAAAAAATTACACCTAAGGCCAAAACTGTTAAGATTGACAAAAATTATTCTTGAATATTACATATTCTTGAATATAAGTTGATGAAATTGTAAAAATTCCCTTGGATTGTAACTTAGCTAATTAGATGCCACAGCATATACACATTCGTCATACTCATAGCCCATTTTTAATTTGTTGAAGAGAAAATCATCCACCCGTGACATGCGATGTCTTTTTCCCAGCACTAGAATGATTGAATTTCTTGTTCAAATGAAGGAACGGATTTTGAAAATTCAATGAATTTCCAACAAATAAAATTTAGAAATTGAAAAAAGAAAAAAAAAAAAAAAAAAAAAAAAAAAAAAAAAAAGAAGGTAAAAACACCAAGCACGGTCTTCTCTTTGTTGTGGTAAAACTGGAAAAGGTGCACATAGCTTCTAGGACACAGGACAGGATGGAAAACTGGGAAAGGCAATAGCGTTACGCATAATATATTAACTAAATGGGCCATGCTCCAAACAATTATTGGGAAATTTTCTCAAATTACAATTTTGACTTGGAAAATTGTCTCAAATTACAAATTTAACCTGGAAAGCTAATTGGAATCATAGATGCTAAATTAATGAATTCTTCTCCATTAGCGAAAATGTGTAAGTAAACTGTCGGAATTGTTTCTTCTATAGCTGATTTTGTATAGAATTGGAGCCCTCCCCATCTCAGTTGGTTTTCTTATTAATTGATGAGATTCTTTATTGGTTTTCTACTGCGTTACCAAATATGTGCGTTGATTTTACATAAAGTTTCCTTTAAATTTGGTGATTAATAATATTTGTGGTTGGACTATATTTATGGAATAAATAAATAAATATTTATTTTGAGATAATTCCAACATGTGGATTCTAATAATAGCTCTTTATAATCCGACCATACCAAATCGATTTTTAGTGTAGGCGAGGATTGAACGTCAGATCTCTTATTCAACCATTAGAGACTTTACTAGTTGAATTAACTGAAACTCACGAATAAATAAATAATTTGTTTAATTAATAAGTTAATTTGCTACCTAGTTAATTTGGGGATCTAAATCGGATTTTTCAATTGATATAGGAGTAACTAGAATACATTGAGGTCGCAATAATATTACTCTTTTAGGATTCGCTGAAGTCATAGAGGGTGAAACTCACAAACAGGGCTTGGTATCACATGCAAGCGACAATGAAAAGCTATGTTTGTAGTTGTCGGACAAGGTGAAAAAACACGGAGCTAACGCTTATTTATTTATTTTTATGAAAAGCTATTTCTGTTTGATTTTCTTATAATTGGTATAACTTTGTAACTTAACGGTTGACACATCTTGTGTTTTCAATAGAGACATATGGATTCAAATCCTTCCGCCCATAATTATCAAATTTTATATATATATATATATATATATATCAACTCAACACTACTTGTTCTAATGTGCAAAATTGGAATCATAGATGCAAAGTTATTGAATTCTTCTCCATTAGTGAAAAAAAAATACCATATATATAACTATAAAAAAGAAAAGCTATGTTATATTTTGTTTACTTTTATTGTAAGTTTGCCATTAATTTATTTGGTTTTTCCTGATTGCTTTAGTTAAGGGTTTGTTAGGATTAGGGGTGTCAATGTTCGACCCAACCTGCGAACACGACACGAACCCGACACAGGTTTTTTCGGGTTAGGGTTGAGCCTTAATGGGTTTGGGTCATAAACGGTTCGACCCGAAAGCGACACGATAAGAAACAGGTCATAAACGGGTCAACCCGCGTAACCCGCAATAGACACGTTTGACACGCCAATTTATTTGTGTCAACCCAAAATGACCCACTTAATACAACCAGTTTAACTCATATAACAAATAAATATTTATTTTATTTTAAATTTGTCAAATAGCTTTTATATCCAACATATATTTTTAATTTAAAAAGAAAAGTGAGTAATTACAAAAATTTACAAGGGATATAATTGGAAATTGAAACTTTACTGACCTTAGAACTACTAATACTTTTTTTTTGGTGTGGCATAGAATTTAAACAAATGAAATTGGATGAGCTTGTGGAAGATGTTATGAATTTGGACATCAACAAAGAATCTATGGATGATAATCGTGGTCATAGTCAGGATTAGTCTACTGTTTGCTTAAATTCTTTTAATATTGATACTTAGCATTTGGCGAGTTTCAAGGATATTATATTTTTGTTGAACTATGTTATTTTATTTTGTGAAACTTTGTTATTTTGAATTTGGATTGAAGTATATGCACTTATTTTGGAGTGTAAAAAGCTTATTTCTAGATGAATGTTATATTTTTGTTGAATTATATTATTTTGAATGTGGGTTAAAGACTTGAAGTGTATACACTGCTTTTTGGGATGTAAAAATAATTATTTCTAGATAGATGTTATATTTAATATTATGCAGGTTGAATGGTTTGTGTTACATTTGTGTAAACCCAACACGACTCGTTTATTAAGCGTGTCAAATGGGCTGGGTCAGGTCAACCCGTTTTATTAACAGGTCGGGTTGGGGTTGAAAGATTATGACACGATTATTAAATGGGTCGGGTTAGGGTTGAGCCATTTAGTCGAATACCCCTGCTTGGACACGACACGAACCCGACATGCTAACCCGAATTAACACCCCTAGTTAGGATTGAGGGGGAAGGGAGGAGGTGGGATGGAGTAGAGTGGAGTAGAGTAGGATTCAGGGTGAGCAAAATATATTTTTATTTGAGAAAAAAATGAGATTTTATAAAACTATACATAAACTAAAAACTAAACAAAAAAAAACTTGCGACAAAATGCACAAGTACACTTAAGTTTAATACAACCAATTCTTGGTTTTGAATTTCCACCAACTATTGAAAGAACCTTGTAAGGGCATTCACAATGAGTACTACAATTAAAGTTCTAGCAAAATATTTGCTAGAAAGTCCATTTCCTATTTTACCTACCTATCTCTTTTAATAGACGCTCTAACAAACTCTTTATTTCCTTATCTAATCTATTTAAATATTTTTATTTTTCTATCTTAATTTCCTACCAACTCTATTCTAATTCCCTCTACTTCTCCCTTTGTCCAAACAGACCATAAGTTGGGTAAAATATATTTGTATTTGGAAAAAATATGTTTTTAAAAAACTATACATAAACAAAATAAACTAAAAACTAAATGAAAAAACTTGCAACAAAATGCACAAGTACAATTAAATTTAATACAACCAATTTTTGGTTTTGAATTTCTCCAAACTATTGAAAGAACTTTGTAAGGGCATTCAAAATGAGTTCTACAAAGTTCTAGCAAAAGTTTTGCTAGAAAGCCCATTTCCTATTTTACCTACCTACCTTTTTGAAGACAAGCTTTAACAAACCCTTTATTTCTTTCTCTATCTATTTAAATATTTTTATTTTTCTATCCCAATAACCCCACAACAGCACACCTACACCAAGCAATACCCAAAAAAAAAAAAAAAAAAAAACTCATGGAAACCCACAAACTCCAAACACAATAAAGTTTGACTCCAAACATGTTTAGAGCCTTAGATTTCAACTTCCAATAGACAGATGGCATATATCCTTGTTATGTGCAACGTACTTGATTTACTTAACTCAACTAACTAAGCAAGTCATATATATTATTACACATAATAGGGACAGATACATGTCATCTTTCTCTTGGGGATTGAAGCACAAGACTTAAGACATTTTTAGAATCAAATTTCCCTCGCCCCACAATCCCACCCCAACCCAACTTCGACCAAATTCCTTTTCTTTTTAACCTACCACCGCAATTAGTAAATCCTTACCCCATCAACTCACCACATATAGTGTAACTATACACAATACATCTAGTATTGACTATTCTATTAGAAGTCAAAAGACCGATTTTAGAACCAAGTTTGGTTAGCATCAATCAAATTCCTATCTCGAAACTTGATCTATGAACCAAAATCAAGGAATTTAGATAGAGGTTTCCATTGTGTTTGAAGTCATATCTTATAATTTCTTCTAGATTTTAAATAAGGCCAAAAACTATCTAATTGGTTTGTGTGTGTGTGTGTGTGTGATAAACTACATATTTGGTCCTTAATCTTTACGCTATATGTCAATTTGGTACATAATATTTTAAATGTGTCAATTTGATCCCTAACCTTTTGGTATTATGTCAAATTGGTCTCTACAATTAAGTAATTGATGAAAAACGCTGGCGTGGATAATGGTTAAAATCAAATATAATTTTCTTGCCACTTGGACTGCCACGTGGACTAGACTTAAAAAATGAAAAAACAAGTGCACGTACGTGTAAACACATCCTTCAGTCTCTCTCTTTTTTTTTTTGGCACTTTATCAACTTTCCTGTAAACTTTCCTCGGAAACAAACGCATATAAAAAAAAAAAATTTCAAAACCAAAGATTAAGCCTCATCCAAACTCGTGGGCACCAAAAAATACATGTTTAGCCATCATGTCAACACATTTGCTTTACTATCCTTGATATATATATTTCTCAGATCTTGGTTCTATAACTGATTTATCAACTGGCAAGGTAAATGGAAGGTAAATGGAAGATGGAAAACTGGTTGGACCCAGTTGGTCAGGGCTAAAAGTTTAAGCAATTTCGTGCCTTCTATTTTTTTCCCAAAAAAAAAAATGTTAAAATATTATTTAAAAAAAGGTATGTGGGAATTGGGATATGATGGTATTTAAATCTACAAGAAGCTTGTTGGTTGGTAGGACCCTTGTTGTACATGTTGAAAGAGGAGGATGGAGCTGTACTAAATTATCTGCCCTTTTTATGGACTGTAATTGGGATAGGTAAATATGTAGGCTAGTAGACGTTTTGCATCAAATGGCAGATATGCAGAGTTCTATAATAACCCAATGAAAATTCTTAGGTATTCTCGGAGCACAGAAAAATAATGCTCACTCCTCTCACATTCATGGTGGATCCCATCATGAATTTAATGAGTAGACCTTACCATAAATGTGAGAAGAGAGGGCATCATTCTCTATACTCCGAGAGTACTTAAGAATTACTCATGAACCAGTGACTTTAATATTTGGAATTGGAATCACTTTTTGATTTCGATCCAAAACAAAGAAAGGATGATGGAAAAAGAGAACTAACTTGATTGACATGAATATTTGTTTCTAAAATCTCTTTAATTTCTCGTCTTCCTTAGTTTCTTCTTTGGGGACAAAATTGGGAAATGCCTCGTTTGAGCAAAAAAAGCAGCATTATGCCCTTTTTTCCAAACTAAATAGGGAAATGTCCCTCTTTTGTAACTCGATTTTCTCAAAATCAAGTTATAAAAAATAAAAAATAAAAATCTGGAGCCCTATAGCGGCGTTTTTAAGGACCTATAGTGACATTTTCAAGACTTATAGTGACGTTTTGTAACTCGACTTCCATAAAATCAAGTTATAGGCAATTTTTTTAATTTTTTTTTTACCTATAACTCGATTTCATATAAATCGAGTTAAAAAACGCCACTATAGGTCCTAAAAACGTCACTATAGGCTCCTAAAAAACGCCGCTATAGGGCCTAAATCGATTTTGAGAAACTCGATTTTCAAAAGAGGGGCATTTTCCTATTTAGTTTGGAAAATATGGCATAATGCTACTTTTTTTGCTCAAACGAGGCATTTCCCAATTTTGTCCTCTTCTTTGGTGGTCGTGAGTTTGGCGGCAGGGTTTATGATGGTCGGCTTCAAATCTAGTAGCCCAATAGGTCGACAGCTGGTGATGGATATTGAGTTTGGGGACATTTGGTTATGGGAGAGGAATGAGTCATAAATGTGTTAGTGAGTTGGAACTGATGTGTTTTATTTTAATGATTTGGCATTTGTTTAGTGTTCTAGCCAACCACATTGGATGGATTTTTACATGTGCAGAAATAGAAGTGATAGAACCAAAGTTACTCCAAGAAGCATGGAAAATATGGAGATTATTAACTTCAACGTAAGTGTCAACTTCCTCTTCTTGGATTTTTCATATTTGCATTCAGGAAGATGAAACTCAGGTATGCCCTCACAGAGCTTATCATTCCCCTTAACAAAAGTTGAACTTGTATTCTTAAAAACTTCATCTATTGGTACCTCACTCTCAAAATTGTTGGAAGAAAGAATAAAGAATTGCAAGAAAAAAAAGTCCTCCAAAAATTTTGGAATTTGGCTAGACAAATTATTGTTCAAAAGATCTAAATTTTGAAGACCTCTTAAGGATTTCAGAGATGGAGGAATGATCCCTTGAAAGAGTGTAAGGTTGAATTTATTCAATCATTTTATAGGCTTTATTCAGTGCCAAATTTGCTTGTAATTCAGCATTTAGAAACCCTGTATTTAGGATGGGAATCATGTAAGCGTAGTGTGTGAGAGAGTGTGAAGAAAAGCTTAAGAGTGTGCACTCAAAAAGAGCCTCGCGACTAGATCTCACGACTGGCGAGTCGCCAAAGGTGGCACACGTGTGAAGCATGCAGGGGGAGCTGAAGGGTCATGCCAGCTGTTGCACTACAGGACAAAACCTCCAGTCTGGTTAGGCAGTTAACTCGCGACTCAAACTCGCGACTCATTCCAGTCACGAGCTCGAATCGCCAAAATGCCCTGTTTGGTTGTAACTGACTCTTCGCATTCCTTATACACCCTACTATAAATATCCTTATACCCACGAAATGTAGAGAGTTTCCAGAGAGAATTTTGAGAGAGAAACCCTAGAGGAAAACAAGATTGACTCATCCACAATCTTCATCCTTTGATTCTCCAAATTCCTCTACTCTCACCCTCTCCATTGATATATCCTTGAGAGGTACATTAGCCAAATCCTTATCCCACCATACCCATATTTGTGAGGAGGTATTTTGGTACTTGGGAAGCAGTTCAGAAAGGACCAATTCATTTTGGTTGATGCAATGGGCTATTGTAGGATCCGGTAAGCTAGAGAAGACAACGTTCGGCGTAACCCTATTGGAGCAAGAAGCTTGGAGGGCTTAGGTGCACTGGGTAGATTAGGCTTGAAGGGTCTTTTGCTATTCATATATCCCAACTTTATTCTCTAGTGGATTATTGATCGCTTGGAGAGCGGCGGAGAGGTTTTTCGCCGAAGACTTCGGTTTCCTCTTCGATAACACATCGCTGTGTTGTCTTTGTATTTGCATCTCTCTTCCCTTAACCTTTGCCTTTTAATTACTGCTGTGATTGTGATTAATTTCAGTTTAGATTGTTTTACCAATTCTCTTTTAGCTTATTTTCATATTCCGCACATACATTGTTTGATTATAAGCTTGTGTTGGTAATTTGTGAATTGGGGGTCTAAATATTCATAGGTGTTTTACACACTATTTGAACATTCAAAGAGATTTCTTCTCTTGGCGAGGAATTGCAACATAACGCAACTACCAAGGCTTATTGGAATTTTACCAAAGAACATATTTTCAGAAATAACCAATGATTCTAGAATTTTTTTTTTTTTTTTTTAAATTTCCTATTTCCATGGGAAGGACATCAAAAAATTGGTTGGCAGACAAATCTATATGGATTGGAGAGAATGAGAGACCAATGACTTGCGGGGAGATCAAACCGCTAAGATTGTTATTATTAATATAGAAATTTATCAAATTCCGGCACTTTCTTAGACTTAAAGGTATGTTGCCTTGAAGATTATTATCCTCTAAATACAAGTCTATCAAGAGTGTTATATATCAAGAGAGGATGGAATGTTCCCATAGAATTTGTTTACATATAGTGCCAAATATTGTAATTTATGAAACTTTCCAATTTCAGAGGGAATATTACCTTGAGAATTTGTTCTTCCATATTTCAAGTCTCTCCAATTTGATCAAATGTCCTATTTTAGTAGGAATCTTTCCAGATATTTCATTATTATCTAGAAGCAATTCCTTAAGAGTAGTTGAAAAATTGCCACTGCACTTGAGCAACTTCCCCCTAAAGTTGTTGTCATCTATCTCTAATATAGTCAGATAGGTGGTATTTGTCCAAGTACAGAGAAAATTCAAGTTAAGGTAAGCAATCTCTAACTCTCCAATGGATTTCTAGCATTTCCCCATGGAGACACATCTTTTTAATGTTCTCATTCTGAAAATTGACTAGCAATTTTGTGATATTATTGAGGAAAAATGGGAAATGATTTCAGTTCAATGCATTAATAAGGTTATCCTTAAAAATACAACTCCTTTTCAAAACCTCAATAAGATGCTTCATTTTGTTTTTCAATAGCATTTGAGTTATGTCAATTTTTCTATTTTCTCAAAAGTTCTTTATATTTGATTATCTAGGAATCGAAATTCAAAAATATTATATTAAAAGTCATCAATTCCTCATAAATTGGAAGTTGATGTGCCCAAATGCTATCTCATGTGGGATGTCCAACCCGAAGGCAAAGAAGATGGTGTTCGCTCTGATTGTAGCATGAAGAAAGCTTAGACCATACTTCTAAGCTCATACAATAATTGTTATGACAAATTAGCCCATCAAGAAGGCCATGAACAAGCTAGATGCAACTGGATGACTTGTTTTATAGGCAATAGAACTGAGTCAATTCGACACAGTCCACAGTGGACGAAGTAGAAGAACAAAATTCAGCCACAGGTTGAACAATTAAAGTCGATGGCTTATTAAACAAGAATGCAGGACGTGCAGGAATCTAGTATCACCAGAAAATGAAATCTTAGAGTACACTGCCCAATTGCAGTTTCCAGCCACAAATAATGAGGCAGAATATAAGGCATTGATAACAAGATTAAAACTTGCTAAGTCCATGGAAATCAACAATTTGATCGTTCATAGCGACTCACATCATGTCATGCGACAAGTAAATGGAGAATATGAAGCAATTGAAGAACGGATGAAAATGTATGTAAATATCGTCCAGTTTCTACAAGTCCCAAGAGCTAAGAATTGCCGAGTAGACCAATTGGTAAAAATGGCTTCGTTAAAAGAATTTGACCAGATTGACCAAACAATAGTAGAAATTCAAATGAAGCCAAGCATTGAAGAGATGAGTATCCTTCCAATTCAATCAACCAATGACTAGACGACTCAAACAATCGACTACTTAAGGAATGAGAATCTGTCGAGCGTCAAGAAGCGAGGAAGACAAGACAAAGGGCACATGGGGGCACCACCATGCATATATGGGTTTCATGGTTTGGGAGTCTCCACTTAGTTTAGGCCCAAAAACCAAAATGAAGGTATACTTATTAAAGTCTAAGTCTAGAGTTAAGGTATGGGAATAAGAATGTATTAGGCATCCAACCCCACATAGCCTGTGAGCTAGTCTTTACTAAATTGCTAGGCCATATTTAAGTAAGGAAAATATTAACAAAGCCCAAAGTCTAATCATGCAATTATAAAAATTAAAACACACAAGACGAATATAAGCCTAAACCGTAATATAGATGGAAACAATTTCTTGTGATTGAAAGCCTCCTCTTCTTATGATTTTGTTTGTTTCTTTGTTTTTGCTTTCAGATCTGGGTTTTGGGTGGTGGCTCACGGCGGAACAGGTTTTGGTGGTGTTGGAGGTGATAGTTTGGTGGTGTTGTAGGGGGTGTTGATGGTTCAATTAGCTTGACTGTGGTGTTGGATTTGCTAGGTTGCTAGTTTTTTTTTTTTTTTTTTTTTTTTTACATATTTTTTCCCCCTTGCAGATCTAGGTATTTTTTAGCCAACTTGAGTTTGTGTTTAATTGTTGTGTTTATGATTAAAGGAATTTGAGAATTTTAGTTTAGGTTGGTGATAATTTTAAAAGGAACCAAACAAAGGAAAATAATTTTCACAGCATTTTCGTGTACACAATCAAACATGCATAGTAAAATATTTTATAATGAAAACGTTTCACAGAAAATATTTTCAATGTAAAATATTTTATATTTAAAAATATTTTTCTTCAAAATAAACGGAATGTAATATGTAAAAGAACTAGCCGAAAACTTCACTACATAATTAAAAAAAAAAAATTACTTCTATTAAAAGAAGCTTAGATTTTCAATCAAACATTACCTACTCCATTAGATCTTTGTAAATATTTAATGTCAAGTGTGGTTCTTTTAAAAGCCAAACTTGTTATTAGTTAGTTTTCATTAGTTCACATGAGTTATTTTTAAACTTGAACTCGTTATTAGTTAGTTTTCTTTAACATCAATAGCACCACTTCAGTCCACCATTCTCGTGCATAAGCGCGGGTTACATACTAGTAATAATAAAGAACCGATTGATTTATATGATGTGATATTTTCCGGATTTTAAGATTTAGTAGATACCAATTAGGGCACATTTGGTACACTGAATGGAGATTATGACAAGAATAATAATCTTCATTATTGGCAATAAAATGTATTGTAATGGAATATATAAACATATTCATACATTATTGGCCACATTAAATTAGTTCATTAGTGACAAGCTCAAGAAATCCTAAATAAATTTTGGCACCAAAAGGTCAAATTTGTGATTTTTTACCCAAAAAAAAAAAAAAAAGAGTTAAATTTGTAGGAGAAGATCACCTTCCATTGAATCCTCTTATTCCCTTTGTCTTTTTTTTTTTTTTAATTAAATATAAATCATGTAACCATAGTTATTAAATCTGGCCCAAACATTAACCCGATCTATGAGCTGGGTTACTAGGCCAACGATTCAACCAATGGGTCACTGGTCAAACCGCAAGGTCAAATAAAAAATAAATATATATAAAAATAAGTTTGAGAAATTATAACATAAATATGTAAATTTAAAAAATAGGCATATGCCTAAATTAAATTGCCAAATTGGCCATTATAATTCAAAATCAAGGTTCACAATAACAAAGTAGTCTTTTGATAGGGTGAGAGTCTTGGAGGTGGGTAGAAAAACAAAGAAGAACATTTTTTTTTTTAATTCTTTAGGTTTTTTCCTCTTTGAATTACCATATTATAACACATTAAATAGTAAATAAATCAATAAAATAGACTTATAGATGTAATTTTACAAATTTCACAATTCCAGTTGGGTGATAAAACCTATACGGGTTACATAGGTCACCAAAAACCTGCCAAAATTGACCGAGCCTTGTGCATAAACGGTCCATTTAATCACCTAAACTAGTTTAGGTGCTGAGTTTCCAGTCAGAATGGTCAAGTCAGTCCGAGTTTAACAACCATGCATGCAAGTGACGTTTAAAAATCATATAAATGCTAGATGTGCAATCTAACACTTGAACGCATCTTCAAGAAAAATAGCTCCTATTATCTCAATAATAATAATAACTAGTCGCTAACCCGTGCTACCAATTTTTTTAATTAAAAATAAATAAAAATCAAGATGAACCTCCAAATGATGTGACATTAGAATTGTATACAATTCTAATATACATTTTTCTAGATTAAAAAAATGGCACAAATAGCTCAGTCATTTACTCGTGTGATAGTGTTGCACCATTCCCAAATGACACATACACCACAAAATCATTTGGTTGCTTGTTTAGCCAATCAAACATCAAGCCATTCTTGGACGAGTTACCTGATTGTGTTACTATTGGACCAACTGGGTACACTGGTCTTTTTTGTAAAGTTGTGATTTATAACTCTGTTTTATGTTGGCTTTATTCTATGACAAAAAGTGTTGTATTTGCTTTAATTTTGTTCCTTGTATTTTGTGGGATTTTATTGTATTTGGTTTAGTATCAAGTTGGTGAAGACTCAAGCTTAAATGAAGAATCAGTGAATCTTGCGAGTGTCTTGCTGGAAGCTAATCCGCGAAAGAGCCATGTGAGAAACACATGACTAGAAGCTGAAGAGTTGTGCCAGGCTGTCGTTTTCGCGAATGCCTTGCGAGTAAGGCCTTCCTGCGAGATAGTCGTGAAACATTCTACCTGGAAGATTTTAATGTGTGACTTTCTTACCTTTCACCCATACTATATATACCCTCATTACCCACAAATGTAAGAGGAGGTTATTCAGAGAGAAAAACCCTAGATAGGTTTTCCACAATACACACACCCATCTTTTTGAGAGAGAGCTACTTATCCTTAGTGAGAAATCATTGTAGCCTCTTCTCCATCCCTCTCCCATTGACATACCTTGAGAGGAGATTTGTACCCAAACACAACCCACACCTATTCAGAGTGTAGAGAGTGTTTTGGAGCTACTGGGAAGCATTGGAAGAAGACAAGGATGGCAGATGCAACATGGAGCTTGTTGCGGGATCCGGAGAACTAGACAAGACACGGTTCCGAGAAGCCTTGTTGGAGTAGGAGCTTGGAGGGTTTAGGTACATTGATAGATTAGGCTTGGAGGGTCTCTTACTAACCCATGTATCCCAACTGACTGTCTAGTGGATCGATTTCTGCTTAGAGGGCGGCGAAGAGGTTTTTCGCCGAGTTCTTCGGTTTCCTCTTCGATAACACATCGGCGTGTTATCTTGTGTTTGCTTCTTTCTTCCCTACTCTTTTATATTCTATTTTACTACTGTGTTGCTTTGACTTTGGATTAGAGTAGCTTGTTTGTTTATCTGCTCACTTTTACATTATTCCGCACTTAGTATTAAGTTAGTGTAAAATCTATCGAGCCGTAACTTTAATTTGGGGGTCTAAACAGCTCTTGTGTTTTCAACACATTTTTTAGCATTCATTTTTAATACATAACCAAATAGTTTATCGTCTCTCAAAGCCATAACTATTTTAGGCTAAAGCTCCTCCCAACAGTTTTATATTTGCACATATTGGGCAAATGTCCCAATACCATGTCTTTTTGCTATGGCTTTTTTAATTTTTCAATTTCATTTATTTCATGTCTTCCACTAAATATCCAATGTATTCATTATATTAAAAAAAACGTTGAAGTAAAGTTGTATTCTCAAATAACTAAATATAAGAGTTTAATTCCTCTCTGTTTCAATTTAAAACCAAATGGTATTTTCCACCAGCCTGTTATATTACATAAAGATATTAGACATAGTATTCTAGAGACTGTAAATATATTAAAAATGTGAATTATGTAAAAATGGTAACAAATAGATTTCAAAAGTAATGATACCACATAATAATAAAACATACACAACTTATTTTAAAAGGCTAATATATCACAACCCAAAAAACTTGACTATTGCACGTGTCCTTTTAGGAATTACTGCATTCTAATTTGCAAGTTGCAAGTTGAACTTCTTTTTGACAAGACCTTATTAAAAAGACTCATTATGCATACACTGCCAAAACAACCTTTGTTGGTTTTTAGACCCCTTAAAACAACAATTGGATTAACCTAGAGAATTAGCCCAGTGATTAACTTAGTCAAATTATGCAAATTTAGGTTAACACAATCAAATAATCATATCAAGAGATAAAGCAACGGAAAAATAAATAACACAATGATATGATGATCCAGGAAACCACACAGTAAAAACCTGGGGAGGATTTAACCAAGCTATCCTCAAGGTAAACCTGAATCCACTATGAAAGAATCGAAGTTCATACAAAAGGACTTACAAGCTCCCCGCTTGACTTCCTAATGCTACCCACCAGTAGAACTTACTGACACGATCATGTGCAAGCTCTGAATCCACGAACTCCTTCTTTCTTGGATTCTCCAATCAGCTACAAGCACCCATGCTTGTTATTCTTTAAACTCTAATGGCAGCAACCGAATTGATCATCAAGATGTTGATACTATCTCTACCTTGAAAACCCTAAGCTTTGTGTAAAGGAAAGCTCTTCTAGATCTCACAAGAGATTTACACAAAACAGAAAAGTATGAGCAACAATACAACAAGAGCAACTCATAAAACGTGGCTAGGGTTTTGCCTTATATACCTAGGGCAAAAACATAAAACCCTAAACGTTTAATGAGGTAGGGCTGAGTTAGAAATTCTGCAGAAAACGCAATCTGGCCGACTTTCGATCGATAGAGTCTAACCTTCGATCGATCGAGCCAGGCCGAAATGCACTAATACATCTGCAGCCACTCGATTCCAACTTTACATGAATTACACAACTTTGAGCAAGCCTAAACAAGACTAAACATATTGTTTTGATCATGGTTTGCCAACATTACATATTAGAGTTCTAAATACATCAAATCCTAAGTCTTTAGAACCTACCAACCTTCATATCAAACAAACACTTTCCCATATTTTGTGCCACTTAGACTTTTTTACTTTAGGCCTTAAAGGACTCCAAAACCTTCCTTAATGTACACCCTTTTATTGTCACATGGGAAACATGTCTATCACCAGCATCAAATAGTGAAACTAAGATGTGCCAAGACACCAATATTATAGTGTGATCATCCCACACCTTTCAAATTAATAATAGCCCAAAAAGCATAAAGTTTGTGAGATCTCTGAAAAGAAGTTAAAACAAACAAAAAGGGTAGTGAAGTCCTCTCCAAGAAAAAGAACTCCAAAACACACTTTTCAATTTTCAAATGATGTTCCTTTGAGTGCCAATAAATCTAGATCAGAAGGGAAAATAGAAGAAAATGATGGTAAAACTGAGAAGGATTCAGGACTATCAAATGCTGAGAAGAATAACAATTCCAGGGCCAAGCCTAAGAAAGTTCATGTATCTTGTAAAGTCAATGAGCATTACATGAATCTTGAGGTGCATATAAATACAATCAATCTTGAGAACAAAGAATTTGATGCTGGCATTCCCTTGCATCGGGGTACTAGCTTAACCAACATAGCTGACATTGAATTACCTCTTGAAGATGTTGGACATGCATAGAAATTTTTATAATTTTTTATGCTTCTTTTGGAAATTTAAGTTTAAGTGTTTAACTTTGATTATATGTACTAGTATACCAAAATGCAAACCTAGCAGCTTATTGTTTAATGGCTAAATTAATGTTCTTTTGCCAAAAAATTAAGATTATCTAAATAGGTAGCCTATTGCTATAAATCATGCTCTTAATTGCATATGGTCTCCCAATCAATTTAAATACTCTTATACTTCTACAATCTCCAAAAACTTAGGTCAGATGGCCTACAAAAAATCTACCCCATCCAATTTTCTCACCCCTAATATCTTATTCTTTATTAGAGAGAAGTGTTTTAGTAAGAGGTAATTACCATAAAGCATTCAAACTAAAAAGAATTTGCAACCTCAATCCATGCTTAAAAATCCAAACTAAAAGAAACCTAAGAAATCCGAACTATTCTAAGTCTGAACTTAAAACAGTCAAAACATAAACCATGAAGCTGTATTTTTTCTGCAAAAAAACATTCACAGCTTTTTAGTTGGGCGCAATTGTAAAGAACCTAACATGAAATAAATTAAGATCCTCCATTTATAAACTGCTTTTTGAGCGACTGTGCGCTACATTAAATGGATCAAGATCCTCCATTTGCAAAACTGGTATAATTGATTTAGTGATATATGCCAAATGTGTTTCCGCTCATGTTCACTTACTTTTCTAACCAATGAATATTCATAATTGGGAGAAACCCAACATCAGAATCAGTACAGAGAAATTATAATCAACATTAACATTCAAACTCTCTCATGTTCCTTCAATCAAACTATAAAAAACAGAATATTAATTTAAAACAGCAACCATATATTTGTTGTGTTTAGAAGAAAGCATACCCAAACAACCTTCAAGGATCCTTTGTTGTTTCTTGAAATAATTAGCTACCCAGTTTCCTTTTCCTACAATTAAATGCATAAGATGAATGAATACATCAAAAATCATCAAATTTTGATTTTTTAGCGGGTAAATAACTACCCAGATAAATAACTACTTGAGTTTAGTTTATTGCATATTTGCATAGTTTATATTGGATATATATGTTCAGGAAGACAACATTTAAATCTACTTCTTTTGGGTGAAAAATCCATAATCAAACTAAACTTTAATTCTAATGCAAAAATATGAATTTTAAATACTCACAAGTTACAATTACGTTCTATTAACTGAACCATGAATTGGTAAATGATCATTTTCTCAGTTGTCGTAAAATAGTATTTCTTGGAAGAAAAAAAAAAATCATTGGCACCACTCAAATCACCCAATAAAATCTTAATCAAACTCATACTATCAAAATAAAGAATACCCATAGATTTTAGCAAATTTATTTTTTCTAAGATGTATATGAATGTTTTGCAAACATAACTTTTTAAAGAAGATTTAAACAATTTTTTTTCTTCTTCTTGTTTGATTGCACATTAGGATTGCAATCTACAAACCCTTGAGATGCACGTAAAAGTTTTTTATTAAATAAAAAAATACAAAATAATAAACTGACTCTTTCAATGATGATAACTATAAGGTACAATTGTAATAAGGATAGATATAAATTATTTTATAAACCTGCTCCATGTCTGTATATCATCTGAAACTGATTTTTAGAGAACACACACACACCAAAGAGAGAGAGAGAGAGAACATATAATTCAATATGACGTGTTCTCTGTAACTTGAGTCTACTGACTATAGAGCAAAGCATAGAGACTGGACTGAGAGAGTTGGAAGAAATTGAAACCAAAAAATTAACTACATTAAAATTTAAAAAAAATATATATATTTATACATGATAAGTGACAATTCAAATTGAGTTTCATGAGTTCTTTAAATGTAAAGAGAACACTACAATATTAGAAAATAGATGTACATAGACAAGCAGATGCACTAAAAAAAATTCAGAAATTTAGTACAAAGGCAAATGTATACCATACCTTTAACCTTGATTCAAATGGAGGAAAAGACTAAAGAGAAAGGCAACAAAAAAGCAGAAATTAATCAGGAATATTAAATCTAAATAAAAGTGAATCGAAAAATTAAGAATGAAACCTACAAATTGCATCACCGACTAGGCTGGGCTTGGTGTGATGGTGCATTGCTGACTGGGCTGGCTAGGTCGATTTTGATGGACTGGATGAGATCAACGGCAAATGGGACGGCGTTTGCATGTGGGTGGTTTATGGCTTGTGGTAGTGGTCTTTGTCGTGGGTCTAAGGAAGGAGATATATGTTGGTTTGTGGGAATGGTGGGTATGGTATGTTTTGATTCTTTGGATGCTCTATCGTGGGTCTGAGGAAGGAGATATTTACGGTGGTTGGTTGTCTACATTTTGGAGGAAGGAGAAGTGGTCTTTGTCGTGGGTCTAAGGAAGGAGATCTCTGTTGGTTTGTGGGTATGGTGGGTATGGTGGGTTTTGATTGAGAAATTTGTGGGTATGGTGGGTATGGTGTCTTTGTCGTGGGTCTGAGGAAAGAGATTTGCTGTGGGTTTGAATGTTGGGGGAGCTAGTACAGGAGGAGCTTTGGGTTGAGGGAGCTGGTAGAAGGAGCTCTTGCTTGAATTTTGGAGAAAGAGAAGGCAGAGCGTATATATCGGGTTCGGGTTTTAGAAAAGCTCTTGTGTTTATATATATATATATATATATATATATTTTTTTTTTTTTTTTTTTAAGTTTAAAAAAAAAATTTCGGGTTTATGTTTTTTTTTTATATTGTGCTGACGAAGAAAATTGTGGGAGTTTCAGAGGCTTCGGTTTTATATATATATATCTATATATATATATATATATATATATATATAGATAATAAGAATGGTAATGAAAATAATAATAAATTTTTTTTTTTTTTTTTTTTTTTGTTTACCTTTCCCGCTCCATTGTTTGTGTGTTTGTTTCTTAAAAAAAAAAAAAAAATGAAATTTTTATGTCTTACTTGAAAACCTGAGTATCAAATATTAACGTAATTTTGCTATTTTTTAATACAATTATAATAGTGAAAACAACTATAAAATACATTACAAGAAGCACCACTTGTTCATGTAAAAATCAGGGGGGAAGATGAAAAGAAAACAACCATGATATCAAGAAAAAAGTAAAGGGGGCACTCAAATGCGAATACAAATTTCCTGTACTACTTTTATTATTATTATTATTATTATTATTATGTTCTATCAATCATAGTATGCTATGGGAAAGGGATTGATTTTTTCATACCATTTAAGCTTTTTATTTTATTTTACAAGAAAAGTCAAACAAATATATGACAAATTTTAATTGATGGAATATAAAGCGGAATTTAAAAAATGCTACAGAAGATTTGTATTCCTCAAATGCTTAAGAAAACCAAAAAGGAAGGACAATGAGAATTATGAGATCAAAAGACATGACGTTAGTCTATACACCTTTGCGTGATTGTGAAATGAACGTGCTTTATCTATGTTTAGACACATGTAACATATTGTTCAATATATAAGAGCACAAGACAGAAACCGAACTCGTGATCAAAAAACTACTTCTATTATAAGAAGTTCAGATTATCAAACTAACATTACCTACTTTATTAGGTCTCTTTAAATATTTAAAGTCAAGTTCGTTTCTTTTGAAAATCATACCGATTATTAGTTAGTTTTTATTAATTGAGAAGTGTTCTTTTGAAAGGCAAGCCTTATAATTAGTTAGTTTTCATTAATTTAAAAATAACAATAAAGAACCAATCAATTAAGTCGTGATATATAACCAATTTTATAATGGACAAAGTTTAGATACAAAATTGATTGTATCCTAAGATTACAACCTTACTCAATAAAATAAACATTATTATATATTTTGAAAATCTAACTGTTGAATTGCATGTTTTTTATGCTCTCCATACACATGTCAAATTTTGTGTCAATTGGACATTATTTACTATATAATCTATAAGCTTATGTTTTATGCATAATTTTAAACTAGAAAAACTTACAATTTAAACAATTTATTAATGACATAGCTATTGATATTTAATTTTCTATAAATTTTATAAGCACAGAGAGTATAAGAAGAAGATATAATCCAATAATAGATTTGACAAAATTCATTTCCAATAAAAAGATATTGAGTAAGGTAACCTTAAACTACAATTAATTTTTTAGCTAAATTCTGTCATTTGCCATTCTATAATTTAGTAAATATCAATTATAATTATTAAAAAAATCATGTATAAAATTTTATAATTGAATATGGAATCCAAACATTAATGGAAACTAATTTAATCCCATGTTTGTAACCTCCCATCTTACACATTAACATTTGGAGTACATGCATGCACTACTGGTCAAGCATTTCTGGTGAGTGAGCTAAGCAGCACCTTTTCACCCAATTGCCATGCTAGGAAAATTTCCCATTTATGGATGAAAAATAAAGTAGAGGGAAAAGTGAATTTTTTCAAAGTATATCCAGAAAACAAAAACGCTCCTACTCTCCTACTCTACTTTCCTACAAATACCTGCTTCTCCTCCCACAAAATCCCACACTCACTCAAGCTTGAAAATCTCAAATTCCAAACACTCGCAAATCCAAATGGCTCAACAGGTTTACGACCTTCCTTGTGATGGTGAAGGCACTTGCATGGCTTGCAAGAACAAGCCCATAGCTGAGGAATCTCTCGCGTGCAAGACGTGTGCCACCCCGTGGCACGTCGCGTGCCTATCTGTTTGTCCCAACTCCTTAGCCGATACACTCCAATGGGACTGCCCTGATTGTTCTCTTCTTTCTGCTAACCCGGTTCCTGTCTCCGGAGCCAGAGAATCGTCAAGTTCCGGCGGCCTTATCACCGTGATTTGCGCGATCGAGTCAGACTCGTCGTTGACTGAACGTGAGAAGGCTAAGAGAAGGCAGCAGCTGCTGTGTAAAGACGCGAGACCGTCGGACCATAAGACAGTGACTAACGGTGATGACAACCTCCTCAGTATTCTCGATGGTCTGAACTGTTCCTTCTGCATACAATTACTGGAAAGACCAGTGTCGGTTAGTACATATGCTCATAATTCTATTTTAATTTTTTACTACTTTCATTACGCGCGCTTCATATTCAGAATTCTATTTTAATTTTTCACTAGTCTTATTGCACATGCTTGATCATCTATTTTTGGTCATTTTGCTCAATAAACCAAAAGAATTCATAGCGTACATGCATATATACTTTTGACAAATTCTGTGGTAAAACGTGTTTACTTTTGTTTATGGGCACTATTGAAAATAGAAATGATTCAAAACTTAGGAAACCCCAATTTTAAGTGGATTTTACTAGGCTAAGGCTCTTTCATATTTTGATGTTTGTTTTTAGAATCAAGTTTTACGTGCAATCATAATGCTATATCTATCTCAGTCCACTAAATGTTCAAGAATGAATCAAATCTAGACTCTAGATTGCCTTTCATAATTATGATTTCGTATTTAAAGAAAAATGCTAATGATATTACCAGTTTTAATACCTATTAAAAAAGAAATGCTAATGGTATTACCAGTTTTACTATCTATAAAAAATTTTCTAACGGTAATACCGGTTGCACTACCTATAAAGAAATGCTAACAATACTACCGGATATACTATTTATATAAGGGGAAAAAAAATGCCAACGATATTAACAGTTTTACTACCTCCAAAAGAATATTAACGGCATTACCAGTTTTATTACTTATAAAAAAATGCTAACAGTATTTTTTACGAAAACTTTATAAACTAACATGTCAATAAATGTAATTAGTGTTGATGAAGTTGCTAACGATATTACTATTATTTTTTTTTTTTTTTGAACAAACGGTATTACTGGTTTTAACTATCTATAAAAATGAGACAAAAAAAATGCCAATTATATTACTAGTTTTACTACCTCCAAAAGAGGAAAGTACTAAGATACTCCTAGAGTACTACGAAATGGTGCTCTCTCCTCCCACCCTAATAGTAGATTCTATTATGAATTTAATGAGTGGATCTTACCATAAATGTAAGAGAATATAGTACCATTTACCGTACTCCGAGAGTACCTAAGAATTACTCCCAAAAAAATATTAACAATATTATTAGTTCTACTACCTATAAAAATAAGCTAACGGTATTGCCGGTTTTATTACAAAAACTATATAAACTAATATCTCAATGAATGTAATTAGTGTTGTATCATCAACATAATAAATAAGTTTTATTTATTTATTTTTTTTTTTTTTTTTTTGTATTTACGTTGATATGTAAAGTCTATGTAGCTTTTCTATAAATAAATAAATAAATGTAAAGTATATGCAGTAAAATTTATAATATTCTTAAAATTACTTATATTTGAATTCAGCATTATGGTTTTACTTCACTTCTTTCCCTAAATGTCTGCTGGTGATGAATTAATTCCTTCATTCATGTGTTTAGGTTAAAGTAAAAATGAAATGGTTTTGATGGATGTTTCTGTATTTGGTGCACGTTAATGATCTCAAGGTTTCCTTCTTTTTCTTTTTTAGACTCCTTGTGGTCACAACTTTTGCCTGAAGTGTTTCACAAAATGGATAGGGCAAGGCAAACGCAACTGTGCGAATTGTCGCAAGGAAATCCCACCAAAGATGGCAAGACTTCCTCTGATAAACTCTACACTTGTCACTGTCATTAGAATGGCAAAGATGGCAAAAGCCAATGCCGAAGTTGGGACGTCAAGGGATTATCCTGTTATCCGTAACAAAGATCGCCCGGATAAGGCATTTTCGACTGAACGATCAGTAAAACGGGGAAATGCTAATGCAGCTAGGGGAAAAATATTTGTGACTACACCTATTGATCATTTTGGGCCAATTCTCCCAGAAAATGATCCGATAAGAAATCAAGGCGTGCTGGTAGGGGAGACTTGGGAAAATAGATTTGAATGTAGGCAATGGGGTGTACACAATCCTCATATTTCAGGTATTGCTGGGCAGTCAAAGCATGGTGCCCAATCAGTGACCCTCTCTGGAGGCTATGAAGACGATGAGGATCATGGCGAATGGTTCCTATACACAGGGAGGTATATTCTTGTCTGTACCATGCATTGGCATTTGTATTTGAATTCTAGTTTTACTATTGGCTTGCTTTTCACAAGAAAATTTAATGAACTGAAATGCAGGACCGGCCAAGATAGTTTGAGACTTAAGGCGAAAATTTTAACAGGAATTTTTTATATCTAAATATTACTTAAATAATATTTATTTTATTTTTTATATTATATTTTTAGCATTTTCATTCACTTAATGGTGAATTGGTGATTGTATTGTATTTCTATTAATTCTTTTTTTTTTTTTTTTTTTTGTAGAGAAGATGCTAAAGTTACTACAAAAAATACTATAAAAAAGTTACAAACTGATGTGACATTTCAAGAAAATATGAAATAAATATTGAATTATTTATTGTAATTGGCCATATCAATTTATAAGATTTATGTAATAAAAAAAAAAAAAAAGTACAAGTTACTCACTCTTTTTTTTAATTAGAAGAAGAAAAAAAAAATTACTGCCCCCATTTTAATTTGGGGGCCATTCTATGTTAGGGGCCTTAGGCCATGGGATAACCAGTTGGGGCTGTGTTCTTGGTGAACTTGTTTACTGATGAGTGTTTGTTGTATTAGGGATTTAAGGTATGTAGATATCTTTTTGTTAGATGTGACAATGCTCCTGCCCCATGGACAAGGTTTGTTATTTCCATCATACGTCTCTCTCTCTCTCTCTCTCTCTCTCTCTCAGTGTTTGTGGATTTGTGACTTTGTGTATGTGACATGAAATCAACAGTGATGTTCATGGAGACCGTCCAAGACCACTGCCCGTCATTGACGAGTTAAATGTTGCGATTGACATAACTGAAAGGAAGGAATCTCCATCCTGGGACTATGATGTAAGCTAATGCTCTTTTACCTCATGTGTTCAAAGAGGGTTCTTTCTCCATTGATTGCATTTCTTCTTTCCTTCTGCAATCCATGATATCTATATAGTTTTATCTAAGTAAAGAATATGGTGTTTCCTAGGAGTCTCTAAATCTTCCTGTTGTGTTCTTATGGTTTGTAACTTAGTTGTGAGTTATTGATTTTCAAATGTCCTAAAATGTTCCACTTGGATTCTCAGGAGGAAAAAGGTTGCTGGATGTGGAAGAAACCTCCACCATGTAGTAGAAAGCGGGCCAATAATAGACATTCAGAAGAAGGGAAGAGAACGAAGAAAGTTAAACGGCAGGCACAAAATGAGTCTGTAAAAGAGAAACTTCTAAAAGGTTTCTGTTCTTGTCTAATTTACATGTTTACAAGCTGAATGTTCCTCCCTAATTTTCATGTAGTCATTGTCATCTTCTCTTACCTCACTATATTGTTCTATCTACAAAGTAAAATTGTGCTTTTGTGTAATTGACCGAGCAGAGTGTAGCTGCGACATTTGCAAGAAGGTGATGACTTCTCCTCTTACTACCCCTTGTGCTCATAACTTTTGCAAAAGCTGCCTAGAGGGTGCCTTTGCTGGTCAAAGTTACGTGAGACAGAGGACATGTGAAGGCAGGCGAACATTACGAGCACAAAAGAACATCATGAAATGCCCTTCGTGTTCAAATGACATAGCTGAGTTTCTTCAGAACCCCCAGGTATGCTAGGCAGATATTAACTGAGCATTGCGTTGAGGCTCAACTTACGTGCATGTGATGTTTGTGTGTTGATTACATAAGCATGCAATAAGAACATTAGTAGATGAATCTTATATTTACTTGGTTGAGACAAGTCATGTGATCTTATATTTTGTGATCCATCTATTTTGGTTGCATTCTTGATTGAAATTGCAAGGAGTTGCAGATCTTATTGATGATCATCAAGTTTCTGTCACGGGTTTACAGAGAACTGATGGAGATGATAGAATCACTACAACGCGAAATTGCAAAGGAAAATAAGGAGTCAAAAGAAGAAGCTGATGGCATCCATGAGAAGCCAAAAGGAGTCGATGTGAGTAATGAAATTGTGGAGGAAGCCAAAGAAAATAACTTGGAAGGTCAGATTGAAAGTGAAATCCAGCAAACAGAAAAGCTGAAAAAGACCAGTGATAAATGTGCACAAAAACGTGGTAGAAAGAAGGGCAGTACAACCTGTAAGCAACTTGATGATGGAAAAAATGGCGCTGATCCTTCAGAACCTGAAAATGCTGCTGGTGAAGAATTACAAGATCCTGTTGCAGAGAGCAAAGTTAAACGGACCATCAAGTTTGCTTTGGAAATTGAAAGCTTCATATATATTTTTTTCTTTTTTCTTTTTTTTCAGCTCTAAAAACTCATTCACCTATAGATTTCAGTTCAATGCATTAATAAGGTTATCCTTAAAAATACATTTTTTATCAATAGAATTTGAATTATATCAATTTATCTATTTTCTCAAAAGTCCTTTATATTTGATCATCCTGGAATCAAAATTAAAAAATATTATATTAAAAGTCATCAATTCCTCATAGACCAGGAGTTGATGTGCCCAAATGCTATCTCATGTGGGATGTCCAACCATTCAATTTGACTTTGATCTGTTATTGACAACAATTAAAAAGGATTATTACACAAGTTTGTCCCTTGGGGGTTCGGTTTAGGTGGGATCAGGTATGATATAATTTTAAACTTTTGCTGAAAAAAGGGAAAGCAAACAAGCTCCACCTGCGAGTAAGATATTGAGTGTGGAGCCATTCACATTCTTCAGGCATTTATATAATGTTATGGTGCAGTATAATCTGTATGAGTAAGTGGTTAACATGTAACAAGCACAGCCCCTAAATGTTGCTGGCTTGTTAATATATATAATCTTCAAGATCAAAAAGATGAAGAAAAAAGAAGATATTCTGAACCTCATACATTTTCTTCATACAACATTAGATTCAACAGATATTCTATTGCATGCCTCATTCAGCATAGAAAATGCTTATACCCTGACTCAACTAGGGTACAAGGACAAATTGAAAAAAAAGAAGAAAAAAAATGAACATTATGCAATGGTCCTAAACACAAATTTTGTAGGCAAAGAAGATAATAGAGGGACAAGGGTAGGCAGTAGGTTGGTGTGAGACTGTGAGTGGAGGTGGTTCAGAGGTAGGTGTACCATAAAAGTGAAGTTTAGAAAGGCTTCTGATTCAGTAGAATGGCCTTTTATTCTGCAGTGTCTTTGTGCTGTGGGTTTTCCTCCAAAGTTTGTTGGTTGGGTGGGGGAATGTACCACATCACCAGAGTTTTCTGTGGCTATTATTGGGGACTAGCAGGCTATTTTGGAGGGGGAAAAGGACTTAAAGAGGGGTGTGAGTTTTTAGACCCCTTAAAACACAACCGGATTAACCTAATTAATTAGTCAGGTTATTACTTAGTCCAATTTTCAGATCTAAGTTAACACAATCATATAATCATATCATGTATAGTAGCGGAAAAATAAATAACACAAAGATATGATCACCTAGGAAAACCATACCTGTAAAAAACTTAGGGAGGATTTAACCTAGCTATCCTCAAGGTAAACTTGAATCCACTATAGAAAGAATTGAAGTTTTATAATAAGACTTAGACCACTAACATCTTATTGCTACCCACCAATAGAAACTTACTGACACGACCACGTGCAAGCTCCGAGACCACGGACTTCTTCTTTCTTGGATTCTCCAGCAAGTACAAGCACACCCGCTTGTGTATCTTTAAGCTCTTATGGCAGCAACTGAATAATCATCAAGTTCTTGAACGAATCTCCTTCTTGATAATCCTAAACTTGTGTGAAGGAAAGCTCCTTACAGATCTCACAAGAGATTCACACAAACAACAATATGAGCAACAACTAAAACGTGGCTAGGGTTTGCCTTATATACCTTGGGCAAAAATATAAAACCCTAAATGTTTTAGGAGTTAGGGCGGAGTTGAAAATCTGCAGAAAAAAACTCATTTGCCCGATTTTCGATTGATCAAGCCTAAGCTTTGATCAATCGAGCTAGGCCGAAATGCACACTAACTTCTACATCAGCTCGATTCCTACTTTACATAAAAGAACCAACTTTGAGCAACCCTAAACAAGACTAAACAACCTGTTTTGATCATGGTTTGCCAACAATACACATTAGAGTTCTAAATACATGAAATCCTAAGTCTTTAGAATCTAACAAGGGGGATCCCTAGTCCCCTCATTTGTTGTATCAGCCATGGAGGCTTCAACTTAGTTGCTAACGAAGAGAGACCTTCTGAGAAATTTAAGCACCAATGTACCATCCAAAGTGTGCACAGTTAAAGCTTATTAATTTGTGGTTTGCTGATGATCTTATGATATTCATTGCTTCTAATCTACTTCCTGTAAAATTTTGATTAGAAAAGCATTGGACGAGTTCAAGTTGATATTTGGCCTGGAATCTAATGAGCAAAAAAGTGAGGACTTTTGTGCAGGTTTATCAACTGGCCTTAATGACCAGATTTTAGAAGCACTGTAATATAAGGAGGGTAATCTCCCTATGAGGTAGCTAGGTGTGTCTTTGATACTTGGTAGGGTGAGCTATAGAGATTGTAACCCTCTAATTGAGAGATTCACAACTAGGGTGAGCTCTTAGACTGCTAAGCACATTTCATTTTCTAGGAGGTTATAGTAGCTTCAATCAGTTCTGCATAGTAATCAAGATTTTTGGCTAGTATCTTTATTTTTCCTAAGCAGGTTATAAGCACTATTGAGGAAATCTTTTTTAAATTATTATGGAGAGATTCCGATAAAGGTGTAGATTGTGCTAAGGTGGCATAGGAATGTGTAAGCATTATAATTGGTGGTGCTAAGGGGTGGTGCTAAAAAGCCATATTGTTATTTTTAGCACATTTTTAGCACCACCAAATATAAAACTATGCCAAAATTGATGGAGCCAAAACCAAATAATTTGGCTCCACAGTTATAGTGCACAGCATATGTTAAAAAAAATTATTTTATTCATATGTTCACACTACTTTGTATTATTATTCACGTGTTCACATTACTTTATATTATTATTCAATGTAGCTCATTCATATGTTCACATTATAGCTCAAATGTAATAAAAAAAAAATTATTGAGTTGCTTATATTATTTTATTGTTTTAAAAGCTAAAATAAGACCACTTATGCTAGGTATTTTGTAAAGTAAGAATGCAAAATAGATAAAAATAGCTTTTTATGAAACCATATTGCTAAATTTATTGCTCCACCAATGTGGATGCTCAAGGAGGGTGGATTGGATAGGGATAGAAATTTGGAATAAGGTGACTTGCCTTAAGCATATTACAATCTATTTGCAAATGTTTGATCGATGAATCTAGATGGCTTTGGTGCAATCTCATAAGCTAGACTTTTCGATGTACCGAAGTATCCCCTGATAGCTCCCGGGGCTGGAGGAGACTCTTAAGCTTAGGAATGAGGCCAGGTATTATATTAAGTTTGCCATTGGAAAAGGATCACAAGCGTTTTTGTGTTATGATGGTTGGCAACCATATGGCATCTTGAATGATAAATATGGGTACAAGCCAATCTATCATGCTACCAGTTCACTAGAGGCTAAGGTGGAAAATGTTTTGAAAAATGGAGCTTGGAATTGGCAAGAGCCTATATGATCGAATCAGTTGTAGGGAAAAAAAGTAATTGTGTTTCATGAAAATTGGCGATCAAGACCAGCTTCTGGGGGTCTTGTCCAGAACAGAGAAGTTTACTGCTGTAGAAACATGTAATGCCATTCAAATATAAAAATCCGAAGTTCCATGGTGGAAATTTGTTTGGTTTCACTAGCTATACTGAGACATGCTTTCATTGTGTGGTAGATCTTTAAAAGAAAATTGACTACAAGAGTTAGGCTATTTGGAGTGTGGGGTATAAATTTAATGGCAGATCTTTGTGTCTATTCTGTGTGATGTCAAAATAAAATCTTCTTTAGTTTTAGTTATCGGGAAAAATAAAAAGTTACAATGAAATAGATAAATAACAAAGGAAAGTTGTGTGTATTTTTGCATTTTTGAGCTAATCTTATATAAAATATTAATGAACATTTATATTTATATAATATTAAAAAATTGAAATATAACATTTATTATTACTATGCTCAATGTAGCATATCAATATATTGCAGTCCATTTCAGTCCTCTTTAGTCCATTCGATTTGTTAGGTCCAATTCGATCCACTTTGGTTTATTTCGGTCTATCCAATCCACTTCTATATCATTTGGTTCTCAAAATCCATTTCAGTCCACCTTGATTTTACTGCATTATTTTGAAGCCCAAGCTTAAATGACGCCCATTTGGGCTTTGATGTATAGAGAAAACAAAGGCCCATAAACTTGCTACAACTCAACACAGCTAAGACCCATCAGATGGGCTATTAGTCTGGGTAGCGATGACATTACCAAGTCTTTAGAACACTAGTCTTAGGCTCTTTGCCAGCTTCCATTACCACCATCTGAAAGTCCCGGAGTATACATCGGGGTGATTAAATTGTGTGGAATAACGAGACAGCCAATGGAGGTTTCATTGATTTTTTTTCCTATTATTGGAGGTTGAGTTTTAATAAAATCACAAGGTGGATGGTTGATGAAGTACATACACATTTATACCTAGACTTACTGATGGTGTCGAGACTGGAATTCTTGACAATGGGTCATTCTTTGGCCGTTATTATTGTATTTCCTCTTGAAGATGATTTAATTTAACCTATGGGATAGGTGAAATACCTAGGATCTTGATTAATTGGTGTAAGAGCCCTTCGAGGAATTCCACATTGTAATTATCGGGTGTGTTGGTGTGTGAGGGATTGTGGACTACACATATTAGGCTAATAATCAGGTTATCAAATAGCTTGAAAGACTGAAACCTTAGGTTCCCCAATTAAAACTAATCATATTGCTGCATATTCGTATTGACTAATAAACCACATTATTGAATTTAATGGTCAATATAATTATGAGAATAAATCCACTTATTTTGATTACAACCATATATTTTAGTAAAATTTTCACATTAAGAGACCTTTGACTCGTTATTATTCATTGACTATATTAAAATTGTGGGCACCCACAACATTACTAAGCCTTTATAACACTAGTCTTTGCCAATTTCCAGTACCAACATTTGAAAGTCCCGGAGTAATAAAGTTTTTGATTTCAAAGCTCAAAATTGCAAAACTTGACCCAATGTTCTTTGTGGATAATTAGAATAGGCAATGGAGACATGGGACTTTATGTTCATCACTCATTTGGAATTTCTAATAAATGCTCTAAGAGTACTCATTAATTTTTTTTTTTAATATAGTACACCGATCACAACTTTAACATAATTAGAGATCTAATTAAGTACCAAGACACTTTTCTCGGCTAGGCTATTGCTATAAATAAAGTTAAGGAGACCGATTACCTATATAGCACACTGAGTGTGCATAGTGTGATAATGACTGGATAACAGAATTAAATTATTGATTGTTCTAAAAGCTTAAACTATTAGGAAATTGTGAATTAATCAGTTAACCATAAGTCTAACACTCTCCCTCACTTATGGGCCTAAATTTTCCCTTAATAAGTAGGGGGCCAACAAGTGGGAATTTAACATTTTAAATGGGAGATAAAGTAAAGCCAGGGATCGAACTCAGAATCTCCTGCTCTGATATCATCATTGGCGACTTTAAGAATATTTTTCAGGGTGGTCATTAAGAAAATTAAATTATATAAAATTTAATAAAAATAGAACTTCATGTATTGACCATAAAAAAAAAAAAACAAAAAACAAAAAACAAAAAAAAAAAAACACATACACATGCACACAAAGACATAAAGTCTTACAATTTTCTTTTTGAATTTTCTTATTTTGAAATTTTTGCATGATAGTCTTATTATTAATGTTACAAATTACACCTATTTCATAATTTTAGTTCCATAAAAATTTTCTTGGGCTTTTTCTTTTTGTTTGTAAGGAGCTAATATATTGTTAAGGGGTTCAAAGTTTAACGAAAAGTTTGACTACAAACTAAGCTATAGCCTAAGGCTACAACTCTCACTAAACAAATTAACATGGTTACATATTTTCGTTCCAAAAAAAAAAACAACATTGTTACATATTTTGAAAATTAAAATGTTAATTTGTATGTTCTTTATTTTCTTAAAACACATGTCAAATTTTATGTTAATCAAAAGTTATTTACTATTTGTGAGGGTCCTTTTTGGACAGCACCCAGGCTCAAGTAGAAACAAGGACCCTGGGCCCTCTTACTTGTTGTTTTAAGGGACTGGTCTTGGTTCACTGCAGCTAAATGGGCTGATTACGAACCAGATGGTGCACAGAGTAGGAATCCTACAACACATACATACTAGCAAACAAGAAATATATGCATTGAACAGCTAGAAACAATAAAGGGGCAATGCGATAGAGAAAGACACAAAGTAAACGTTAGGGGTCCTTAAGATACTGTGAAATATTTCATTAATTTCTTAATTGTGTAATATATCATGCTCACTAGGACATATCACAAGGTTCAAATAAGTTCAAAAATCACAGATTTAGATGGCTCTTCAGGCCTCTATAACTTGCAAAGTTTGAATCCAAGTGTGTTCTCTAGTAGCTGTTTAAGGATACCAGGCGGTATTTCCCACTCTTTTCTTACAATGCTTCTCCCTTTTATAGTGTCATCCTAGGATTTCCAGGGTACCACTAATTCCCCTCATTTGCTCTCCTAGGTACCAGAACCAATGTTGTGCTAGCAACATTGGTGGCTGGTCCTTTCCTTATTCCTCATAATTTTCTTCTTTTGGTGTTTCTTCCTTAAAAGTCTCCTGCTGCCTTTCCTTTATGGTATGTCTTGAAGAGCTAACCTTAAGTTTTTCTCCTTTCAAGGCTTCTAGTTCCCACCTTTTCAGACTCAGCTTTTGTCTGCCTTTCCCTTTGTCATTTTTCCCAAGCGAGCTAATTCCTTCCTGCCAAGTTGAAAGTTTCCCAGCCACTTCCCTTCATGGTTCTTCTTTCTGGGTTCCTCGAGGTACCAGCCCCTTGTTCATGAATTATTGGTTTTCAAGCTTTCTGATTCCTTTCTGCATCATTGGGTGGCTGATAGGGACATATTTGTTCTCATTCCTTGTGTTCTTAGCATCCCCTTCGAATTGTCTTAATCCAACCCTGACTTTGCTACACGTCCCGAGGATCCCAAGCTCCTGGCAGTCCCCAAGTATCCTGGCCTAAGTCATACCACTGGACTCCCTAGCGATTTTCTGACCTTGGCGGGCTGGGCTTTTTTTCTTCTCTTCATTTCATGAGTTCTAAAGCTTACCCATTCGTGGGTTTGGGTTCCTCCTAAAAACCTTAATGGATTTGGGCGTACCATCCTTTTTCTTTATTCCAGGCTCAAGTACTTTTTTATGGAGTTCAATTCTCTGTGCCATTTTGAGCCTTAGTGCAACTTCATGACTTTTTAGACCTCAACACTATTTAATCTATAAACTTATTTTTTATGTAAAATTTTAGACAACAAAAATTCGAAATTCAAAATTTTGAGTGATGACATAACTTTTGATATTTGATCTTTTTGAAATTTTGCATGGAGGATTTAAGAAGATAATGTAATCTAATGGTGGATTTGTCAAAATTCACATCCAATAAAAAAATATTAAATGGAGTTTTAGTCTTAATCTAAAACTAAGTTTTTTGCTAAATTTTGTCCAAAGTGTAATAACGTTGAGCCTAAAAAAATTTAGAGTGGTCCCAAAAATATTTTTTAAGGATAAAAAATCATAAATTTTTAAAAATTTACATATAATGATTAATTTTTTTCCAAGTCAGGGTGGTCTTGTCACCACTCTAAACTCTACGTGGAGCCACCAGTGAATACCATATTAAATTACCGATTGTCCTAAAAACTTAAACTATTAGAAGATGGTGAATTAATCACTTAACCATAAGTCTAACAAACAGTTTCTGGTTGGTGTTGGTATTCGAGATTCGAGAAAGAATATAACTTTAATTTTAGATTTTAAGCTCAAAATGATTGGATAAATTAAGCAATTTAGGCGTTGAGGTAGCAACATCGAAACATGATTAATTGATTATATGAAAGCAAGAGACCCTTGTTGGCAATTGGCAAAAGAATATAGGAATCCAAAAAACTTTAAATTTGGGGAATAAATTAGGGCAGTCATAGATAAACTCAAAGGGTTAGTAATGAATAACTTCAGTTAATTTTTTGTTGATAATTTGTTTATTTTAGTCTGTTTGTACCTACTTCTGTCACTTTCAACAACTTAAAATGTTACTACTTGTTAGTACCTCTTGTCTCTTGATATCAAATTCAATAAGTATTATTCTGCTAAAAAATATTCAATAAGTACTCCCTCCATCCCAGTTTGTTTGTCCTCTATTCCATTTTGGGATGTCCCAAAATATTATCATGTTTCTAAAAATAAAAGTCATTAATTTACTAATGTTCCTATTATATCCCTACTTTATTTTTAAAACTATTTAAAAAGAAAACTAACAAATATTTAAAAAATTAATCTAATTGGGGCACCTTTTTAGTTGTCTCATTAAGAATAACTCTTAAAAAAAAAAAAAAAAACTGATAAATTTATTTAAGGGTAATTTTGTAAACTTATACATTTTTATAAAGCAGACAAGATAATAAATGATGTTCTCCTAAAAGTTTTGACTTTTCAAACAGGACAAACAAATTGGGACGGAGGAAGTAGTATTTTTTTTATTTTCCAAAATTTTTTTTTAAGGAATTAAAAACAACCTAAGCAAAAAAAAAAAAAAAAAAAAAAATGCAAATTGCAATGGAACCTAAGGAAATAAAGAAAACAAACTGGTCAACAAAATATGCAAAGAAGCACAAGACCAAAAGAAATCAAACTTCAAACTTTAGAAGCTTTCTCCACCCAAATTTTGGTTGGAGTATGAATGGTCTAGTTTTCTTAGATTTAGGTTTAGACCTAGAAAAGGCAGTTTTAAAACCTTGATTTTTTACAATCAAGCTCAATGCCTTAACAAGTTCACCAAGAAGAGGCATGGGATTTTGAGAATTCGCTTTTGGTGACTTTTTCTTTCAAAGCATTCTTCTTTTCAGCATGAAGCTTGAAGCAATTTGGACGAGTATGTCCCGAAGCACCACAGTGGTGACAAAAGTGAGGATTCTTAGGCGTAGAAGTCACAACAGGTTTAGACTTAAATAGCACCTTGACTTGTTTTTCAACTTTTGGTTCTTTTATCATAAGGCATGCAATTTTCACAGATTGAGGAACAAAACGAGAACCAGTGGTGAAAGCATAAGTAGCAATATTACTCTTATCAAATCCTAAACCAATTTTTTCAAAGCTAGATTTTTGGGAATTTAAAATATCATCAAGTTTTGACTCAGAAATTCTATCTAGCTTTGCTCTGGTCAACAACAAATGAGTTTCAAGATCTTTTACTTTTTCAAACAAGGACACATTTTTTCTTTTTCAACACAGAAATCAAAGTAGTCTTTTCACTCAATTGCACAAGAAGATCATCATTTTCAATTTTCAATTCATTTAATTTAGACTGAACAACTTGCATTATTCTCAGAACGAGCAGCACTCAACAGTTATACATAGCTTATTGTAAGCATCTTGTAGATCTACATCATCATCAAGAATAACATCAAATTCAAATTTAGGTTGAAAGTTGTTTTTCTCATTTTCATTAGAAATAGTCATAAAGGCTATAAAATTTCCTTCTTGGTCACTACCAGAGTCAGCAAACTCTTCATCACTAAGTGTAGCTGCAAGAGCTAGTAGGTGGGACATTCATTCTTGTAATTTCCAAAGCCTTGACGGCCAAAATATTGTTGACCCAAGGAATTGTTAACAGATTGTTTGACTCTTCTTTAGAAGATTTCAAATTTTCTATTTGTTCCTTTTTGGGTGGTTCAGGTCTTTTAGAATTCTTTTGAAATCCCCTATTTCTAGAGTTTCTCATAAATCTCTTAAACTGGTTAGCAAGATAAGCAGCATCAACAGAGCCTAATTCATAATCAGAAGAGTCAATTTCATCAACAGATTTCAAAGCAATAGACTTTTGTTTATTAGATCTAGGAAAATCAAATTCATAAGTCTGAAGTGATCCAACCAACTCTTCAATAGGAAAAAGGTCAATGCCTGTACTATCAGTGATGCTTCTTACCTTAGGTCTAAAATCATCAGTCAAGGATCTCAAAAATTTTCTGACAATCTTAGGACCATAAACTTCTCCAAAATTAAAGGCTGAGTTTACAATGTCATTAAGTTTTGCATAAAATCATCAAAAGCTTCATCTTCTGAAATTTTTATGTTTTCAAATTTTGTTATTAGTTGTTGAAGTTTGTTAATTTCAACTGCTTTTGTTCCCTCATGAGTAATAGAATAGTCCATGCAGTTTTAGCAACCTTAACATTTGAGATTTTCTTAAATTGCTAAGGAGACACACCATTGAATATAGCATTCATGGCTTTGCTATTGTAATTAGCTACAGCAATTTGTTCATCAGACCATTGAGCTACAAGAGTAGCTAGTTTAGTCCACCCATTTTCAACAGACAACCAAACTTTTTCATCCAAAGATTTAAGAAAAGCTCTCATTCTTACTTTCCAGCATGCATAGTTGTTACCATCAAACATAAGGGCACAATAAAAGAATGACCATGATCCATTACAATTTAGGGTCAAGGATCAACTCACGACAGGTAGTTGAACAAGGAGTTAACCTGCTCTAATACCAATTATTAGGGTTTTAGACCCCAGTTTAGTCAAATTCAACTAAATCTCTAGCCAGTTAATTAAAGTGATTAACTATGCAATTAGATCTGAATTAAACAAACATCACACAATCACAAATCACATTAACACTAAGAATGATGATCTAGGAAAACTTTTGAAACTGTGGTTTCAAAGTAAAAAACCTAGGGAGGATTTAACCTAAATAATCCTCAAGTCAACATTCCACTAATAGAACGGAAATTTGTACTCACGTGACCAAACGTGGTTCTGAATCCATAGACTCTTATATTGTGAAACTGTTGCACACAAACACTCCTATTCGTGACTTTGAGAACTCCACTCAAAGGTTTAGATCATCAACTATGATTGATTTGATGCAGCAACTTTACTCTATAGCTAGATCTATTGTTTGCACAAGGTTTCCAGCTGTAGCTTCAAAATGGTTTGAAAAAATTCAGATATGTGTACAAAATACTGCCCTCTTGAATGTGTAAAAACGTGCTCTAGGGTTTGTATTTACATATCCTTAAGATCCATCAAAACCCTAGATCTAATGGCTGAGAAAGAAAGTGAGAAATCTAATCTGCGTGCATCTCAATCGGTTGAGATGTGCATCTCAATTGGTCGAGATAAGTGAGACTTTTTCTACACTTATATTTTCCTACTTTCTTGAGCCTTCAATTGTGTAGAACTTCATTTGTCTTGTTTCTAAATATTTCTAGACTAAACACTATACAAAAACTAAGTTCTAAAAGTTACAATTTGTTCGTGGTTGCTAGCCTAAACATATGGACTTTACAAGTACCTTGCTTTAAAAATGAGAAATTCTATAGCTTGAATATGTAGTTCTGATATTTATTGCTTATGTCTACTATTTACTATATAGGCAAAGTTATTAAGTAATTAAAAGATATCTTAGGAACAAATGAATGGGGACAAGTGAGGAAGAGAGAACATAGAAATAGAAGTAACTTCCAAAACAAAAAAGACTAAACAGGAACGAAGGAATCCATCGATGAAGATCCTTCTGGTTCTCTTTTTATTGAAGAAAAATTCACTTGGCTCAAGGTGAGATAGAATGCTCATCGCCCCTGACTTAAGGTTCCACAAAATCCTAATTTCCTATATATTATTTGTAACAAGTAGTTTTGATTTTGATTAATTGGTTACATTTTGTATATTTAATGCATTGGATTGGTTTTAGACTACATAGTAGATACAAAAAAATATATTCTTTTGATTTGATGTACTTACTAGATCTAATAAGTTCCTTGTGGCAAGATGAGAAAGTCTATAGCTTGAATATTTAGTATTCCCTTATGCACAAAGTTCAGCTACAAAATTGGTTATAACCTTAGAAAATGACAAAGTCCAACTATAAAATTAGACTAAAATCTTACTCAATATCTTTTTATTTGAGGCGAATTTTGACAAATTTACCATTAGATACATCTTTTTCTTATATCTTACATGCTTGCAAAAAAATCTAAAAAATTAAAGATCAATAGCTATGTTATTAATAAATTTTTTAAATTACAAATTTTTGTAGTTTAAAATTATACATAAAATATAATCTTATAGATCATATGGTAAATAATATCCGATTGAAACAAAATCTGACGTGTATTTAAAGCCTAAAGAACATGCAATTTTACAGTTAGATTTTTAGCATATGTGTTAATATTTATTTTATTAAGTAAAGTTACCGTTTTAAGCTACAAATTCTCTTATTTACTACTTGTGCTTACTATTTTGGTCGAGTACTGTCAACCACTCTTAATAAGAAATTGAAGGAAATATCAGAAACAGAAGAAGGCGGGGAAAGTGATGAAGCTGATGTTCTGAGTGACACCTGGTCCAACTCCTCTTTTGAAAGCATGAAAGTTTCAGAAATATCAGAATTTATGGCACTGCCAACGCCATTACATAGCCTTAAAATTGACCCCTTGCAAATGAGAATGTACACCCGGATGAACTTGAAGATTTGAGTGTAGGAAGTAGCTGTGACTCCCTGACAGACCTCTCCTTACACTTGTTTCCAAAACTTAGAAGACTTTCTATTTGGGATTGTGCAAAACTGCAGAAACTTTCAGTGCCAGAAAAAATTCAGATAGAACTCACATCTCTTGAGGCCTTGGAGATCAGGGATTGTCCTAAACTAGAATATTTTCCAACAGGAGGATTGCCTACCCCCAATTTGAAGTCCATTTGGTACTCTAATTGCAAGAGTCTCGAGAAACTACCCGATCAGTTGGGCACTCTTGAACATCTCACGTCAATGTTTATAAATGATTGCCCAGAACTTGAATCACTCTCAAAACAGGCTTTGCCTTCGAAACTTAGTTTACTCAGGATCACATCCTGCAACAAACTCATTTCCGGGAAGGAGTGGGGGTTGCACGGGCTTGCCAGTAACGTGGAGTCATTCCCAGTGGAAGGATTACTGCCCAGCAATCTCATTCTCTACGCATCAGTGGACTTTCGGATCTCGAAAAGTTGGACAACACGGGCCTAAAGAAACTTGAGTCTCTTAAAACACTGGAGATTAGCTGCTGTGAGAAACTCCCGTCCTTGCCAGAAGATGGTTTTCCATCCTCCCTCTCTTTCCTCTGCATCAAGAAGTGTCCATTGTTGAAACCAGAACTCCAAAATAAGAATGGGGAAGATTGGTCCAAGATAACTCATATTTCTTGCGTTGAAATTGATGAGGAAGTAATCTCATGAGCCGGGTTTTCAACGAGGTACTAATAATCTTGTGACTCGCTAGACATCATTTCAATTTACTGTATGTTTGTGAAAAAATTATTTCGCTTACTAATAATCTTTTCGTCCATCTTGCATAATCTAGGCCAATATTGTAGACTTCTTGGGCCACCAGGAATTGCTTAAGTTTCAACGTGGGTGCTGCCGTTATTAATTTACACTAGTCGCTAACTCGTGCGATGCACGAAAAAATTTAAAAAAAAAAAATCGTCAAGCATTGTCATTTCCACCTTCATGTATGTATACAGAATTGATATTAGTTGCATTGAAAACTACAAATAATATAAAATAAAATACTAATTGTACAAATAAAAAACCATAAACCTTTTTCTTTTCTTTCTAAACTAAAAATAGTACCAACCTAAAATAAGGGAATCATTGATTCTTTAACATCCAAATTGTGAGTAGCATGGAAACGTTGAATCAAAGAACACTAAGAAAAGTATCAAGTGTACTTTGCATTAAAATCACAATTACTTGTAGTTACTTGAATAAACAATTACTTTGAATCATTATTCGAAAGAAGAGAGACATAAAAACTTGATAAGTCTCAAAGATGAAGTTCCTCGGATATATTTCAGCATCAATGTCCAAGTTCAGCCCTATGTATAGCATGCATTAGCAAAGTATCCACGACCTTCCTCCTTTGGAATTCACAAAGCTACTCCAAAGAAAAATTGTTAAACAAAGGTATACCACCCTACACACATGTTTACTTTCTTCTTCTTCTTTTTTAAAAAAAAGGAGGAGAAGAAGCATAAGACAACAAAAAGAAATAAAATCTAACTTATATAATTGAATAGTTAAGTCAATGGATTTGTTTGAATCATTAAAATTCACCTTCATATTTACCCTAGAAGACCACATGCGAAGGATCTAACAATATCAAAGATAATTATTCACCCAAAAAAACAATAACTCAAGGAACTATAGATTGAAGAGGGTAAAAAGTAGGAGACTATTATGCTACAATGAATATGAACAAAAATCATGTACTAAAAACATGCAATTATATAGAACACAACCTCCAACGCATGCTTAAATATTGCAAGAGGCACATAACCCCATTTTTGTGTCCTATCATCTCATGAGAAAAAGATTAACAAATGTACATGTAACCAAGCCTAAACCAACAAATTCTAGCCCAATATTAATGATAGGCTATGAACTGAAAAACACAAGATGAATATAGGGTGTTTTACATTTTCAAACAGGAGAACATGTATGCACAAAATTCAATGATGCTATTAGTTAAGAATTATGACAATTCAAATTAAAAATGAAAAAAAAAAAAAAAAAAAATCAACCAAAGTAAAAGCCTAGATTCCCAAAATGTGCTCATCAAAATTGTAGAAACCATTGGCAACTTAGGGCCCTACATCATTCAAATTAAAAAACCCAAAATTGTCCCCACATAAAAAGACTAAACATGATCACAAAATACAAACTCATAAACAATTTCATCTAGAATAATGAATTTTTTTTTTCAATTTCAACTGACGAATTAAACAACAAAACTATGTTAGAGGAAGGAAAAGAATTGAAACAAAAACATGCAAAGAGACTACCTAGATGTTCATGGCCTTATTGTTGGACTCAAGTTGGCTTCCTGCACAGAGAAGTTTCTAAAATTTTCACACTATTCCATTACCGTACATTTGCCAAATTCAACACACTATTCTAACTTCAAAATTTATGTATGAAACCCCCAATAACTTGCTCACAATATATCAAAATTCTTTCATTAAACCAAATTATACCTTTTGGTAAAGTACATACATAGCAGTACATTCTTTTGGTGCTAATTAAAAACAACATATAAAATAAAAATTAATAAAAACAAAGAAGAAAAAAAAATTCAAATACAGCAATTAAATTAAGCTTATTACCCAAAAAAAAAAAAAAAATCAATAAAACGAAAATAGTATGTAACCCTATCTTCATCATGTACAACCACAAACATGAAAAAATAAATACAGCAAGTCCATGCAATGAATAGATAGATGGCCTCTATATTCTATTTTTTGTCTAATACATTTATCGCTTTTATGGTAATTCAATTTTTATATAAAATAAAATGACATTCAAGATTATCAATGTTAGATTGCTAAAACATATACACAATTTAATATCTACCTCTCAAAATTGAATAGTACTGAAAATTGGAATGCTTAACACATCAAAACACACATATACACATAACCAAAACCAAAAAAAAAAACAAAAACAAAAACAAAAAACTAATAGATCCTTTACTCAAGAACCTCAAAATTGTACAATTTTCCAAAAGCAAAAGCACATAGACATGCATAAGTACATGTCTACATAAATCTCACAATCAACATGTATATATCTCTTAAAGAACAAAGAGCATATTTGTTAATGTTCTAATTGTCAAGCCAAACAATCCCAAGTTTACTACCAAAATACGTGTCATAGGAATAGGAGGAGATTGACATTTTAGAACAAATTCATTGAAATTGTAGCCTCTCTTACTTGCAAGCAATTGGCTGCCTACATCTAATAAATTATTTTGTAAATTTTTTGGATGCCTTTGCCAAATTGTAACTTTAATATATATATCTATGCCTTCATCTTAAAAAAAATTAAATTCCCAAAAAAAAGAAGAAAGGAAGAAACTTGTTTATCTTAGATTACCTCTATTCAGCTTTGCAGTGGCTTTGGTGAGAGATGATGATGAGTTCACCTTGGGCCTACGATTAAATGGCAAATCACAAAATGCATTGAACACAACCCAATAAGTAGCAACAGTTTATAATTTTAATAAACACAAAGTTGTATTCTTTAATAGATAAACAAAAAGAATATTTTCAAATCTCATCAACAATAACAAAATACATAAATGAAACACACATTAATAAGAAACCCCAAAAATGATGGAGAGAGATTGCTATGGAGAGGCAGAGGCTGCATCCGAACTCGGCAAAAGAGAAAGATTCTTTTTAGTGTCTGAACTCGTCCAAATAATAAGACTCTAATAGATTGGAGAAGATTAAATTTGAATAGCGAAAAGTTATTCAAAAAATATTTTAAAGAAATATGCAAACTTCTAGCATATGAAAATAAAATTTAAAAGGTGACAGGAACATAATTGTAAATGTAAAGGATGAGGAAAGCAAATTGATTGAAATAGGAGAGGGGCTAACCGTGTGGGTTTTTCGGCATGGGCTGAGGGAGAACAATAAAAGCTGTCTACATTTCATTCTTTGTTGTTTCAGAGCCCTCCAATGGTGCCCTTCAGTTTCTCATCTCTCTAACTCTCTCAAACCAATTCTAAATTTTAAACCTTAATCAAAACCAAATCTAGGCCTGCTACGTAAATCAAAACTAAGTAGTCTAAAACAATCAAACCTAAATCATAATAATTGCCAAATTTTGTGTATATAAGAAAATACCTTTATCGATGTGGTGCCGGCGGTGTTACGGTGGTGGGATGCCATTGAAGGTGGGTGCTAGCTTGACAACATTCTAGCTTTTGGGGCTTTGCTTGCAAATAACTTGTATGGAAAAATTGTCTCAAACTTGTCGTAGGAAATAGAGTGAAGAGAGCAGAGGAGAGAGGGAGAATAACGTATAGAGAGAAGAAAGAAGTGGTTTAATATATAGAAACGTGGGGAAGGGGAAGGAATCTGAAACTGTGCAATAAATGTGAAACCTTAGAACAGAAACGTGGGGAGGAAAAAAACATGGAGAAAGAAAACGTGGGAAAGGGGAAGGAAAGGGTTTTGCCTGGAAAATTTTGTAACCGTGTAACGTGGAGAAAGAAAATGTGGGAAGGGGAAGGGGAAGGGTTTTGAGTAAAAAATTTTGTAACCATGTTTCAGAAGGTTTTCACAGATGGTCTAAGTTGAAAAGGCTTTGGGTTTGGGCTTTATGGTGGAATTAAATGTATAAGAAGTGGGCTTTTATGGTGTGATGGGGCTTTATGGTGGAGATTATTAGTATTTTAAAATGTATCAAAACTATTTTAAATTTATGGTGGAGATTATTAGTATTTTAAAAGGAGTAAAAACTTTTTTAATATGTAGGAAAAATACAAAAAAAAAAAAGAGGTTGGAAATGACATGGCTGCTGACGTGGCTCAATATGAGCGTAGCAACATTAAATGCTACGCTTCAGCTTTTTGTAATATATAGATATAAATTTGTTTCCTACTCTGTTATCAATCGTTTTGCAGACTTCCAATTCTAATATTCAGAACAAGTTTGAAGATGCATGCATTGTTGTGGCTTTTATGTTTACGAGAAGAATCTTGTGGAGCGTATTTATATTAGTAACTTCTTTGATATATTTTGGGGTTAAAACGATGCACATGTATGTAAGCTGGATGTGACTTGAGAAACTGTTTTTTTTTTTTTTTTTTTATTGTGAGTTGGCCATTGTATTTATATGGACTTGGCTAAACCAAAACAAAAAAAGTGTTAAATTCAGTGTAATGAGATATACAAAAAAATTGATTTGAGTTTGTCAGGGTTTAAACGTGTTTTACAAAAGTTGGTTTGAGTGTTTCCTATTCATATTAGAAACCCTAAACTAATAGTGAATTTTGCTTGGCATTGCTTGTAGATGTAAACTTGTAGTTGGCCAAACCAACGTAAAATCTTGTTATTCAAATACAAGCCCCCTCCCTCTTACACATCATGCTTAAATTTGGAAATTGGACAAGCTGCTGCTTACTCTTCTTGTACATCTTTTGTAGTTTTGCACCCAGTCAATTGCAAATTCGATCTCCATCAAAGAAAAGTATCGAGTTCGCTTCTTTCAAGAGTCATGAATAACCAGTGTTTGCTAGAGGAAGAGCAAGCCTATCATCTTCTATGTGATGTGAAAGTGGATTATAAAGTAGCAAAATGCAGCCATTTTTTCCTTTTCCTTTTGACACAAATTGAAATTTAAAGTAAATGAATGAAATTGGCAAATTACTCCTACAATTATTAGAGTATGGATTAGGAATTAAAATTTCGAAAAAACTTAAAGAAATTAGACTCTTTTTTGTTTACAAAAATTGAAATTTAGAATAAATAAAATGAAAATCAAAGTGCCCCTATAATTATTAAGGTTTAGCATTAGAATTCAGAAACAACTTTAAGAAAATTAGACTCATAAATTCACAAGCTTATTCTTAATGAAATTTGTGAGAACAAAGGCTGAAAGCTCCTAAGAAACTAGAGATTGAAGACATAACAAAGAGATATTTCTGTAATCTATATATTTAGTGTCTTGTATTGATTTCATTATGAAAAAAATATGAAATATCAATACAAGACAGTATATACAGATTACAAAATCTGTGCAAAAGAGAGAGATTCTAATAACTCAATGTAATTACACTATGACTAGCTGTTAGAATCGGTTAAAAACTGATTCCCTCTATCAAGCGGTGTCGTTTGGTGGATTAGACTTGGGCTTGGGCTGCGTATGATATGGGTCCAAAGCAATATTAGTTTCTTTAATATGTTGACGGCCCAAGCTTGAAACGGCAGTGTTTAAATCATCACTGTTTATGCATCAGGAGTCAGGGCCCAAGAGTTTTTTATTTTTGTAAACAGTAATATTTATTAGAACACACACAAAAATAATAATAATAGTGTTTTAAACCAGGTTTATAATACATTACATAACCATCAAAATGTATTACATAATAGTGTACTCGGGTTTATAATCACCTTTTCCCACTTAACCATCAAAATGCACAACCTCTTAAATTTATAATGATGTAACACTTAACTCCCTGCTCCTACGTCTGTTTTGGGAATTATGTCTAACAGAATATAGTATCAAAAATCAATTTACCTTTCCCTTCAAAACATATGGTAGCAGGTAAATTGGTCTTTTAATATTACTTTCCGTTAGACTTAATTAAGAAAGTGACGTGAGGAAGTCTTACATGAGTTGTAGTTTGGGGAGACGATCGTAGAGTTTTGTAGTACAAATGGTATGTGTAAAATGAGTGTATAATTTAGAGTAGAAAAGTGTACCTTTTGTTTTTCTTCTTGAGAGAGAAAGAAATTCATACTTTCATTGAAAATAGTGAAACCAAAAGACTTTTACATCAAGTCATTATTTAGAGCTTGCATTACGTCGAAAGCAATATAACAAGAAGCACTTTTTTTTTTTTTTTTAATATATTTTATCTTAAACAGGAATGACTTTTTTTTTATAGGAAAAGACCATTAGTTATGACTTAATCCACCTAAACATACTGCTAATGGTTGCAATGGTGCAACAAATGTTTAGGCTCAGCACAATTTCCTACCTAAACTTCTCATATCTTTCCTAGAGCCTCGAGTGGATCGTACAATAATAAGATCTTTGGACTGGTTCAAATTATAGCCTATATAGGAATATTGCTAGCATTTATATGATAGCTATGAAGTAACAAAGAAGGGCAATAAGTTTTTTTTTTTTTTTTTTGGGAGAAGAAGAAGTGCAATAAGTTGACACCATTACATTCTTTAAGGACTTTTAAAGCAGCAATATTGATTAATTCAACATCAAGAGTTGGTCCAAGATTTGTTATGCAGAGTGGCATTCAACTTCGGTTAGTAAGGATTCTAAAAGGTTCAAAAATTAGATTTAAAAATAATAATAATTTAAGAGAGTTGGGCATGGAGAGATTTGAATCCTAAATGTCTCTATTAAAAATGCTAGGGGATGCCAACCAATAGAATTACAAGGATCTTGGCAAAAACTAATTTAGTTCACTTAATTAAGTTGCTTCTTACTTGTGCAAAGAATAAACTAATTGAAGTTTGCTGTGAGAGCACAAGATGATAGGTAAACCAAAAAAAAAAAAAAAAATCTTCAGAAATTTATAATATTCTCACTTATGAAAATCCTCTCCATCATAGTAATAATGTGAAACAACCATTGAATCAATCCTGTACATATTTCCTTTCATTACCATACACGCCAAATCTGGAGAAAATTCTTTGAGATCTCCAATGAGCAAGCTCAGCTTAAATACAAAGCTGAGAGATAGTATGGTGGTTAGCATTGCACCTTAAAATGGCTTAGAATCCCCATTTGCTAGATTCGATTTTGCAAATAAAGTTTTTGCCCAGCTTAAATACAAAGCTGAGAGATAGTATGGTGGTTAGCATTGCACCTTAAAATGGCTTAGAATCCCCATTTGCTAGATTCAATTTTGCAAATAAAGTTTTTGGATATAATTACATAGTTAAGTTTGCAATAATCCTACCACACTCCATGAATTACATCTCAACATTTACAAACCATTATTTATCATCTATCATGGCTAAAGGATCCAAGGAATGGTTTTCCATCAATAACCTCCTAAAACGTCCTTTAAATGTAGGAAAATCAAGTAACAAGGTAGCATAAGAAATCTCCTAAAAAATAGATAATTCCATGGCCTTTTATCAAAGAAAAATTTGTCTTTGACATTAAGCTTCCAAGCATGGATGGTTGAGACCACACTGGTGTTCGAGATTCACTTCTTGATTTTGCAAGAATCATTAACAAGTTGTGCATGCAACCAATTGCATTAATAGTTTCGACCGTCTGTGGGAGCGTGAATTTCCCTCAAAGACAAAAGTTGTTCAGTCCAAACATGTTTATTGGAGGATTACCGAAACACCGTCACATGGCAGAGTAGCCAAGATGCTTAGAACAGGTCCTTTAGAATGAGTACACTTGAACAAGTGAAATGCAAAACGTGCAACAAATGATTCAACATAGTTAGCATACATAGTTAAAAATACCTCTATATATATAAATTTTTCGGGGTCAGCTATGTACACTCAATTAACTAATCAAGATTAGCCAAATGAGAAGGGGGAATGGTGTTCCAGGATGATAGGGTTGGTGAAATTGCTGAGCACCATTTCCAATGAAATTTTCTAGATCTCAAGTCCCCAACAGAGTGTAAGGTTTAAGGAGCAATCAATAAAATATTAAGGTTTAGATATGTACCTCTAGACACCATGAGCAAATTTTTAACAAATTATCTATAGAGAAACTGCACAGCTATGGATGGGGCTGGGGGCAAGCCAATATAGCTGCTTAACATATTGTATAGGGAAACATCCACCTATCGCGGATCAAATATCAAAGCTCTACACTCTTCACTTACATAAGAAAGTACAAACAAAATAACAATGTTCACTAAGCCCGAAATTATTATGACCACAAACTGTAATAAGGCTTCCAGGAACATAAACTGAGCTTCATTCATCCTGTTTTGACTAACATAAAATATAATTAATGGAAGCCCAAATTAACCCTAAAATTCCCTCAGAAAGAACTGAAATTGGAAACCTGAAAGTTCTTAATAGCAGCCGAAGGGGACTCCAAAGCACATGTTAGCACCGTACTTGTTGGCGAACAAGTAAGTAGATAGCTGAAACTAGAATTGCATTTCATTATAGCAGCCAAACCTAACAACAGTTTTCTTTTCTTGAACAAAATCTCAAAATCCATAGACCAAATATGTTTTTGGGCCAATCCCCTCCTTTATCTACTTCATGTTGCAGTTTTAGATGAGGATAATAACAAATTATTAAGACTAGAATGAGAAGCTGGCAGCCCCACCTTGAGAAGATTTAAATTTTATCAGATTCCTAAAGTCTAGCATTTCCAGTGAGGAAAGATTTATTAGCTCCTCAGATATAGATTGAAGTGATAAGTCTCTGGATGCTAGGAGAGGTAATACAGTAGTGCAGAGGATAATGGTGCAAAAATACCAGCTAAAGCAACATACCAGTATCAACTTCAGTGACTTTCTTAACATACATGCCTGACACTGAACCCTGAAAATTTGCGAAGAATCTATATGCCAGCTTCAGAAAACTTGAACCTACTTCTAAAAGATCGTGTAACATAAGGAAACCAGTTGAACAGTCATGCAAAATGAAATTAAAATGTAGATCTGCTCTAATATATGCTTGGGTATGAGAACTGGAGAAAAAACCTCAAGACTCATTTTCTTTTGGGAAGTAGATGAAACTCATACTTCCCCAAACAAAAATTACTGGACTTATACGATTGACTACAATTATATAATCAATCATAGTCACCAATTATTTGTTACAGTCTTCTAAGTATCTGTTTTTTTTAACAAGATTTGCACAGAAAAGGAGACATACTTGGGGCATATTTCTATGCTCCTCTTATTATTACTACTTCAGTGGAAGAAAAAACATGAAAGATGTAAACATGGACACCCGCTATACGCACCAAAAAGCTAGTATCAATTATATGAATTATAAACATTTAACCAACCCTTATATGACACATTAAAAAACCCTGTTCACAAACTAAAATCAACCTATATCAGATTACTCCCAACTCACTTTAATCTCAACTCTTTGTTGTTGTTGTTTTTCTTTTCTTTTTTTTCGGGGGGGGCGCAGGGCGGGGGGTGTTGTGTGAATGAATCGATATCAACTCCAACCCCAAAATAAACCAAACCAATTCTTTAAAGACATCTGCACATTTGCTTAAGAGCCTTCTCCTGAGCATATAACTCCCCATATAAGAAAACTACTTTGGGCCGATGCTACAGAATCATTAGAAGCAATGATAAACTGATCAGTATTGTAAGGTTGAATTTAATCAACCATCTAATTGGCTTTATTCCGTGACCATTTTGCTTGTAATTTAGCACTTAGTAACCCTGTATTTAGGTGGGAAAATTGTAAGGGTGGTGTGTGAGAAGACATGAAGAAAAGCCCAAGAGTGTGCAAGAAAAACAGAGTTTCGCGACTAGGGCACGCGGGTGGATCGCGACTGGCAAGCCGCCAAACTCTGGCACATGAGAGGCACACTAGGAAGCTGAAGGGTCGCGCTAGCTGTCATGCTACAGGACAAAAGTTCCAGGCTGTCCAGGTCGTTACGTCGCGACTGGAACTCGCGACTTGGACAAGCCGCGAGGTCAAGCCGCGAGTTAACCCTGTTTGGCAAAAACTGACGTTTTGCATTCCCTTCTCACCCTACTATATATACACCCTTATTCCCACTAAATTGAGAGAGCTTCCAGAGAGAATTTTGTGAGAGAAACCCTAGAGAAAAACAAGATTGCCTCATCCACAATCTTTACCTTAGAGACTCTTCAAATTCCTCTACTCTCTTCCTCTCCATTGTCATACCCTTGAGAGGTCTTTTACCAAATCCTTATCTCACCACACCCACGTCTGTGAGAAGGTCCATTTGGTGCTTAGGGAAGCAGTTTGGGAAGGAACCAATATACATTGGTTGATGCTATGGTCAAGTAGCAGAATCCGGGAAGCTAAAGAAGAAATAGGTTCGGCGTAACCTCGTTGGAGCAAGAAGCTTGGAGGGCTTAGGTACTTGGGTAGATTAGGCTTGGAGGGTCTTCTGCTGTTCATGTATCCCAACTATATTCTTTAGTGGATTTTATCACCGCTTGGTGGGCGGCGGAGAGGTTTTACGCCGAGGACTTCGGTTTCCTCTTCGATAACACATCGTGTGTTGTCCGTGTGTTTGCATCTTCTTTCCCTTTATCTTTGCCTTATATTTGCTGTTGTGGATGTGTTTATATTTGGCTTAGATTGTTTATCAATTCTGTTATAAGCTTGTTATCATGTTCCGCACATTAGTTGTTTGATATAAAGCTGAATTGGTAATCTTATTATTTGGGGTCTAAACGTTCAAGGGTGTTTCATACCCTTTTTGAACTTTCATTTGGTATCAGAGCGGGTGCACTTGTTGTGGTTTTAATACTTGAGTGTGATCCTTGACCCTTTGTTGAGATGGATAGGTCTCAATCTCTCACTATTCCACCATTTTTTTATGGTAATAATTATGCATTTTGGAAAGTCCGAATGAGGGCGTTTTTGTGTTCTATGGATGAGACTGTGTGGGATGCAGTTGAGATAGGTTGGACTAAACCGGAGGCTCCTAAGGCCAATTGGGATAAGGCTGCGCTTGCAGCGGCAAATGCAAATAGCAAGGCATTGAATGCTATTTTCTACGGCGTCTCTCCAGAAGAATTCCACCGGATTTCTCACATCTCCATTGCTAAGGAAGCATGGGAAATTCTGGAGACAACCTATGAGGGAACTAAGAAAGTGAAGGACACAAAACTTCAAATGCTGACCACTCGCTTTGAGGAGTTAAAAATGAGTGAGGAAGAGTCGTTTGATTCATTTTACAGCAAATTGAACGAAGTGGTTGTTGGTAAATTTAACTTGGGGGAAAAAACGGAGGACTCGAAGATTGTAAGGAAGATCCTCCGGTCACTACCAGAAAGTTTTCGGCCCAAAGTTACAGCCATTGAAGAGAGCAAAGATCTTGACGAAATCAAGGTTCAAAAGCTGGTTGGTTCTCTACAGACATATGAGTTGTCCCTTCCTTCGGCGAAGAAGAGCAAATCCCTTGCTCTTAAGACAATTGATGAGAGAATAGTATCTCATGACTCTTCGGAAGAGGATACGGTAGATAAAGATGTGGTGTATCTTATAAAGAACTTCCGTAAATTCCTAAAGCTCAAAAATAGTGGAAAATTTGGTGACAAAGGAAAATTCCAGAGTGCCAGAAAAGAGAAGAAGGAGTTTCGAAGAAAAGATGGTAAAGATTCCCAATCCTCACAAGGAATTACATGTTTTGAATATAATGGGCATGGGCATTTTAAAAAGGAATGCCCAAATTACTTGAAGTCGAAGGGAAAGGTTTATGCCACTACTTTAAATGATTCGGACTCATCAAATTCTGACTCCGATGAGAGCTGTGATGAAGAAGGAAATTTCTCCACATTCATGACAATTGCTCATGTGGAATCCTCAGATGACTTGGATACACTTGTGAAGGAGCTTGGTGAGCATTCTGATTTGGAGTCTATTGGGGTTGTTGAAGAATCGGAAGCTAAAGAGGATGAAGGTACATTGGGTCTTCAAGAGAATTACGCTTTACTTCTTGAGAAATTAGATGAGTATGCAAGGGTTGCAAAGGCGGCTGTGAAGAAGATGAAAAGGGCTGAAGAGGACTACAAAAGTCTACTGGCTAGATATAAAGAGGCTAAATGTGAGATTGAGACACTAAATGGAGAGTTATCGGAAGCTTATACCAAAGTAAGATTCCTTGAGCAAGAGGTGGAGCAAGCGCAAGCCAAGATAGAAAGGGTCTCCTCTAGAAAGCTGGAAGATGTTATCTCGTCTCAGAAACACTTCTCAGACAAGTCCAGATTAGGTTATACCGGAGGAAGTAGCTCATCGACCAAAGCTACCAAAGAAGTGAAATTTGTGAAGGCCATAGAGCCTATTGGAGAAGAAGCCATCCCTGGGAATGTTGAGGCTGAGAGGAAGAATGTGAGTGAGCAATGGATGGTAAATAAGCCCCGAAATCAATCTATGGGTAGACACGGAACCAGAGCAAGATCCCTCTCAAGACCACAATGGGGTCCTAAAACAGAGTATGTGTGTCACTATTACGGACTGCAAGGGCATACTAGACCCAACTGTCAAAAGCTGAGAGCAGACAACAATACAAGCACACCTCGGTCAAGAGGAAGAAGGAATGACAAGAGGTCTTGGGGTGGTGAGAAACCGAGAAGTCAAAACAATGATTCAGGAATGACGGACGTGATGAAGATGATTGGTGCCTTCACCAACTGCCTTGAAAGCTTCACACGAAGGTTTGATAGTCCCAATTCCCGTACCCAATCCGTAAAGGATATCACCCCAAACGCACGTGACGTGTGGGTGACAAAGGGTACTCATGCATAAGTATTACAACATGTCCATGCATCAATACTTCCCATGTTTGTGTATATGCTTGGTTGTTTTTGCTTCTTGCTAAGTTGTGTTGAAAATTTTGTTTGTGTTGGTTAAATTATTTTTTTTTGCTGATTCTCTTTTTGATCATTGTTCCTTTGTGTCAAAAATCCAAAAACACATAAAAAGTTGAAAATCCAAAAAGTTTGATCACTTTGTTGAGTTTTTTTGTCTCAAAGCATGTTTTGCCTTGTACCTTTGTACTTATGGCTGTGTGCATTAACGAGCTTAGCTTGTCTCTCATGCACTCATATCTTTGTGGAAGAAATTTTGAAATCTATGTGATTGTTGTAAATAGATCTTCAACCTTGTCATGAATGATTAGTGAATGGTTTTGTTGATCTTGAGACATGCATAGACTCATTCCTATATATCTTCCCACTTTTTATTTTTATGCTTTAAAAGAGCTCTCTAAATGTAAATCTCCAAATGAAAAGAGATATAGAGCTGCAAAAGCTTGTCGCACACTGTAGTATTTGACTAGGAAAAAGGGAAAGCGACCAAAATAAAATGTGTGATGCTCAAAAAGCCAAAGGCTAACTCATCAATTGAAATATCAAAAATTTCAAGCATCTATCTCACAATGATATTTTCTTTGCTCAAAAGTTGCAAATGATATGTTGAATATGGAGCCAAATGAAAAGTTTCAAAGAATTGTTATCAAGTACTTGTGGGAGGTCATATATGCATGTTTCTATAATTGAGATAGGTCACATTATCTAGGGCTAGTTGTGTATGCCTTGATTGAATTGATCATTGAAGCTTCACATTGGACTAAGGACTATCTCATTTTCGATATGCACACACAACATACAATTCTATGTTCAATGAATGCCATATTCATTTGTGTGATTGTACTTGATTAAATGTGTTTTCACATGCTTAATCTTTGTTGATCAAACACAAAAGGATTTTTGAGTGTTTTGTTTTGTTTTTGGAAAGTACTTTGTTTTCGCAAAATGTCAAAATTTCAAAAACAGTGTTGCCCTGTTTTGGCGACTAAGTCGCGGGTTGGCCCAGTCGCAAGCTCACTCAGAGATTTTTCGCGGCTTACTGGCAAGTCAGTACTCTTGTCGCGAAAAAGACTTGAAATTTTTTTCCAAAATTTGAGCTTTGCACTTTTCGCGGGTCAGTGTGGCGATTGGTTCGTGGGTGGAAGGTCCAGTCGTGAGAGGTACTCAGGGATTTTCGCGGCTCATAACGCGACTATCTCGCGGGTAGGCTTTCCAGTCGCGAAAAACACTTAGAGAAATTCTCAAGTTTCTTCTCTTCATAATGTTTCGCGGCTTAACCATGCGACTTACTAGCGACTTGATCCAGTCACAAAAAACTCGTGTTTTGCATTTTGAAGACAGTTTTTAAAATTGTTTTCCAGTTTTTTCCCTCGAAGTTCAGTGTCTGTTCATCTTCTTCTCAAAATCTCTCTCTCAACACTCCGTGTTCTTTTGAAAAAGCTCTAAATTTCTGCATCATATCTTCATCAAACATCACGAAAAAGGTATGGGTTTTCAAAACTTCACTTCATTCATCATGATTTCACTGTTGTTCTTTTGAATCTGAATGTTGTGTTGTTGGGTTGTTTTTTTTTTTTTTTTGGAGTTCGAACATGGGTTTACATTTTTGTTGAGTTTGGGTGTGTGTGCTGTTACTTGCTCTTGCTGCATTGATTGTTTGGGATTAGTTGCTTACTTCAGGTCACTTTTCCTCTGTCTGAGCATTGATATTTGTCTGTTTAGTTTTGGGCATATGGGTATGGGGTTTTTCTGCAATCTTGTATTGTAGTCCTACATTTATCTGATTGGTTGTGTTGTTGTTATTGGGGATTATGGCTATCATGCTCTTGCAGATGTTGCTACATGTATTTTTTTTGCTCTATTCATTCCAAATGGGTCTTACTCTGAATTTGTTTGCATTCTTCAGTTTAAACTTGGTGAACTTGTTATATCCAATTTTTGGTTATCAACTGTGCTTAGTCTGTGTCTGTGTCTAGTCAATCTGTTTATCACAGTGTAACTCATTTGTTACTAATGTGTGTGCATTTCCCCACTCTGTGCTATGTCTTGTTGTGGCATTTTCTGATTGTTCACAGATGGCTTCCACATCATCTAAGAAGAAGACTCCTGCTAAGAAGGCTGATAAAAGATTGAAAATGGACAACAACCTGTTTAGGTCAGTCAAGCATTTTGAGAGATACAGAGATTCCTTCGTAAAGGGAACCATTATCCAGGAGAGATTTGTGGATTTACATGACTTAAGGGATACATTCATTCCAAAATGCTTTGAAGGCAGAGGCTGGGAAAAACTTCTGGGTGACTTACCTTTAGTATGTGAACCACTAATCAGAGAATTCTATGCAAATGTTGTGATAAAGGAGGAGGAGTTGAATTGTTGGGTAAGGAGAAAGGAGTTTACCCTAGATGCTCATGACATTGATAAAGTTTTAGGGTTGGAGGGGTTAGATGAGTATGAATTCACAAACTACAAGGACAGAATGGTCTCCCTAGAAGCTGTCCAGAAAAAGATTGGTGGGTTTTTAGAAAAGAGGTGTCTCAACACTTCTGATTTTCCTAAAGACATGAGGTGTTTAACAACGATAATGATGTACAATCTATACCCTATAAGGAAGATGACTACATTGACAAATGCCAGAGCTATCTTTCTTATGGAAGTTAAGGAAAACACCCCTATTGACATCAGTTCCCACATTTTTGCTACTATCATGGAAGAAACTAAAACCACCTCGAGGCCCAAGTTGGTGTTTCCAAGTCTTCTCATGAGAAGTTTCAAAGAAAAAGATGTTGCAATCCCACAAGATATCAGTCCCATGCCTCCTTTATCAGCTATTAACAAATTTACTCTCATACGGATACAGAGTCGTCTTCCAGGTGAAGAAGAAGAGAGTGTCCATGAAGAAGGTGATCCTATGGAGACTGAAGCAGAAGGTGTAGGACCAGTTTCCACACCTAAAGTAAGAGTCAAGAGGAGTAGACCTTCCACCTCATCACCTATACCTCCTGATGCCTTTCAAATTATCCTAGAGAGACTTGATACAATCCGAGATGTTCAGAATCAACAGACTGAGAGGATGACAGCAATGCAGGACCAGCTTGATGTACTCTCTGCCAAGTTTGACAACATTCATACCAGCCAGGATCACTGACCCCTTGGCCATTTCGGTCAAAAAGGGGGAGAATTTTTGAGGCAGCTCTTGAGGGGGAGTGCCTGGTTTGAGGGGGAGTTTTAAATATGTGTTTCTTTTGGTTTGATACACTGGTTTAAGTCTGTTTTAAAACTCTTAACATGTGAATCTTTGGTGATTTCTTATATATAATGTTGTTATTCAGTTTCTTGTTTTAGCATTGTCTTTAAGTTGTTGATCTGTACCCATTGTTGCTTTTGTAAGTTTTGAGGGTTATTTCTAGCACTTTTGCATGTTTGCAAGCTTTTATGGTTTGTGCTATGTATTTGCAAATCTTTACTTATGCAACCTTTATGCTTTGTGTTTTGGTACTTGTTAATGCCTTGCATTATCTTAAGTACAACACTCTTGTGCCCTTGTAGGATTGTTCCTAAATGCATATATGTTTGTATGCATTGGTTGAGTGTTGGACTTGCAAATGATTCTCTTCAATTGAGTTTATCAGTTTTGCATGTCCGGATGTTCATTTCCTGTGTGAATGAACAAAGTAATCACTTTTGCTTAAGTAACTACTGTTGCTGATCTTGCCATGAATTATTGCTTTTGTGCTTATGTTCATTTTTGCTTGATCATGCTTACTTTGCTCCATATGCTTCTTAAGTTTTCTGCATACAATGATATTATTATGTTATTGTGTTTCAGGAGTTTCTTATTCATATGTTCAAGAGCTTTGCAGATTCTAGAGTTAGGTGTGAGTGAGTTTTCCAACTGTTCCCAACTCACGCATTAAGTCTAGAGTTTGTTTTAGGGTTTTGTCACGGAATAGCCAAAGGGGGAGATTGTAAGGTTGAATTTAATCAACCATCTAATTGGCTTTATTCCGTGACCATTTTGCTTGTAATTTAGCACTTAGTAACCCTGTATTTAGGTGGGAAAATTGTAAGGGTAGTGTGTGAGAAGATGTGAAGAAAAGCTCAAGAGTGTGCAAGAAAAACAGAGTTTCGTGACTAGGGCTCGCGGGTGGATCGCGACTGGCAAGCCGCCAAACTCTGGCACGTGAGAGGCACACTGGGTAGCTGAAGGGTCGCGCCAGCTGTCACGCTACAGCACAAAAGTTCCAGGCTGTCCAGGCCGTTACGTCGCGACTGGAACTCGCGACTTGGACAAGCCGCGAGGTCAAGCCGCGAGTTAACCCTGTTTGGCAAAAACTGACGTTTTGCATTCCCTTCTCACCCTACTATATATACATCCTTATACCCACTAAATTGAGAGAGCTTCCAGAGAGAATTTTGTGAGAGAAACCCTAGAGAAAAACAAGATTGCCTCATCCACAATCTTTACCTTAGAGACTCTTTAAATTCTTCTACTCTCTTCCTCTCCATTGTCATACCCTTGAGAGGTCTTTTACCAAATCCTTATCTCACCACACCTACGTCTATGAGAAGGTCCATTTGGTGCTTAGGAAAGCAGTTTGGGAAGGAACCAATATACATTTGTTGATGCTATGGTCAAGTAGCAGAATCCGGGAAGCTAAAGAAGAAATAGGTTCAGCGTAACCTCGTTGGAGCAAGAAGTTTGGAGGGCTTAGGTACTTGGGTAGATGAGGCTTGGAGGGTCTTCTGCTGTTCATGTATCCCAACTATATTCTTTAGTGGATTTTATCACCGCTTGGAGGGCGGCAGAGAGGTTTTATGCCGAGGATTTCGGTTTCCTCTTCGATAACACATCGTGTGTTGTCCGTGTGTTTGCATCTTCTTTCCCTTTATCTTTGCCTTATATTTGCTGCTGTGGATGTGTTTATATTTGGCTTAGATTGTTTATCAATTCTGTTATAAGCTTGTTATCATGTTTCGCACATTAGTTGTTTGATATAAAGCTTGAATTGGTAATCTTATTATTTGGGGTCTAAACGTTCAAGGGTGTTTCATACTCTTTTTGAACTTTTCAAGTATACATGATAATAACCTCAGGACTAACATATCACATAATTACAGTAAATAAGAATACAAAAACAAAAACTACTGCCCAGCTAACTTGCATAAAAATTTCAGAAGTGGATCCAGACTTCTTCAAAAATCCTCCAGTTGCTGTACATAACATGAAGAAGGAAGGAATAGTGAACAACTGCAGAAGAACCCACATAAATTTGAGCACTTGCTGGTGGCCCCAGCAGTCTTCAATTTAGCCTAGATATATTATGATACATGATGGAAAGAAAAGATTATTTTAGTATGTGCAATAATCATTTCACAATGTACATTAAATTAAATTGATGTCTAGCAGGTCAAATTGTTATTCATCAACTGAGTAATAAAATTACCTTGGTGATAGTGTTTTCATTGCTTCAGACAAGGACTCTTCTATACTTCCTTATTAGTTTCTATGAAAGAGATATGAGCTATCTTAGACCAATATTTTGTCTCATTTTGGAGTTTTGGTCTCAGCAGAGAGCATTTTCTGCTCCAGACAAAAGACAAGGATGGAAGACCCTCTTTGGGATAGACTAGAGCAGTAAGGTGCTGAAGCCCCTGGTCATCCAGATAAAAGTAAGCTCCTTCTAGCCCCAATTTGTCCAACAAATCAACTACATTTCTTGCGGCTGCAGGAATTCCTTAGCTGCTGGTGAGAGGAGGGCTTTTAGGGATGGGGGAAGGCAGTGGATAGTGCCCTATTCATAGTAAGTTTTTTGTTTTGACTGCTGCTTGAAAAAACACTGGGAGAACCTCTTTTTAGTTCCATCCTTTTGGCAAGGATCGGCTAGCAAAGAGCAGTTTTGGATATGAAGAGTTAAAAGGGAGGCAGGCAACCCCTCTTCTGGCATCAACTCAAGCTTCTCACAGCAATTGATCTCCAACTTTCCTGGCAACGTGAGGTGCTGAAGCCCTTGGCCTATGAATTTGAGATATGGAAGTCTGCTGATACGAAGAGAAGTGAGGGTGTTGGGCAGCAGCCCCTCTTCTGGAAACAATTCCAAGTTACTACATCCACCTTCAATCTCAAAACAAGTTAGTGACACCATTCTATGCAAGCCCCACTCCTTCTGAGGCATCAGATTCTTGCAGTTGGTAATCAAAAGAGATTGTAGGTTGGGAGTAGGCAACCCCTTTTCTGGAAAGAATTCCAGATTTGGGCAATCCTTGAATTTCATTTTTCGAAGAAATGTGAGATCAAAGTGAAGGTTGTTTGGAATTGAAAGGGACTTGAGATTCCTACAGTCCTCAATATGAAGATCTTGAAGCTTGGTAAATAAACCTAATGGTAGAGATTGAAGAGAATCACATCTTCTCATTATTTGCAAACTCTCAAGGACTCTAAATGGGTGCATTGTATGCTCAAGTAGAAAGGGCTTTAAATTTTGACAATCACAAATAGAAAGTGTTTTTACGTTAGTGAGAGAATCACCTCCAGGAAAGGAGCTGAGAGAAGGACAATTAACTATTTCCAGTTGTTGGAAACTAGAGTTGCCTTCAAACAATTCCTGGGACAGGGTCGTCAAAGCATCCAAATCATGTAGCTTCATTTCTTTCAAGGAACGGAGGTGCTTTGGTAAGTTCCCAATCAATTTTGGACATCCACATATATGAAGCTGTTGGAGGGAGGGGAAGTGTTCACCTTCATTTGCTAAATGTATCCAGTGTGTCCAACTTGGCAACTCCTCAAACAACAAAGTTCTAAGAGATTGAAAAGGCTTGACTCCAAAGTGGCAATTCCCATAAAATCCAGAATCCAACCTTTTTAATACTTCCATCTCTATGATGTAGAGCCCTTGAAGAGACGATAAATGACCCAGTGGTGGTAAGAACGTACAAATTTTGCACTTGCTAAGACAAAGGAACACCATGTTAGAGAAAATGGCATCACCTAACCAATTGGGAAACCTTGAACCACCATAGTTTTCAATTGTAAGCTTCTTCAAATTTTTATGAGGTTGCAGATTATCAAGTATGTCTATTTCATTTTGTACCTCGTGAGTGTTAGAGGTCCATGTGTGATGTAGAACAGACAACACATGCCTTCCTTGAGCAGCAGGGGCGCAGGAAGTCACAACGCAAGATCACAGGGGGGTACCAGTAGGGGCCATCGGGGTAACAGTGTCAGAATTGCATGAAATTTGGCAGGTTGAAGGGAAACGACGTTCTGATCCAGATTCATAACTATGAACGTCGCCAAAATTTAGGCGAATTCCTTCATTAAGGCCCCGATAACAGTGTTTTTGCTATTTATAGTAAACTTTGTTTTTCCTTAATAACTTTTAGTTTAAAAGTCAGAATAAGGTCCCGTCTGTTTTAAGACGACCCTTAAGGTCAGTAGTTTATGATTTTGCATTTAACTCAATTTTGCCATTTTTGGTAAAATTCGGTAATTTTGTCACCTAATCGCTTAATTAGTGCGAATTAGGGTTTTAAACATTTTTTCTCAGTATTTATATGTTTTGTAGCCGTTAGAGGCAAATCAGACTATTATCAATAAAAACAGACTTTTGTCAAATTTTCTTCTGGTGGATTCCAGTTTTATCTCCTTGTGGATTCAAGGAAAACCCCTCGTGGATTCGAGGTTTACTACCAGAAACTAACAGTTTAGTTTCTGTTCCATCAAGAGAGCATCGTGTGTGCTTTTCTTCAGGCTTCCGCGACATCAATGTGAAAGCTAATTCATTAAGACAATGCTTACTTTTCAAGTCAGCCTCTGAAGCATCTGTAGCATCAACTACATTCTGCATCCTTGAGATGGAAATTGTACGAAGGTGTGCAAGCTTGCCCAATTCACTGATTTTCCGCCCACTATTTCTGCTCACAAAAAAATCAGTTAACACTTGGAGACTCTTTAATCTTCCAAATTCAAGTGGCATCTCTCTTAAGTTGGTTTCACTCACATCTAGATGACGTAAATTAATAAGGTTTCCAAAGTTTGCTGGTAGCTCAGTGAGTTCAATACAACTTGCCAACAACAATGTCTGCAAATTATACAAAGAACATATTGAACTAGGTAGCTTTCTTATTGAAGTCTGGGAAAGGTCCAAGTAGCGTAGATGAATCAATTTTCCCAAAGTCTCAGGTAGATCAGTTGTCACATGACAAGCAAAAGAAAGCACACGTAAGTGTTTTAGAAATGGCAACCATTTATCACTAACTATTTTACTTAAGGCAGAGCATTGACTGGTATTTGAAAAGCCTAGTGGAAGGAAGGTTCTCAGAGACTTTACTTCCTGTAGGGCCACAAAGATCTCAGGACCATCAAGCCGGTTAATTGACCATGCAAAATATCGAGCCTTTTCTGAAATTTCATTCAGTTTGCCATCCTCTAACTTGCAACAAAATTCTCCAGATGCAAATTGAGCTAAATCATTGATAAGGTCATGCATCACAAAGCACAATTTGTTGCGATTTGATGGTTGAAAAAATGATCTTGATATTAGTTCATGGAAATACCTGCACCCAACCTCTTCCATGGTGTCTTTACCTTTTCGATGTTGCAAGAAACCTTCTGCCATCCACATGAGAACCAATTTCTCTTTTTCAAACTCATATCCCTTGGGAAATATCGAACAATAAGAAAAGCATTGTTTGAGATGTGGAGGTAGATGATAATAGCTCAACATTAAAGCATGGAGTATGCTACTCTTATCAGTAGAAAGCTCCCATATCTTGCTATTCAGTATTCTATACCATTCCTCAGCTTCCAATTCTGGGTGCAAGAGGCCTCCAAGTACTTTTGTAGCTAAAGGCAAGCCTTTACACTTTTTCACAATTTTCTCACCAATCCTTTTTAATGTTGGACGTTCCTCAGGGTTGCTAGTCCTAAATGCATGTTTTGCAAATAGTGACCAACAGTCTTCATCTGACAAATGCAACAGACGATAAGTAACGACAGCGCACATCATTGATGCAACACTTTGATTACGAGTTGTCACAATAATTCTACTTCCACAGGCTCCAGCTTTTAAGGGGCTTAACAACAAATCCCAATCAATAAAATTGTCATTCCAAATGTCATCTAAAACAAGCAAAAATCTCTTTCCTTTCAATCTCTCCTTTAGTTTGTCTTGAAGAAGATTCAGGTCTTTCACATTACAATTCCTTGACGCAACCGACTCAAAAATGGTTCTAGTTATTTTTAAAACATCAAATTCTTCTGAAACATAAGCCCATGCTCTAAATTTAAATGATTTTTCTACCTCTGAGTCATTATACAAAAGCTGAGCAAGGGTTGTCTTGCCAACCCCACCAATCCCAACTATTGCAATCACAGGGATTCTGTTTTCTTTTTGTGCATTACCAGCAAGCAAAAATTCTTTTAGCTTCTCTTTATCTTTATCTCTACCAAACACTTCAAATTCATCAACTAAAGAAGTTGTAGGCAAAACCAACAATGGCTTCCCTCTTACACTTTCCTTGAAATTCATGATATCTCTTTGTTGTGCTAAAATCTCCAGCCTTTCAACTATGTTTTTGAGCCTAGATTCTATATCTTTATCAAGCTTGAGACTGGAATCTTTATCTTCTTTACTAGGATTATGAGTAAAGATTAGACCCATTACCTGTTTTCCCTTGACCTTGGCCTCAGCTTCCAACTCGCATTGCAAAGCTATGGTGGCAATCTCATCCAACAAATCTTCTGCATGGTAGGCAGCATCTTTGAGCTCATTGACCCATTCTTTCACCGCCATGTTTGTGATCTGCTTCTCCTCTGCATCACTCAGCACTGCGTTAACAGTCAGCAGAACTGTCTTCATCTTGTCAAAGAGTGTGTGATCCAAATCCCTGTCTCCAAAGAAGTTTCTGACCAGGGGAGATGCCAGCCTTTCAAACAAAGCTCCAAAGAGTGCAGAAAGCAATGACTCTCCCAAAATTTCCCAAACCATTTTTTTTCTGCTTTGCAAAGAAAGGATTCAACAGTAAGAGATATGGGGTTGAGAAGCAGCCAGTTTTTCCATGGCTAATTATTTCGTTGACTGTAGGCAGACTGTGGTAGCCGATTGCCCGATAGTGACTGAAAATTAAATAATAATATAAATTTAAAAAATATTATTTAAAAGATAATATTAGCGGTTAAATCGTTAACTAATGTCGGTAATTATTAGTATTATTTTTCCCATATTGTCAGCACTGGAGTTAATACCATACGATGTATTTCAGATACCGGTCAATACCAGTGTATCGTTTCGAATTTATCGCTATTATTATATATATATATATATATACATACTTATTATTTATTTAGAATTATTTATAAACCTATATAAGAATCCTTAAATTTATAATAGCATATTTCTCTAAATTAATTGCTTATTTTTAATATAATTATTTCTTGCTCAAATATCAACCCATTAATATAATCTGACATACTATATTGTAATAATAATAAAAAGTTGCTTTCAATATATATATATATATATATATAAAGTTAAAAAGATGATATTAATTATTTTAAAAAAAACATAAAATTGCATGTGAGTGGCAGCCAGCCTAAAAGTCAAGTATATTTGAGGTTGTTTAGCAACAAAAAAAAATTAAAAAAAAAAGTATATTTGAAGTTTGAACTCATTAGAGTTCATATGGGGTGTCAAAAACCTCACAAAACAATTAAATAACAGCCACACAAACAACTAAAAGTCATACAAAACAATTAAACAAGAGCCCCACACACACACAACTAAAACAGAAGGCACAAGAAGAGAAGTTCGGTCAAAAGACTCAAAACTGAAGAAGACGAAGAAGAAGAAGAACAAAGAGAAGTGGCTGGATAGCAAGGTTGGGGAATGACAGACAACATGGGAAAACAACCGGTGAGGATGGCATCGTGAGCTTTCTGCTGCTAATTTTTTCAATTTTCTTCTAGTTTTTAGTACCGCCCGGTTTCTATTTTTCGGCCAATATGTCCGATATTCGGCGGTATGTCTGGTATAGTCCGGTAAGGACCAGTATTTTAAGCGGTACGAATCATGGGTATTTCTGTACCGGTTCACCTGCCGGTAAGATAAATTCCGGCCGTACCGGTTAGTACGGTACGGAACTGACTCCACTATTTGTCAGTAATTATTAATAAACAAAGTTCTGATCACTTAACACCTTTGATACGATGATCACTCCATAAGCACTTATTCTTGTGAAGTGTGGGGGGAAGGGTTGGAGTTCAATTCTTCAGAAAGGAGTTTCACACACATATCTACTTAGATTAGGCTAGAATAGAATTCTATCTTGTATAAAATAAAAAAATAAAAAGTTTTGATCCATAAAAGGCTTGCGGTTTAATTTCCACCCTACAGTACCAAAAATTGATCAGTATTTTAATTTGAAGATAAAGAAATATTTTTAAGAGCAAACGTTATAAATTGAAACATATTAAAAAAAAACAAAATTTTGGTATCTATTGCATAAAAAACATAAAAAGTTGTAAAATAAATTAATTACCTTATTTTTTTAATAAAATTTTGTTTAAAATAAATTTTAAAATAATGTTTTCAGAATATTTAAAACATAAAAAATTGTAAAATAAATTAATTACCTTTTTTTTTATAAAATTTTGTTTAAAATAATATTTTCAGAATATTTGTTAATGTTAACAATTTGTCGTATTTTTAAGTAATTTCCTTGGATTATAAACATTTAAAAAAAAATCGTGTTGAAATAATATATTTTCAAAGTCGATTGCACTTTAAAAATACAAAAAATCAGTCGATATATATATATATATTTTAGAAACAAAAATAAGTTGAAACCTGAAATCGTATTTCAAGCGTTGAAATTTAGTAACGTCTCCAATAGTAGGCGGCTCGGTTTATTTTCATTGGCCGGTAATTGTTGGGTGCTCTGCACCAAGCCACCACTGCACCGTGGGGTTCAGTCCCCACACAAATTGTCAAAGTTCTTAAATGAGCTTTGACTCTTCATTCACCAAATTCAGCCTTTATTATTATTATTATTATTATTATTTAGATATGATGAGGCATTTGGTGTGTGGTCCAATTAAAAAGGGGCAGAGTTTAATTAGTGGTGTATTTTTTTGGATTTAATTAGTCGAGTGTTGCTAAAGGATTTATAGCTGTATTGGCACATTTTCATGTAAAAAGTATTTAAGGGTTTAGAGAAAAAAAATGTTCGAATTATGAGATTAACAGCATGTTGTAATTATTTAAAAAAAAAAAAATAACCGAGTGTTTTGGGTTTCAAATGTTAGAGCATCCGCAGTGGGCTCTCCATATGCCAAATGTTAGATATATTTGGCATACAAGCCCAACAAACACTCAGCAATTGAGAGGCCATATGGGAAAAGCTTTTTTTTTTTTTTAGATTTAGCTACAGTACCATCTCAAATGTAAGATGGTACTGTAGCTATATGGTATGAAAAAAAAAAAATTTTAATGCTTTTTATGCCGGGAATTTCTCTCTCCTCCCTCCTAATTTCTTATCTTTTCTCTCTCTTCGTTCTCTCTTTCTCTGTTCTCTCTTTCTCCACTGCTCTGTGCTCTCTTCTCAGACCCAATACTCTGCCCCTCTCTCTCCGATAAGTTTTAGATACTTTTCTCTCTCCGATGACCCTCTCTCTCCGATAATGATTCCGACGAGTATCCGTGCTCGGATCCCTTTACCGATTCACAGGCACTCATAAATCCAACCATCTAACCCATTTCACTTTTCACTCCATTAAGATTTGTGGGTTTGGATTCACCGATTCAGTCATCCCTTTTTACCGATTCACTCTTCACTCCGTCGGTCTCTGAAATCAAATCAAAATCAAAAGTCTGGTAAGATTTTGAGTTTTTGTGTTTATGTTTCTTTTCTCTTTCTGCAAGAAAATTTGTGTTTGTGTTTTGGTTTTGATCAAATAATTGCTGTTGATGTTTGCAGAGGTGGGATTCAGCTTGGTTGATTTTCTTTGCATTTGGTTCTCATTCACTCTCTCCCCGTCAGTCTCTCACTTTGCTTTGCTTCGCTTCAAATTTGGGTCCTCAAAAGAAAGGTACGGAACCCAAACCCAAATCCCTTCTCATCTCAGATCCCTTATTTCTTCCACATTTTGATATCATCCATGTCTTTGTTCTAAATTCCTATTGTGAACATGAAAATTTTGTTGTACTATTCGGATTTTGTAAAATGCTTGTTGATTTATGCATTATTTTTTTGTAGCTCGTAATGGGATTTACATAAAAGTGGGTTTGCATGTGTATTATTTTGCTTCATTGATAATTGGTTATATGAACTTGATAGGGAAGATTTTAGAATCGTGCTTGAAGATTTTAGAATTGATAGGGCCACGATTGTACAGCTGTTGTAATTGTCGGAACCATGTTTCACTTCATGATGATATAATTTCCAAGGCTTTTCAGGTGAGTATGCTTGAAAAACCTTATTCTAATGTTTTCTTTTTGGTTATAATATTATTCTTGGTTTTAAAATGAGTGTAGAAGATTGTTCTTGAAATTTATGAGGAACCCATGAATGGAAAACTCAAAATTTGCATACACCAACTCTTGATTTACCAAAAAAGGGAAAAATAAATATAAGAACTCTTAAATTAAGGAACAAATCAGTAAGGACAGAAAGGGTCTATATTGAATTTAGACCCCAACAAAAAGAGCAAAGAGAGAGAATTGAACAAAGAACTTCTTTTCCTTTTTTGGGTAAATTGGTTTAATTGACACTATGATAGTTTTTCAGCTTTACTACAAATTACACTCTGGAAACAGGAGCAGCTCAGTACTTCACCAACCAAAACAAGAACAACTGGAACACTGCAATTTTAACCATGTTTATAATAAACTATAGCACAACAAAGTAGCCATATACACAAAAATTCCTAGGGGTAACAATTATCACCCTGTAAGAGCCTTCCTTTGTAATGCCATTATGCCAATCCCCTTCATACTAACTCTGATGTGGGCAAGGCTTGTGTCCGGTTTCACACAACCAGATCAAGCCTTCTGTCTAGTGCTCCTAGTTCCCTCCAATAGCATGTTACTCTTATCATCTCATAAAAATGAATTCTGGATTTTTTTTGGCTGATTTATGTTTGGTGTTATCAGTGCCATTTTCATATCTTGTATCAAAACTCCAATCAATGTTTCTATTTTTGTTCTTGATTGTTTTTGTTAATGTTGACTATGGTAATAAGTTTTGGGCTTATATTTGGTCTAACATTATTTTCCATAATTTTGTTATTAGGGAAGAAATGGCCGAGCTTTTTTGTTCTCCCATGCAATGAACATTGTGATAGGGCCAAAAGAAGATAGGCATCTCATGACTGGTCTCCACACTGTAGCTGATATCTATTGTGCTGATTGCCATGAGGTGTTGGGTTGGAAGTATGAACGAGCTTATGAGGCAACACAGAAGTACAAGGAAGGAAAGTTCATATTGGAGAAGTCGAAGATTGTTCTTTATATTCTACTTAATATAGGTAGAGATTGTACCTGTATTTTTGCCACACTAATCAGTCTATATATGGACATCTCTTTCAATGGTTTAATGTGTAATTGATTTAAGCATGCTAGAAAGTTAATATAGTGTACTACCAAAAAGAAATTTAGTGTTGTGGTGAACTAATTTGCTAGCTTTGAGAGTTAATATTGTATATTACCAAAAGTAAATTTACTGTGGTGGTGAACTAACTTTTAAGTTACTTTCAAAACTAATATTGATTTTTCTATAAGTCCTTTCTTAGGCAAATACTACTAGATTAGAAAACCTGTTCTTAAGGTGGAGGAAGAACTGCATTCATGATCCATCCAAGAGAAAATTTCTTAAGCATTCAAATTTAGCAAGAGAAAATTGGCAGGTTCTATATATATATGTGTGTGTGTGTGTGTGTGTGTGTGTGTGTGGATCATTAAAATTGGCAGGTTGAATACATTAATATTTGACATGATGCATCTATAAATATATATGTAGATTTTACATTAATATTTGACAGGTTTGATGGAATGTATATGTATGTGAATTTTTAAAGTTGACAAATTTAAGTACATTGATATTTGGCAGGTTCTTTCTTTAAAAAACAAAAAAAAAAAAGGCAGGTTGTTGAAATAGTTGGAAAGAAATTGAAAAGAAAAAAAAAAATGGCAGGTTGTTAAGGATATTCCAACTGTTGGAATAGATGAATTTGAAAAAGAAGAATAGTTGAATTTGAAACAAAAAAATGATAGTTGGAAAAGTAATAATAAAGAAAGATTAAAAAAATAATATTTTAATAAAAGGATGAGATATAGAGTTTTGGGATGTTAGGTGTATTGTAAAATGGTATGATATAATTGATAAAGTAACTTTTTGAGATGGTAAAATAGGATGAGATATAGCATCCGGATGTGGATGCTCTTAGGACATAGGTGCAATAGTTTTTTTTTTTTTTTTTTTTAAGGTAAAGGGTAATAATAATTTTTGTTTAATTAGACTAGTGTTTTGGGTTTAATTGTTTGGTATAATGGGTTTTAATGTAGTTTATCCATTAATGTCCATCTATCTTAAATATGTAGTTTATCCTCTAACACTGTAAAAATTTAAAGAGACTACTAGAAATGTTCTTAGATCGTGTTACTTTTTTTATTGCCAATTTATAAAATTCAACTAAAGGTCCCTTTATTATTATTTTTTTAAGTCAACTGTTCTATACCTTAGCTTGATTATTTTTTTTTATGATACATTAATACTTGGAGTTTGAAAGATTTGGATCTTAAATGTCTTCTTTAGAAACACAAGTATCAACTAATTACGCTACAAAACTCTTCGTCTTAGCTAGTTTATTAAATTAATGTATATTTACTATCAATGAGTGTGGTGCAATAGTAGGAAGCTCTCGAAAGACCCATATGTTTGAACTAAATGTTAAGAGGTGGTAAGTTTAATTACTAGTGTTGTCTCATACTTCCTAAATATGTAGAAACCGTGGTAACGCGAGATGACGACTACACATGAAATGCCCTTTTTTTTATTCTCTAAAAAAAAAAAAAAATCAATGTACATTCAATATTCTTTTTTTTTTTTCTTTTTTTGGTAATCAACATTCAATATTCTAGTTTTCTTCTAGTTTATATTCAATCCCCTTTCCCAACCATCCAAATTTTTTATTTTTTATATATTTTTTTAAAATCTAATCAAACTTAGATTTTTTTTAACCCACCTAACTACAACTACAGGGGTGGTGTTTCAGCAAGTCGTTGTGCCGCTGAACTCATCTCTATTACTGTTCCACGATCCAGTCCACCATTTGCTTTTCATTTCACCGTTTATGCTGTCACTCTTTCGTGACCAAAAACAAAGTAACATGGCTGGCTCGCCGGTGAAAGCCGCAATTCAGGAGCTGTTGTACAGTTTGCTTTCACTCAACTTCTTTCGAACAAATAAATTCAGAATTGGATTGCTAGAAGATTTAAGGATTGTGCTGCAGTGTCTCACTGTGATGGTCGATGAAGCTGAGGAGAAGCAGAACAAAAACCCAGTTGTTAAATTGTGGCTGGACGAGCTTCAAGATGTTGTCTACCACACAGAGGATCTCGTGGATGAGATGTGCACTGAAAGTTTAAGACACAAGTTCAAGTTGGATGCTGAATCTCAGACCAAGTCATCAAGTCTGGAATGGAATATCAAGGTGATAAAAAAGATGGAGGAGTTGCTTGACAGGTTAGAATTCTTTATGGAGCAAGGAGATGTACTTGGTTTGAAGGGATTAGGAATAATATCTGATCCACAAAAGGGTTTTAGCATGCCCATAACTTCATTTTTTTTGGTAGATGATCATGAAGTGTTTTGTAGAGATGCTGATAAAGATGCTATTATTAGTCTTTTGCTTTCTGATGATGTAAAGAGTGAACAGTTGTCTGTGATTCCGATAGTGGGCGAGGTTGGGGTTGGTAAGTCCACTCTTGCTCGGCTCGTTTACAATGATTGCAGAGTAAGTCAACATTTTGAGATCAAGGCTTGGTACCCCGTTAATCATGAGATGACAAAAGCAGTTTCTGAGTCGTTTAGTTTGCAGTCTTTGCAAGAGAGCCTTAAAGGAAAGAGATTTCTTCTTGTTTTGGATGATGTGGGGAGTTTTAACTATGCAGACTGGGAATCCTTACAATCTACTTTGAAAGGTGTTGCAAATGGAAGTTGTGTTATTGTAACTACACGCGATTCAGAAGTTGCATCCAAGATTAGCACTGTATGTACGTATCATATAGAGTCATTGTCAAATGAACAAAGTTGGTTGATGTTCACAAAATTTGCTTTAGGAGACCAAATGCCTAGTTCATGTCCCGAAGTAGAAACCATCGGCAGACAAATTGTGCAGGATTTTTTGGGCCTGCCATTTGCAGTAAAAGCACTTGGGCTTCTCTTGCGCTCTAAGCCACAAGTTGAGGAGTGGAGAGTTGTATTGGACCGCCTAAAGCATTTTTCTTTACCTAGAGGAATGAGTGGAGATGGAATTGAATTAAGAAAGCGCTATGATGAACTTCCTGCACAGTTAAAGCGATGCTTTGCATATTGTTCAATATTTCCCAAGGGTTATGAATTTGAGAAAGAGAAGTTGGTTCTTTTATGGATGGCAGAAGGTCTTCTGCAAAATCGTGGAAAGGAAGATGATGGTAACAAGTGCTTTGATGAATTGTTATCGGAGTCTTTTTTTCAACAATCAAGTGCCAATAATTCACGTTTTCTGATGCCTGATCTTGTGGATGATTTGGCTGCTCATCTGTCTTGGAAACATTTTTTCAGATTGGAGGATAATAATTTGTCTCATATCTCTGTAAGTACCCTGTATTTATCTCTTTGTAGAGGCAAATATGATTCCTCAGTGATATTTAAAAGTATTGACAAAGCCAAGTTTTTAAGGACATTCTTGCCATTAGATCATGAATCATGTCGATTAAGTAGTAATGAACTGCAGAATATGTTGTGCAAACTGCAATTCCTACGTGTGCTTTCTTTATCTCATTATCATATCACTGAGCTACCTGCTTCAATAGGCAATTTGAAACATTTACGGTACATTGATCTCTCTCACACTGGAATTAAGTGGTTACCTGAATCAGTTTGTGCTCTATGCAATTTACAAACATTCATATTGTCAAATTGTCATTCTCTCACCAAATTGCCAGAAAACATGTGGAGGCTTGTTAACTTGCGTCATCTTGATATTAGTGGAACTGACATAAATGAGATCCCAAAAAACTTGAGTAGATTGAAAAAACTTCAAACACTGCCTTACTTTGTTGTGGGCAAAAGAAGTGGCTCAATGCTTAAAGAGTTGGGGGGTCTTCGGGATCTTCATGGGACGCTTCACATTTCAAAGTTGCAGAATGTAGTCTCTGAAAATGATCCAGCTGGCGCCCGTTTGTTTACCAAGAAATACCTTGATGAGCTAGTGTTGGAATGGAGTAACAACACTGTTGGTCAGGAAAATGTGCTTGAAGCGCTACAGCCTAACAGTAAACTGAAGAAGCTCAGCATTAATTTTTACTGTGGTACAAGATTTCCAAATTGGGTGGGGCATATGTTATTCTGTGGCATGGTTTCCCTACGTCTCAGCAACTGCAACAATTGCTCATCCTTGCCACCACTTGGACAGCTACCATCTCTTGAAGTCCTCATTATTGAATGGATGGATGCAGTGAAAAGCGTGGGTCCTGAATTCTGTGGGATGGATAAGCCATTTAAGTCTTTGAAGACTCTAACATTTGAGGGGATGTTGGAATGGGAAGAATGGGTTTCATTTGAAGTTGGAGGTGGAGAATTCCCTAGCTTAATTGAGCTTTGTATAAGGAGATGCCCCAAGCTGAAGGGAAACTTACCCAAGCAACTTCCTTCTGTAGTAAAAGTTGAGATTTCTGAATCTCAGGAACTTGTGACTACAATTATGACAGAGGCATCATTACACAAAAGGACTTTACATTATCAGGACAAGGTTCTGTTCATAAGCGAAGATAAAGTTGCCTCATTCTTGGAGCAAATGACTATCTTTACATATAAAGGTTGCCACAGAATCCTCAATGCCCATGACTACTCCAAATATTAGGGATGAAGCTGATGTTCCAACCAACAACTGGTCCAACCAAGGTAGACAGCAAGGCCTCTTATCTTTTAAAAGCGTAAAAGTTTCTGGAATATCACAACTGATGGGAGTTACTGGGTTAGACAGCCTCAAAATTGAAGGATGCAATGCTCTGGAGTTCATACCTGTAGAAGTGATGACCAGAAACCCTTTTCTCCAACATTTATATATCATTAATTGCTGTTCTCTCAAGTCCTTTCCTGGGGGCCATCCACTCACTGCCTTGAAAATGCTTTATATCCAGAACTGCAAGAAATTAGAGTTCCAGCTAAGTGCAAAGAGCACAAACCAGTTTGCACTTCTTGAACATTTGTGCATAGGGAGTAGCTGTGATTCCCTGATATTCCTCCCATTAGACTTCTTTCTGGAGCTTAGATTTCTTTCTATCTGGGATTGTGCAAATCTGCAATCCCTTTCAATGCCAGAGGGAATTGAGAAAGATCTCACATATCTTGAGGCCTTGGAGATCAGGGATTGTCCTAATCTGGTATCCTTTCCAAAAGGAGGATTGCATGCCCCCAACCTGACAACCATTTGGTTCTCCAATTGCAAGAATCTCAAGGAACTACCTGATCAGTTCCACTCCCTCAACTCTCTCCATTCAATGTTCATAAATAATTGCCCACAACTTGTATCACTTTCAGGAGGGGGTTTGCCTTCCAAACTAAGTGTACTCTGTATCACTTTTTGTGACAAACTCATGCTCGGGAGGGAGTGGGGGTTGCATAGGCTTGACTGTCTTAGTCGGTTAGAGATTGAAGGTGGATGTGAAAACATAGTGTCATTTCCAGAGGAGGAGTTACTGCCTAGCAATCTCAATTCTCTACGCATCAGCGAACTTCTGAATCTTGAATATCTGAACTACAAGGGGCTTCAACACCTTACTGCCCTTAAAACACTGGAAATTAGCTGCTGTAACAAACTCAAGTCCTTGCCAGAAGAGGGACTTCCATCCTCCCTGTCTTTTCTCTGCATCAATGAATGCTCTATGCTGAAACCAAAGCTTCAAAATAAGAGGAAAAGATTTGTCTCTTTCATAGAGGCTGATGAGGAAGTAATCTCATGAGCAAGTCTAGAAGAGCCCTTGTTTGAAGCAATGAAAATGCAATTCAGAGAGGTACTTTTTCTGCATGTAGACCAATAACAATTTGACCTGCTAGATCTCAATTCAATTTATTTTACAATGTAAAACAATTAATGCACTTGACTTACTAATAATGTGTGTGTATATATATATATATATATTTTCCATTTTTCATAATCTAGGCCAACTTTGAACACTTCTTGTGCCACCAGCAATTGCTCAAGTTTCTAAATGTGTTCTTCTGCAGTTATTCATTTTCGCCTCCTACTTCATGTTTTTGGTGCGTATATTCTGCCTTTGTGATCAATCAATAGTATCAATAGTTTTTGCGGGCTCCCATTTCCATTTTGTTGAAGAATTTAGCATTGCTTCTTGGGATTGAGAGGCTTCTGATCAAAGTGTTCTTCTTATATGAGGGAGTTATATGGTTAGAAGAAGGCTCTTCAAAGAGTGTGGACTGGATTTCTTTGAAAAAATATTTTGTATATTTTGGGTTTAGTGTATATAACTTATATGTGGCTTGAGTCTTTTTTATTTTTATTTTTATTTTTTGTGTTGTGAGTCATTGTATGTAATGAGGTCTTGGAATTGGAACTTGAGGTCTTCATGAAATTTTTTTTTTTTGAGATTTAGAGTCAAAGGTGGTTGTGATCACATATAAGTTGATTTGAGCTTTTGAGGGTTTGTGAGTCTGTTTTATAAGAGTGGGTTGAGTGTTTGTAAATCATATTTATAATAGTGGATATCAACATGTCCAAGTCCAGTAAATTCTGTTGAGTTTATCTACTTCACAAAAGAAAAGTAGTCTGAGCTCATCTCTTCAGCTCTCATACAGTCATACTCAAGCATATATGGTAGAGTAGATTAACATCCTAATTTCACTTTTTGTGAAGGTTCAGCCGGTTTCCTTAATTCCTTCTAATAAATATCTTTGGAAGTGGGTATTATGTTTTCTGAGCTGCAAACTGCAGGTTCTGTTGCTCTTCTGTAAGACATTATTGTTCCAGTTCTCAAATTTGTTGAAGCTGACATATAGAATAGATTTTTAGCTTGTTTTCTAAGTTCAGTGGAAAGCATGTGTAAAAATGTTAAGAAAGTCCAAGTCCATGAAATTGGTGCTGACATATGCTAATCTCTGAAAGTGTGAAATTTTTTGTCATTATTAGACTTGATGATTGTCTTAGCCAGTGTATTTGGATGAGTATCCTCAGCCTGACCCTATAACCTTTCTTAGCATCCAGAGGCTCTTAGATCTTCAATCCATATCTGATGACTGAGGGGCTATGAAATCCTACCTTACAAGAAACATAAGACTATTGGGAGTCTGTTAAAACACCAAACTTTGCCCAAACTGGGGCAGCCAGCTTTACATTCCAGCCTATTTGGTATTGTCCACATCTAAAACTGCAGTGTGAACAAGATAAATCAGAGGATTATGGTAAGAATTGGAACATACCCTTTGAAGATTTTCGAATGCAATTCCAGTTTGAGCAATTAGTTGTATATCTTCTGTCGAATAGTGGTACCACTTTGTCTCTGAAGGTTCTGATCTTTTGTTTCTAGTCATATGTTTGGACAAGCCATGCTAGCATTACATGTTAACTGGTCACCACAGATATGGTGCTAGCATGTGAATTTCCAATTTCAGTTCTGTCAATTGAGTCTTTGCTGCCTGAAAGCATTAAGAATTATATCATTAGCCTAAAACAATAAAAATGGACCTGGGATGCACAGATACAACATCCCCTTCCTCTTACACATCATGTTTGAATTTGGAAATTTGACAAGCTGCTACTTGCTATTCTGTACATCTTTTGTATCCAATCCATTCCAAATTTTGAATTTCCAATAAAGAAAAGTATCTACTTCTTATCTTTCAAGAGTTATCCCCAAATTTATTTCAATAGTTGTGATCCAGTGTAGGATGAGCAAACTATCTTCTATGTGAAAATGGATCATGAGTTGAGTAGTATAATGCAAATCTAGAAAGCATATACACAAATAACATGTACAGGGTACGATACAACGACACAATTTTTGAAAAATTAGAACACAATACGGTGAGGATACACATATTAATTAATTATTAAATATTTTTTATTTATATTTATAAATATTTTTTAAGCATTTATCTGTTCATATTCTATTAAACGTATATCAATTTAAGGGTAATAATAGATGATAAAGTAGATTCATAACTAATAAATAATGTTTATAAATTAAAATACAAACCAAGAATAAGATCCAAAAGAGTAAATAATAGATAACTAGATAAGTGTTCAAGATTGATACTAAAAAGAGAAAAAAAATTATACCAAATTAAAAGGCCCATGCATCAAGCTCAATAATATTCAAGTGTGCAAAAATAACATATGAACAATACCTCAATACACTTATTGAGGTACTGTTTATCAATTCACCAAAATAATTTTTTTATTTTTTACTTTCTCTCTCTCTCTTCATGCATCAGTCCACATAGATTGGAGGTGGTGCCATGGCCGCTTTACATTGAAGTTCATATGAAAACAGTTGAGCCGCAACTGGGTTTAATAAGGGCTTTTTAAGTGAGCCTCAACAATGCTGTTTAAGGGTGCTAAATGTATAACTGGGCCGTGAGCTCAAAAACAAGAATTTGTTAAAAAAATTGACCGGGTATAGGCCCAATTGCAAAAGAAAGCACATGTAGAGTTTATGTGCAATTTTGAAACCTATCTGGTCCGGTCTAAAGTTGGAACACACAAAGTTACTAGACATCTATCCCAGCTCAGGTTCATCTATTCAATTTCTATATATCTATCTATTATCTATGTTTGTTCTTGTTATTAAATTCCTTCTTTTTTTTCTTTTTTCTTTTTTATGCACTTCTTGATGAATTATGGTGTATTGGTTTGATGAGGGGATAAAAAATGGTTTGGGAAAATGTTTTTTTTAACCGTGCTTTGTTTGAGATGTAATAGGGGATGTAATTATATTTTTAATTTTTATCACTAAAGAGTTGTGTGGCTGGAAAGCTGTGTGTGAGTATTAATCATAAGATTTGTGAAACGTTTTAGTCCTTAAAAAAATCTTAAGCTGAAAGTCTATGTCATGAATTTTCAAAAATGTATTTGACTATTTAGTAATTGTGCTTGGGGGAAAAAAAAGTGTAGAGAGATAAGGAGATAGAAATTAGTCAAGTGAGAGAGGAAGAAAGAGATGGGAGAACTAGGAGTATGCATGGGTGGGGACTGGGGTGGGTTAGGTTTGGGATGTTTTTCAACTCATTTCAACTTTCTTAAATTCATACATCTTTGATCCAATTGAATCTATAAGAACCAACCAACTAAATTTGTGGGAATTGGTTGGGTTAGGTTGGAACCTCTGGATGAAACTATCTTACATAATTAGTAAAGTATGCATATTTTCCATATATTACACATACATACTCGTTTATTGTACAAGACAAAAATGCTATAAAAAAAAATTTTTCTACAATTAAACGAATTGAAATTGTATTAAATGTATTTGAAAGATACAATTATAAAAGAAAAATTAGATATATACACACACACATTGATAATGTTAACTCAAGTAAAAAGAAATAATCCATTTAAAGAAAAATATTATGAAAAAGTCAAAAACTTTCCTTGAAATGAAAATAACTTGAACCATTTTGAAATTTTATATGTTTCTTAATAGTAATAACTTTATATGAATTAATTAAGAGATACATTTATGAACATAATCACAAATAAATCATCTAAGACTTTGTTTTTGATGATTTCTTTCTTTGCTATTGTATTTGTTTTTCCTGAAAAACCAAAATGCCAAATTATTTATTAAAAAATTTTCAAATTTAAATATAGAAGTGATTTTGAGCACCCAAAAAAAAAAAAAATCTAAGGTTTGAACTCCAAATTTCTTATTCAATAACAAAAAAATTTACTAGTTGAACTAATTGGGTCATGTACTTAAACAATTTACCTATGACTCAAATTGATTTAGGTATTGTATCATTGGTTCATTGGCTTGACTAGTCGGTGGTCTAAGTTTAATGATTCTATTTAGAGAAAGTCTAGACTCTAGAGATATACAAAATTTAACAAATAATTTAATACATACTGATATGGCAAATTAATAGTGGTATGTAAAAAAGTGATGTGAGTGGTAGATCTAGATAAGCACCAATAAAAACATACAAACTCAACTGATATGAAAAAAGATTGTCAATTTGTGTCTGTGTAACATTACTCTTCTCCTTATATTGGACTTCTTGTAAATATTAAAGCAAGCCACAAGATACAATTCCCTATCTTTCAATGGACGAAAGAAAGAGCTGAGGACCTCTTAAGATATATATGGAAATGTAGAGAGGGCTGTGGAAGTGTTTAGTTTAGAAGTGGGATAGGGGAACAAAATTGATAAGAAAGTTTAATAGACGTTATTTAACATTTTTCCACCTCAACATTCTAGGCTTTCAAGGCTGCAGATTTTTTTAAAATTTTATTTGGAGGGCAGAAAGCAATTTACTTCAGATAAATAAATCTCTTCTTTTTTATTTCAAGGAATGAGTCATACAAAATGGTTAATTAGGGCACCAATTTTGTGCTATTCTACAAATGTTTGGACTTGAGCTGGCTAACCAAGTTCAACAGGAAAATAGTATAATACTATTGTTAAAATTCTTTAACTTAAGGAAACCATAGACATTACAGCAAAGAAAGCAAAATAGATTATTCATTATTGTCCATTTGAAACAATTTATAATGTTACCTCTAGCACCAAGTATATTTACCCTATATCGCTATAATTTCTATAATAAGAGCATTCACATCTGGTTTCTACAAAAAAAATTCCATTTTACCATCTTAAAACCTACTTTATCATTTATACCATACCATTTTACAACACACCCAACATCCCAACTTTTATTTTTCTATTCAACTTATTAAAATAATATATACTACCCAATAAAATAATATAATCCAATGTCTCTTACTCTCCCACCATTAGTCTGATTATCTTTTCCTCACTATCTCCCTTTCAACCGCCCATCACCACCACCTCTGTTACAAGAAACCACCACTACCACCACTAAAAAACCCACCACTACCACCGCTAAAAAATCCATCACCACCACCTCTGCTAGAAGAAACCCACAAAAAAATCAAATAATCCACCACCACCACAGCAACAACACAAAAAATCAAATAAATCACCACGGCAACAACACAACACAACAACAACAACAAATCCACCACCACCACCACGGCAACAACACACCCACCACCACCAAGGAACGAAACCCACAAAAAATCAAAGAAAAATTCACATCAAAACCCACCGGAAATCAAACCCATTACCACTATAAGGCACCAGAAATCAAACCCAAAATGCACCCAAAATTCACATAACCACCGTGAGGCACACAATGTTGGTCTCACCACGCCACACAGCACCTTGACACGCCACACCACACCCACGCCGATCTCCATGCCATGCCATGCTGGCCTCCAATGCTGTGCCACGCCAATCTCCAACCCAGCTCTGGTGGCATGCTTAAAAGAAGAAGGCAAACAGATGTGAGAGAGGGAGTGAGGATGAAGACAAATAGAATTAGAGGAAAAAGAAAAGAAAAGGAAGAGAACTGAGTGGCTGAGAGAGAGAACAAATAGTATAATTTTTATCCAAGATGCTACAGTACCGTCATAAAAGTAAGACGGTATTGTAGCAGTATTGTAAATAATTTTACAATTAGAAGGCCGGGTAACATGAGGTTTTGGGACTTTAATGCTAAATATTACCAACATATGACATTTACAATACCTAATGTGAATGCTCTAAAGTAGTCTGATTCTTCTACGTTGGTTGCTGCCTACGCAACATAATTAGACAAAAATGATCAATTCAAAATATCATATATCACTTCTAAAATAAATTTCATCTAACATATAAAATGCAACAAGAATTTTCTCAAAAAAAAAAAATGCAACAACTAATAATTACAATGCCAAAAAAAACATAAATTAGAACACTCAGAATTATAAGGTGAAATCAATATAACCTAAACATGCTTCTTAGCAATACACTTGACATTTGAGACCCTAGTTATTATTTTATTTTTATTTTTAGATAATAACCTTGTTGAAGTTAGTGACAATATGTTTGGGATTTCTATAGTTCTATAGGGGATAACAAAGAGAAACAATAGCACCTACCTACCATTCATGACTCATGAAATTGACAATAAGACTTGCTTCATCACCGCTACCTGGGCTGTGAATTGTGATGCTGCTCAACTGGGCTACCATTCATAGCAACTGGGTTTAAGTAAGGGCTTTTTAAGTGGGCCTCAACGATGCTGTTTAAGGGTGCTAAATGAATAATTGGGCGATGAGCTCAAAAACATAAATTTGTTAAAAAAAATTGACTGGATATGGGCCCAATTGCAACAGAAAGCACATGTAGAGTAACTAGAGTAGATTTTGAAACCCATCTGGCCCGTTCGAAAGTTGGAACACACACAGTTACTAAAGAAAGCCAACCATAAGCCTTAGAGCTAGCCAGCCCAGAAGCACGATCCAAGTAGGCCTGTAAAAGATTATGTTGCTGCATCAGTTCAAAGACACTTCAAGAAAGCTAAGGGTTGCATTAGTGTTGCATCTGTTGTAGAGTAGTATAGAAACAACTTGTAGTTTCTTAATAGAGTTGTTAAATTGTATGTAGCTTAGTATGAGGCTTTGAGTGTTTAGTTAGTTACTCCATTAGTCCACGTGTTTCTATTCTATTGGACATTAAACAATTCTGTTAGGATAGAGTTTTAGGCACCTAATCTGTTATGGTTAGTTATCATAAATAACATGTATTCCTGGTAATCTATTCAATACAATGTACAGAATTTTCATTTGGTACTTTTCTTCTAGAATATTCTCTTTAAGGAACCATAGAAACACAGTTTTCTTCATGGTATCAAAGCCATATTAATGGCATCTTCTGCTAGTTCTTCGTCTTCTGCAACAACAGGATCAACCTCGAGTTCTTCAATCACTCATGGTGTTAATCATTCTCTGCTACTATTGTCAAATATGGCAAATATGGCTACTGTGAAGCTTGACTACAACAACTATATAGTGTGGAGACACCAAATCGAAGTGACTTTGGTATCATATTCAATGATCAATTTCATTGATGATGATGATCATGCACCAGATCCTTTTCTTAAGGACAGCTCAGGGAATTTTACAACTGAAGCTAATCCAGAGTTCTTTCAATGGAAGAGTCATGAATAGGCCTTGTTCACTTTTCTTAATTCAACACTCTCTCCATCAATCTTGGCTTTTACTGTAGGCCAGAAATCTGGATGAGTTGTTTGGAAGGTGCTTGAGAAAAGGTTTGCATCAGTGTCACGATCTCATATTCTCAGTATGAGAGATGAGCTAATGAGCATCAAGAAGGGCTCAGAATCTATGGATTCTTTCTTCCAAAGAATTAAAGAAATCAAAGATAAGCTTGGGGCTGTAGCAGTCTATGTTGATGAAGAAGAGCTAATTCATCTAGTTCTTGAAGCTCTACCATCAGAGTATGATGCATTTTGCTCTACAATCAGAACTAGGAATGATATGTTTACACTTGAACAATTGAATACACTCTTGAATGCTGAAGAAAGATCAATCAAGAAGAGGTCAATCAATTCATATCTTAGGGATTCTACATCCTTGGCTATGGCAGTTAATCAATTCAATCAAGGTTTTACAAGAGGTAGAGGCAGAATGGTAATAATAAAGGTCATGGCAATGGTAGAGGTGGTAATCAATTCTCAGGTGGTGGTCAATTTTATAATAGCAATAATCAAGTCAGTGATCATCAATTCACTTCTTTTCCACAGACCAAGTTCAATTCTTCTTAGGGACAGAAAGTTGCTTGTCAAATCTGTGGTAAGAATGGTAATTCTGCTTTGGACTGCTACCATCACATGAATTTTTCTTACCAAGGTAGGTATGCTCCAACTAAACTTGCCTTGGCTGTAAGATCTATGGCTGCAACTACAAGTGCTAATCAGAATCCAAACTAGTTGACTGACACTGGTGCTTCTAATCATATCACACTAGACTTGTCTTAGCTCTCTATTGCTCAGCAACCTACAACTGGTGAGTCTGTCACAGTTGGCAATGGGCAAGAATTACCAGTGACACACATTGGAAATGGTAAGTTAATTACTCTTTCTCACAATTTTTGTCTTAATAACATACTTAGGGTTCCTCAAATTGCTTCAAACTTGTTATTTGTACACAAACTATGTCTTCAAAATAATGCATTTTGTTATTTTGATGCAAATCAGTTCTCAATTCAAGATTTGCCTACAAGGAAGGTCCTTTACAGAGGGCTGAGTAAGGATGGAGTTTACCCTATACCTTTTTTTGTCTCTCTGCCTTCCTCATCTCCTTCTCATGTCAGTTCTAGTGGCTTTGCTGTAATCTCTCCTCAAACTTTACTTTGGCACAATAGGCTTGGACACCCTTGTGCAAAGGTTTTACATTCTGCTATGTCACCCTATCCTTCTATCAAGCTTTCTACTGTTAGTGATATATGTTCTAAGTGTACGTCTTGTATAAGTGCTAAAATGCACAAGCTTCCTTTTCATAAACATGTATCAAGTACTGAATATCCTTTTCAATTAGGACATTCTGATGTATAGGGCCCTGCTCTTGTGACTTCTGTTCTTGAACACAGATTTTATGTGATTTTTGTTGATGACTTTACTCTTCTTCTTCTTCTTCTTCTTCTTCTTCTTCTTCTTCTTTTGGTTAAAGAGAAAGTCTGATGTGTTCAAGGTCTTCTTGCATTTCAAGTCCTTGGTTGAAACTCAATTTAATGCTAAAATCAAGACCTTAAGGTCCAATGGAGGTGGTGAGTTTGTTAATAACAATTTCAAGTCTTTTTGTTTAGAGCATTCAACATCAACTTTCCTGCCCTTATTCCCCTCAGCAGAATGGTATTGCTGAGAGGAAACAAAGGCAAATTGTGGAAAGTGAGTTCCCTATGCTTCATCTTTCTAATCTTTCTCTTCCTTATTGGTCATATGCTTTTAGTAGTACAGTTTACCTTCTAAATAGAGTTCCCACTTCTGTTTTGAACTTTATCTCACCCCGGGAAAAGTTGTATGATCACAAACCACCTCTTCATGCCTTGAAAACCTTTGGTTGTTCCTGTTACCCTTTCTTGAGGCCTTACAATTCCCATAAGTTTGATCCTAAGTCTAGATAATGCATTTTTCTTGGTTATCCTCCTCAATCCAAGGGCTATATTTGCTTGGATGTTCTTACAAGTAGAATTTACATTTCATGTCATTGTGTGTTTAATGAATCTGTTTTTCCTATCTATCATGTTTCTAATTTTGAGTCTACTTCCACTCTTTTTGCTCCTTCTTCTTCTTCTTCTTTTGATGTCTGGCTTTCTTCCTTGCTTCCAAATTCTGCTCTAGGCCTATCTCAATCTAGTTCTAGCACTCCCTCTAGTCCTGCTTTATCTAAATCTAATTCCTTTTATGTGCTTGTTCATTCTTTTGATACTCTTATTGTTCAAGTTGATTTACCTACTTCTATTTCTATTGGTTCTATTGAGTCAGTTTTTGATGCTGTTTCAAATTCCACTAGTTCAAATCAAGCTCTTGTTCCTTTGCCCACCAATACACATCCTATGCTACTAGATCCAAGAATGGTATTTTTAAGCCTAAAGTGTTTGCTGTTTAGGCTGATTATAGCTGTACTGAACCTCCATCTTATTCTATAGCAGCTAAATATCCTTATTGGGTTGAAGCAATGGGCTCTGAGTTTACTAGTTTGCAACAGCAACATACTTAAACTCTAGTTCCTTACCACCTAATAAAAATGTTGTGGGATGTAAATGGGTGTACAAAGTTAAGAGGAATAGTGATGGTAGTATTGCTAGATTTAAAGCTAGGCTTGTTGCCAAGGGATACTTGCAGCAGTATGGTTTAGACTATGCTGAAACTTTTAGTCTAGTGGTCAAGCCTACTACTATGAGGATAATACTAGCTTTAGCTGTTCATTTTGGTTGGCCCTTGAGGCAATTGGATGTTTCTAATGCTTTTCTTCATGGAGTGTGGCAAGAAAGGTCTACATGAGTCAACCACTTGGATATATGGATAATTCTAAGCCTCATCATGTCTGTTTGTTGCATAAAGCAATTTATGGTCTTAAACAGGCTCCTAGGGCCTTGTTTGACAGCTTTATAACTCAGCTTTTTCACCTGGGATTCCATGCTTCTTGTGCAGATGGTAACCTGTTTATTCTCATCCATTCAAATCATGTTGTTTACTTGCTTCTGTATGTAGATGACATTATCATTACTGGCAACCATGGTGCTTTTGTTGCTAAGATTATCAGGCAGCTTGGTGTCTCTTTTGCTCTCAAGGATTTGGGTCCTTTGAGTTACTTCTTAGGTCTACAGATTGAGTATACTGATAATGCTATCTTATCAGTCTAAGTATGCCAAAGATATATTGTCTAAATTCCATATGTTGGATAGTAAGTCTTGTTCTAATCCTTGTGCTTTTCACCATTCTCATGTTCCTTCTGCCAGCCTTCTTCTCTCTAATCCCACTACATATAAAAGCCTTGTAGGGGCTTTACAATACTTGACCTTTACTAGGCCAAACTTGTCATATGCAGTTCAGCAGGCCTGCCAGTTCATGAGTAAGCCTTCTCAGCATCATCTCATTGTTGCTAAGAGAATTTTGAGATATTTGAGAGGTACTCTTCACTTGGGCATCTATTTTAAGTCTGGTCCTCTTAATTGTTCTACCTATTGTGATGCCGATTGGGCTGGGGATCCCATTGATAGGAGATATATTACAGGCATGGTTGTTTTTCTAGGGAATTCTCCTATCACTTGGTCTGCTAAAAAATAATCAATTGTGTTTAGATCTCCCACTGAGGCTGAGTATATATCCCTTGCTATTAGTACTGCAAAGTTATATTGGTTGAGGATGCTTCTCAAAGACTTAGGGGTTTACTTGTATCATCCTCCAATTTTGTGGTGTGACAATGTTTCAGCTCTTGCTTTAGCTTCCAATCCTATTTTTCATGCCAGAACTAAGCATATTGAAGTTGATTATCATTTTGTTTGGAAGAAAGTTTTCAATAAAGATATGGTCATCAAGTATATTTCAACTTTGGATTAATTGACTGATCTGTTTACCAAGAGCTTACCTTCCCCTTGATTTCATGCTCTTTCCTTCAAACTCATAGGCCTTCCTCCCCTTCATTTGAGGGGGGATGTAAAGGATTATGTTGCTGCATCAGTTCAAAGACACTCCAAGAAAGCTAAGGGTTGCATTAGTGCTGCATCTGTTGTAGAATAGTCTAGAAACGACTTGTAGTTTCTTAATAGAGTTGTTAAACTGTATGTAGCTTAGTATAAAGCTTTGAGTGTTTAGTTAGTTACTCTGTTGGTCCATGTGTTTCTATTCTATTGGACATTAAACAATTCTGTTAGGATAGAGTTTTAGGCACCTAATCTGTTATGGTTAGGTAGCATATATAAGATGTATTCCTGGTAATCTATTCAATACAATATACAGAATTCCCATTTGGTACTTTTCTTCTAGAATATTCTCTCTAAGAAACCATAGAAACACAGTTTTCTTCAAGGCCTAGGTCAGATCTAGTCCAGCTTAGGTTCTTCTATTTAATTTCTATCATGTCTATCTAACTAAATAAAAGGTGGAGATTAAAATCTAACACTTACCATTGTATATTTAAAATAACAGGAGATATCTAGTTAAGAAAATACTAGAAGTATGTCAAACCTGTACACACTCAATTCTCTATGCTCAATATTTATAAATAATTGTCCAGAACTTGTATCACTTTCAGAAGCAGGTTTGCTTTCGAAACTAAGTTTGCTTAGTATCACTTTCTGCAGCAAACTCATGCTTAATTAAGAAGGAATGGGATTTGCATGAGCTTGTTTGCATAGTTGCATGTTTAAATCGATTGGAGATTGAAGGCGGATGTTTAAAACGTAGCGTCATTTCTATGCACTAGCGGACTTTTGAATCTCACTACAAGCGGCTTCAACACCTTACTTGTCTCAAGACATTGGAGATTAGCTGCTGTAACAAACTCCAGTCATTGCCAGAATGGGGCTTCCCATCCTCCCTGTTTTTTCTCTGCATCAAAGAGTGCTCTTCGTTGAAACCAAAACTCCAAAATAAGACAAGAAATAATTGGTCCAATGTAGCTCACATCGCTTGCTTAGAAATTGATGAGGAAGTAATCTCGAGCAAGTCTATTAGCGAGGTACCTTTTCTACATGTAGATTAATGACAATTTGAATTGTTAGACATCAATTGAATTTACTATACATTGTGCAATAATTGTTACAATTACTGATAGGCCACAATCTGAATGACCCCTTGTGATTAAACCAATTAATTAATTAGCCAAGTTATTAATTAATCAATTTAACATGCAAATACGTGGAAGCACAAACAAATCACCAATAAACTAATTAAGCAGCGGAAAATAAACAATACGGTGATTTGTTTGCGAATGGGGAAAACCCTTGCGGCAAAAACCCCACCGGGTGATTTTCAGGTCACCACTCCCGAAATTCCATTATTATCAAATCAAGCGGTTACAAGTAAAGGAATCTCAAGTACCTTACCAACCTACAATTGAACCCTTACCCCAATACCCAATTAGACTTGATCTGTAGTGACAATTTCCCCTTTTGATGCACGGCTCCCAAGTACGTGACTAACCAATGCGCAGATCCCAGTACGCGACTTTAAATACCAACTAAGAATGAGAGGTTGGCTGCAAAATTCTTAGTTCATCCTACACGATGAAGATCAGGAAGATGCTTGGTTACAAAACTCTTTGGTGCAAATACATAGCAACTTCTTCAGAGAAGATGAACTAGGTCAAGAACTTCGTCTTTTGATCACAATTTTTTTTAACAGAGATTGCTCAATGCTTTTTTAACTTGTGTCTCATATGACGGCTCTTAAAACAATCATTTTATATGTTTAGGGTTAGAAGAAAAGAAGGCACAAAAGTATATTCACGGATTCCAAGGAAATCAGATCAGAAAATCTGAAATTATAACTCTCGACAGATATCAGGTGTTGAGATAGCTATCGAGCAGGTGTCGAGCTTTAATGAATTTGCACTTCAGCTTGTTTTTTCTTGGACCTACTTGATGACTTCAACACTTGATCTTAAAACCTTGTTTCTTGAAGTATTAAAAACACCTAGAACTACCCAATTACAAATAGAGGCATTTTGTCAAAGGATTAGCCAATTTACATAAATAAGTGACATATGTTCTTAACAAGTGAAAACACATATGTCCTAACAATCTCCCCCTTTGGCAATCCGTGACAAAACCACAACAAACAAATGAACATATGAGAGAAGTCATAAATCACTCAACTCATATTCACTTGTTGAATACAATAAAATCTATCCTAACACAAACTCTTGAAAAACTTTGCAAGAAGAGAGTTTATGGCAAGTAGACTTTGACAACTTGTATTTCTGAAACACTTTAAACAAAACTCATCAAGGCATCTTTTGTGAAACAGAAATAATAGATTGCATACAAGTATAAGAATCATGTGTATAAAGATAGAAAAGAAACAACACATGTAGAGAGAGGTGAAAGAAACATACATCCACATATAGAAAGAAGATAAGTACAATGTATGTAAAACTAGTCAAAAGACCTCATATACAAGAACAATGTATCTATAAAGAATAGAAAAGAAAAGATACATCAAGACCTCACTACATCCCTCAACATATCAACACTCCCCCTATCAAAAATGTCCTATACTAACTCTCCCCTTAAGATGACTACTCTCATAACCCAAAATTACCCCCCCTTTTTGTCACGAGTGACAAAGGGTAGAGTGTCATGTAGACATCTCATCAGTAGAGCTAGCATCTCCATCATCATCCGAAGTGTCATCGTCATCACCATCATCATCAACATCCTCAGAGTCAGAAGCCACTAGAGGAGGTGGTGAAGGAGTAGCCTTAGAAGCAAAACCACCCATGGTCGCCTGCTGTCGTGCAATACGACTAAAACGAACATTCACCTGATACAACTCAGTGGAGAGTGTATCGAGGCGAGCATCCATGCACTGCAGCTGCGCCATGATGTCTCCAAGAGAAACATCGCCAGTAAAGGAAGAAGGAGCAGATGTAGATGGAGCATATCTGGATGGAGCCGAACGGGAAGGAGGAGTGGAATCCGTCTGTCGCGACCTAAACTGAGCCTCACTACGTTTTATGGTAGCGGCATCTATGGCATAGATGTGTGTGAAGTGGTCGGACACAGGAAAAGGGATAGAAAAATGGCTTAAGATGCTCGTGATAGCGGATGGAAAGATGAGCTTATCACGGGACGCCGAATCTAGATGGACATCTATGATAGAAAGGATGAAATGAGAAGGAAAATCTATAGTAAGATGCTCTAGAAGTGATAACAAAAATCGAGCACGAGGCTCAGTTATGGAGTTGTAGTGAGAGAGTGGATGGAGCACAAAAGTCATCACCATGTTTAAGAATCTAGGACCTTTAGCAAAAGGCCTACATGATGTGTACTGATGCTTACCCCAATCAGCTGGGCGCTGACAAAAAGCAGAGATGAGCTCATCTTTGGACACAGTTCTCAGACGCTCACAGGAAGGATAGTTAGGAAAATCTATCCTAGGAACCCTAAGCACATCCGTAACTAGCTGCGGTGTGACAGGGATGCGCGTACCTCAAACGCGAGTGAAAAAGAGAGGTACTGAACGATCTATCCCGTGCATGTTGGAGTAAAACTCCTGAATCAACACGAGAGGACAGGTGACCGGGACGTCACACAGTGACTCCCATCCCCTACTGTGGATGACAGAGGGAAGGTTAGTGTCAGCGAAGTCCGCCAAAATGACTTGGCACTCCGAATGAACACCTCGTCTAGAAAAGTTCTCAGAAAATGCCTTGTGGGCATCTCCATCACGGAACCGAAGATTAAGAGGAGCAGAATCAGAAGAAGAGGAAGCTCCAAAACGTAGAGGGTTCCGAGTCGGAGTGGATTTATGTTTGGGTTCCATAGACACTACTAACGTAAACAGAATGAGAAAGAGAATGAGACAATCAGAAAAAGTCCCAACGCAGTTCACATATATCAAATATATTGAACAAAAATTACGTATGCATGGGAATGCATGAACATGTGACATGCAAATTGAAAAGCATCATGGGCTCAGCCCAATCCAATCCTAGCAGCACACAAACATAGAACACACATCTATATGCATGTAAATACCATTCTAATGCACATGAAATGCAATGTATGACATTTTGAAAACATTTAAGTGAAAACCCAACCCAAAATTTCAAGAAACACTCATTAATTTTGAAAAACCCCAAAAATTTTCAAAAACCCCAAAACCTAAGTTTCAAAACATGAAATGCATGAAAAAGGAAGGGAAATATGATCTTACCAAGTGATTAGAAGCAAGAAATGGCCAAGAATCAAGTGGGTTGGAAGTTTAGAGTGAGAAAATCAAGTTTGGGAAAGGAACCGCCACGGACAGATCGAGAGAGATCGCGTGAAATGAGAGAAGAATCACGACAGGAGCTTAAATAGACACCTCAGTAAATCTCGACAGCTGAGGTGACGAGAGGTATCGAGGAAGCTGTCGAGTAAGGTATCAAGGAAATGACCGTCGACAGCTGAAGGTGTCGAGGAATGAACACCAGAACCAAGAACAGAAACTCGATCGATCGACAAGGTATCGAGAAGGTATCGAGGAGACAGGAGATTTCTCGATCGATCCATCAGGTGTCGAAGAAGTGTCGAGATTGCGATTAGAAAAGGCTTGAGAAGCTCGACAGATAACCAGGTATCGAGGAGGTGTTGAGCCATCTTTAAAAAGCAGTTTTTCGAGAAGAGAAAAACACAGACATGAATGCAATCCAACAAGCACCTCAACCATTGATCCAATCAACATATAAAGCTCTCAAAATCATCTCTCAACAAAAATTTTAAGCACATTGATCCTCAGAAACACACACACACACTAAACAAGTCTAACCAATTTTATTTTTCAAAAACAAGTCAAGATAATTTAGTGAGCATACATTAGCACATGTAAACACTTGTGATGGCCAAATCACATTGTACCTGCACATGTATCAAGAGTAGCAAAGAATATTGTGTGTTGTGTGTGAAAAACATCGCAAGATTGCATATGTGTATACATGTTATGACGATCTGAGATATGAGTAAATAACTTTAACTCACACACAATCATAACTGTTTGATGGGGACTATCACCTTCGAGGTACATCCTATAACTCCCACATCTCCTAGAAAACACGCTTGCAATCATATTTAAAGCATTTTAATCTTTTTGCTTTATATTTTCTTTTAAGCATATCATGCATGGGCATATAAAAGAGAGAAAAGAAATACCCAACATATTAAGCATAGACATTGCACTTTTGCTATGCCGAAGCATATGGATGTCTTTGACACTGCACTTTTGCTATACCGAAGCATACAGGTGTCTTTGACACTGCACTTTTGCTATGCCAAAGCATACAGGTGTCATACATGATTGGCAGGTAACAGTGGTGAGATGGTTATTTATGCCTTTCTCTTAGGATTTTCTAGTCCTACCCGTCAAAAAGAGTGATATGAGTATTAAGTTTAAGAGATAACTTAATCTTACTCACCACAAACAAGTGCCACAAAGCTCACTTACTTAGTTGTGCATAAAGATGCTCATCTAAGTTACAAAAGATACAAAATTTAGAAAACGTTGTTTCAATAGCCATCCAAGGTACACAAGTACCAATGTACACATAACACACAATGTTTTTGTATTTTTCTGATTTTTCAATTTTTTTTTTTTATATTAAAAACAAAATAACCAAAACTGAAAGTAAACACACAAAAACATGTTAAACAAAGCAAAGCATAAAACTAGACTGACTCAACAAAAATGCAAAACACACAAGCAATGCAACAAACAAGAAAAACAAGAAGGGAAAGAAAGTGATGAAATCACTTAGAGTCCTTTTTCTTCCACACCTTGGAAGAGCTTTTCCTTTGATTAAACCCTTGAACCGGCGGTGAGGGGGAAGAATTGAGACCGTTCAAGTTTGAAAGGAACATGAGAGCTTTTAGAAGATCTCCAAGAGGAGCAAGAGAGAATTGAAGCTGATTTTAGCTTCCAGATGCTATCATGCCGTTGCTCTGTTGAGTGGCTAGCCACTTATAGCAATTTGGTCGAGTATGACCGGCAGCTCCACAATGATGACAGAGATGCTGCTTCTTTTGTTTAGGCTTTTGAGAGTTAGCCTTCTTAGCCCTAAGGTTTTAGCATCTTTCTTATCTTGCTTAGGGGGTGCTCCTAAGATAGATTTATCCTTGTCTAAGTTCTCACTAGCTAATTCAGTTTTAACATCAGTGTTCTCAATTTCAGTGTTATTAGCAGGAGAAACAAAAACAGTATTACTAGAAGAAACAGTATTAGAGAAAGAAAGACCATACCTTAAGCCTGTTCGATCCGAAGCAGATTTCTGATTGCTGAGCATCTCATCAAGCTTTGCACTTGAAGTCCTCTCCAGTTGAGCTCTGACTTGAAACAGCTCCACTTCAAGCTTCTTGGTCTTCTCAGCCAAAAAGTTGTTCTCAAACCTCAGTGCTCTAATAGTTTGATTTGCCTCATCAACCTTTGTGGACAACTCTTCACGATCAAGTTCCACATCACTGAGCTTTTTGGTGGCCAACCTATACAATTTCTCATACTTCTCAGAAAGCTTGTAAAGCTTTTCATAGGCTGAATGGATATCATCTTGATCATCCATCTTCTCAAATTTTGACTCCACCAGTTCTTCTTCTTCGTCCACTTCTTCAGCAATCCCTTCAGTAGGATTGACTGTGGCAGTGAAGGCATTTAAGATTCCGTCATCCTCATTGTCGAAATCATCTTTAGACTTAGTGTCACTCAAGGTAGCAGCAAGTGCCTTGCTTTTTCCAATGCTCTTGAGATATGTAGGACACTCATGTTTCATGTGTCCAAACCCATGACATCCAAAGCACTTGGGTCCTGCGGGAACAGTATACTAACCACCATCCTTCGCATCCTTCGCATCCTTCTTCCCTTTGTCTTGGCTTTTAAACTGAGAAGAACTGGACTGCCTGTGGTCCTTGTCGAAACTCCTTCCATTGGCATTCTTCATAAACTTCTTGAACTGTCGGGTGATGTAGGACTTCATCTTGGAATCTTCATCATTGGAAGACTTATCTGTATCACTGCTTTTTGCCTTCAAGGCCATGCTCTTGCTTTTACCCGTTTTGCCAATCCTAGATAGTCCTAGCTCGTAGGTCTGCAAGTTTCCAACCAGTTCAGTCAAAGGAATTTTGTCAATATCCTTTGATTCTTCTATTGCCGTAATCTTGGCATGGAATCTCTCAGGTAGAGATCTGAGCACCTTCCTTACAACCTTAGGTTCAGGGATGGTTTCCCCAAGATTGAAGGCTGAGTTCACTATGTCCTTGAGCTTGGCATAGAACTCATCAAACGACTCATCCTCCTCCATCTTAATTTCTTCAAAACTTGTAGTGAGCCTTGAAGTTTTGAATCTTTGACAGCCTTTGTTCCTTCATAGGTTGTCTGGAGGATGGTCCACGCCTTCTTAGCAGTTTCAGTTGAGGATATCTTCTTGAACTCCTCATTGGTGACCGCACTGAACAACGCATTCAATGCCCTACTGTTGAAGTTTGCCGCCTTGATCTTGGCTTCATCCCAATCGGCCGGCGCTTCTTTTGGCTTAGTCCAGCCAATCTCAACAGCTTGCCACACCTTTTCATCTAAAGACTGCAAAAAAAACTTTCATGCGCACTTTCCAGTATGCATAGTTAGTCCCATCAAATAAAGGAGGTATAATTAACGACTGTCCTCTATCCATGACAAACAAGGGTCAATGGATCAAACACAGCAAAGATTAAACCCTAATCAGAGTGTGCCCGCTCTGATACCACTTGATAGGCCACAATCTGAATGACCCCTTGTGATTAAACCAATTAATTAATTAGCCAAGTTATTAATTAATCAATTTAACATGAAAATACGTGGAAGCATAAACAAATCACTAATAAACTAATTAAGCAGCGGAAAATAAATAACACGGTGATTTGTTTATGAATGGGGAAAACCCTTGCGACAAAAACCCCACCGGGTGATTTTCAGGTCACCACTCCCGAAACTCCACTATTATCAAATCAAGCGATTACAAGTAAAGGAATCCCAAGTACCTTACCAACCTACAGTTGAACCCTTACCCCAATACCCAATTGGACTTGATCTGTAGTGATAATTTCCCCTTTTGATGCACGGCTCCCAAGTACGTGACTAACCAATGCGCGGATCCCAGTACGCGACTTCAAACACCAACTAAGAAGGAGAGGTTGGCTGCAAAGTTCTTCAGTTCATCCTACACGATGAAGATCAGGAAGATGCTTGGTTACAAAATCCTTTGGTGCAAATACACAGCAACTTCTTCAGAGAAGATGAACTCGGTCAAGAACTTCGTCTTTTGATCACAATTTTTTTGAACAGAGATTGCTCAATGCTTTTTTAACTTGTGTCTCATATGACGGCTCTTAAAACAATCCTTTTATATGTTTAGGGTTAGAAGAAAAGAAGGCCCAAAAGCATATTCACGGATCCCAAGGAAATCAGATCAGAAAATCTGAAATTATAACTCTCGACAGATATCAGGTGTCGAGGTAGCTATCGAGCAAGTGTCGAGCTTTAATGAATTTGCACTTCAGCTTGTTTTTTCTTGGACAGACTTAATGACTTCAATACTTGATCTTGAAACCTTGTTTCTTGAAGTATTAAAAACACCTAGAACTACCCAATTACAAGTAGAGTGCATTTTGTCAAAGGATTAGCCAATTTACATAAATAAGTAACATATGTTCTTAACAAGTGAAAACACATATGTCCTAACAATTACTAATAATCTTTTCTTTCTATCGTGCATAATCTTGGGCTATTTTGAAGATTCATTAGGCCAACAGCAATTGCTTAGGTTTCTACGTAAGTTCATTTGCAATTATTCATGTTGCTTTGTTTCGAGATCAATCAATATTACATTGTTGTAGGCTTCCAACTCTAATTTTCTAAACAAGTTTGAAGAATTTAGCACTGTTTCTAAGTATTAAGTGCCTTCAGATCAAAGCGGTCTTCTTCTATGGGGGAATTATATGGTTAGAAGAAGGCTAACAATGTGGGGAAGATTTCTTTGAAGAACTAGTTTCTGGTATATCTTGGAATTGAAAGATGCACATCTATATAAGTTTGTGGTATATCTTAGAATTGAAGAACTATTTTTTTTTTTTTTTTTTCATCTGATGATGAAACAAATGCTGAAAAATCATTTTCACATACTCTATAAAATGAAAATATTTTATTGAAAATGCTTTCAGCATTATGAAAACATTTTATAGCAAAACAAACTTTATATATTTGCTAAGTGTGAGAGTGCCTGACGTAAGAAGCAGAAGAAAATTTTTATTTTGAAAAGTAGGTTTATTGATCATTTGGATTTTATTTGGACTTATTAGTTAGTTAGGATGGTGTTTTTGTAATTCAATAAATAACTTTCTTATACTCTCATGGAGACAAATTTTCATGATTACATTACATGTGTGTTCCTACACTTTCTTCTAAATATTTTTTCACTCACTCTAGTAACTTACACTTTGTTTGGAAACAAGGGAAGATGAGAGAAAAGAAGGGATTAGGATGGAAATTATCCAATTTCCAATGTTTGATTACAAAGGCAGAAATAAAAAAGACTGAAAATTGAGTAATTGATTTTCTTTGGGGCCCAAATTTTTGTGTCCTCTCAAAACAATCGGATGAGGAGGGATAGTTGAAATGATAGCAGGTTGATTTTAAAATAAAGTGAATGAATTTACTGAAATATCCTTAACCTTTTTAGAAACAAATTTCAAAATTCAAACACTACTCTATGTAGGAAATTCAAATAATGGCATAAATGTAAAAATACACATACATCCTTTCCCTTCCCTTTATAAACCTAACAAATTTTATATAGGAAATTCTTCCCTTCCCTTAAGATTAGGCCTGTCCACGGGTCAAGTTTATGCCCAACCCGGAACCGACCCGACCAGATCGGATGGCCAGAATTTTAACCCGCCACCGACTGGAGTGGCTGACCAGATCGGGTGAATTTGACCTTCAACAGAAGGCAGCCAGTTCAGTCGGAGTTGGAGATCTCAAAATCGGCTAAAATCCGTCAAGTTAACAACGAAATCAGTAAAATTTCGTTGATATTTTCGCCAGATTTGGCAAAATCTCACCAGATTCAGTGAGATCTCGCTAGATCTATTGAGATCTCGCCAAATCCGGTGGAGATTCCATGGATCTAGCTAAGATCTCGTTGGAAATGGCTGAGATCTCGCTGGATCTAAAAACTTTTGCCAGAAATTGCTCTTTTGATCGGTTTGGTCGAGTTCTTCTGGTTTTGGGAAGAAAACCTGCCAACCGACTCGCAGTTTTCAAATTCTGGAGGTGAAGACCCACCTCCGACCGTCACCAGCGTCGGGTCAGCCGGTTCTCGGGCCAGATCGGATGGGTTGGCCGGGTAGGTTGGGTCTCGGTTGCTGCTGGACACCCCTACTTAAGATTATATTTGGCAACTATTTTTTCCCCTTATTTTCTATTTTTAAAAACAATATTTTTGAAACTAAAAAACTTGTTTGGCAACCCAAAATGAATAGAAAACAAAAACTATTCTCAAAACTTAATTTGTGAAGGAAACTGAAAACATGCAAAATATTGTTTTTAGTTTCTAATTTTTAAAAGTCAATGAAAAAATGCATTTAATTTAATGAACCTGTTTCATTTAATGAATTTGTCTCATTTAATGAATTAGTATTAGAGTTCAAATCCTACTAACAACATATTTTAATTTTTTTTTTCTTTAAAAAACTTTTTTTTTTTTAATTTCAACTAATCAAACATGTTTTTAACTTCAAAAATGCAAGAAAATAGTTTTTTCTTTATATACCCAAAAATAAGCTTTTAAAAATAGAAAACAAAAACTGTTACCAAACATAAACTAATTTTTCCTTCTCTTTCTTTTCTCTTTTCCTTCCCCCCTCTTTTTTCCTTTCTCGTCCCTTCTCCTAATTACAACCAAAAAAAGTGTTAAGTTTGTTCAGGAATCAAGAGACCACGTTTTTTATAGGAGTAAGCAACCTCGCCGCCATAGTCACATCAAATCGCATAGAAAATCACCATGCTGCACCATCGCAACTCGTCAACAACCACCACCATGGCAACAATCTGTCCTTAATGTCACACATGAACCAAGGCCACGTAGCCCACTTTAAGTAATTGGGTCACAAAAATATTGAAGACCTAGAAGCTTTGGCAAACCTTGCAAGAACAGTGAGGTTCTCCCTGAACTTTAATAGTGCAAGGCCCAAGTTTTTAAAGTCCAATCAGCCTGTAAGCCCAGTAGCCTTTTTTTTTTTTTTTTTTAGAATCCTCAGTAGCCAGTTTCAACATACATGATTTAGGCCTAGTCACTGCAGCAACCAGCTTGTAGCATAGGTCAGCAAGCCCAAGTTCTTGTTGCGAATTTTTTTTTTTTTTTTGAAGCTTTATTCTAGTAAACCATTGTAGTATGCAGGGATTTGGATCCAAAGTGGAATAAATTTAGGGTCTAGATTTTGTCAACTAATTTAAAATATAACTATGGTTAAACATAACTAGAGTTAATGATTTCACAAAACCTATACCCTATATTTATTTTATTTTGAATCATGGCCATTAAATAGACTCTCTCCATTCCCTTTGAAATAGAGATGATCCAAATCCAAATTATAGGTATCTGTGCTTCACATTTGGGGTGGCAATTCTTGTTTGCGTATCGAGTTTGTGTCGTGTCAACTCATGAGTATCCGACTATATGAATCAACATTAACTCGACATGTTTATTAAACAGGTCAAGATTCCTCAACCCTAACACGACCCATTTATTAAACGAGTTAGTCATGTGAATCTATTTATCATATTTTATCAAAATGAAAAAAAAGAAATTGAAAAACAAACAAATAAATATTTTTAATATAAAATTCAAAACTAACGATAAACTACATCATAAATAATCATTTAAAACTAAAACATGTTTCAATATCACAAATAATTAGTTATAATATGTCAAAGAAAATAAACCACAACAACTAATAAATTTATATACTTAGGGTTTGAAGGGTATATTGGTAAAATGTCATTTAATTAAACGGGTCAGATGGGTCAAATGGGTTCCATGAGTTGAACACTAACTCAACCTGTTTATTAAATGGATTATTCATGTCAACTCGAATATGATACGAACCCATTAGGTCTCAACTCATAATTACCTGCTATTTTGATACCACTAACATGGTATCATTTGATACCAAATACCTTTTTGCGAGGGTGAATGTGTGTAAGATCATGGTATAGTCCTATATCTTCATATGATAGATACAAAGTAATTTCTACAATATCTATAGGGTTCCCTTTATCATGGCACTCTCTTCAAACTCAGTCCTTTCATTTATTTTTGGTAACTGGTCCATGGTAGATTGTCTCTAATAATGTCGAGATCTCTTCCTAGTGGTGTCAATGAAGGTTGGTGGTGGTGGCTGGAAGGAATGTGTTGGTTTTTTTTTTTTTTTTTTTTCATATTTTGTTATTTGTCTTTGGAAACTAAAATAAGAAAAAGCATAAAATTATGATTTAATATAAATAGATGCACAGGTGACAAGTTTTTATTGGTGAAGCATGGAGAAACACACAAAAGATTTTGATTCAATATGCATTGAGTTGACTTGGCCTATGTTTGGTATAGAGCAAACATTGAATGTTAAACTTGTAACAACAGGATTGGGAGCAGGGCTAGTGGTCTGACAAAGAGATGTTGTAGGAGAAGAAACTATGACCATTGATCATAATTTTAAGCTAGGATGCACGGACACGGACATGGGCACATATACAAGTATTGGTACGACACAGCGACACGAGCAGTTTTTGAAAAAATTATAACATGAAAGGGCAGGTACGACACTGATATTACACGGGTACAACACGGATATGACACGAGTACGGCACCCAAAATAAAGTGTTCGTGCATTCTAGATTTTAAGACCAACCTGTCTTTGGGGACCATAATTAAGGACAAGTTCACTGGTCTTATCCTTGGGGCTAATGCTCAGAGGCTTTTGATTTTAAAAACCAACCTGGATGAAGATGCCTATTCTTCTAGTATATTGTGTTTCTATTGTTGCCCTGTGGTAGAGGCTTACCAATAGAATACTATGACAAGGATGTCCTTATTCCATAGAGACATTGAAAGGGCCATTGGGCTAGTTCTTCGAATAGATTCAAATACAAAAATCCATGGAAGCTAGGGGAGGATTTGCTAGAATTTGTGCAGGTAGATTTGGAAAAACCTCTCATTAGGTCCGTGCTCATTGGAGATGTGGCACAAAAAGTTGTTTGTGAAGTTGAGGTATTCTCATACGGACAAACTTTGGCTACAAACATGGTTGTAGCCTAACGCTACAACTCCCATTAAAAAAATTAACATGGCTATATATTCTTTAAATTTAACCATGGAATTACTAGTTCTTTATGTTCTTAACACACAAGTCAAATTTCATGTCAATCAAATGTAATTTACTATTTGATTTATGAACTTTTTTTATACATAATTTTAGACCGCAAAAACTTGAAATTTAAACAGTTGTTGATGATAAAGCTATTAATATTTGATTTTCTCGAAATTTCGTAGGCATCAAGTATATAAGAATAAAATGTAATTCAATGGTCGATTTATCAAAATTCATATCAAATTAAAAGATAATGAGTAGAGTTGTAATCTTAAGTTACAACCAAGTTTATTGCCTAATCCACCATATGATGAAACATATAGGCCCTAGGCTCTTGTAACGTGGAAAATATATGGGCCAAGGCCCAAAAGGCATGGAGAAACAGGTGAGCCCAATGAATCCAGTTAGCTTTGGAGGGCAATTTGTCTAATCCTATTGGATCGCGAGCAACTAGCCCAAAGTCTGGATTCTTGCCAATTAGTCTTGGACCGTCTGAGGATAGGGCCTATTCCTAAGACCCAAACACTGCGCTTGTGTCTTGCTCAAGATTTGAATTGAGGCATGCATCCACGTCTACTAATGATCATCTGTGTATATTTTAGTGTCGCTAGCTGTTGAGATGATTATTTCTTGGACTAATGAATTTTTTAACGAATTAGTCACACCCATAGATAATATTTGTAATTGTGATATAATGTAAATTATTCTAGCTAGAAGAAAGAAATTTTTAGTTTCTTTTATTGCAATAAATTGCAAATAATTGAAAAAAAAAATTTAGGTCTAGTTATGGTAATGACATAGATAGTTGTTTCTTATTTGTGGTTGCAATAGATTGTAAAATAATTTATATTTGATCATTATAATAATATCTTCGTTGCAACTTCAAGTTTGTCATTGTAATAGATTGTAAAATAATTGATATTTAGTTATTGCAATGATATCTTGCAAAACAATAGAAGAATATACTTGCAGAATATGATCCTTGTTGAAGACATTAATAATTCTACTAATTCACTTTCAAATATGCTCAACTCAATGAGCCTGAACTAGTCTAGCTATGAAAATTTCTGAATAGATTGGGATTTTTTTTTATATTTTTTATGAGCATGGGATGGATTTAGATATTTTCTATGGTGGTTTGGAATTTTATATTTTCTCTTGATATTTATGTTATATTTTGTATGATGTTTGCACTTTGCATGATTGTGTATGAGCTTTGGTTAAATTGTTTGCATAATTGTATTGGATGTATAGGTAAGAATCATTAACTATTTTAAGATTTAATCCTGATAAAAAAATTTTGAAAATTATTTAATATGAAATCCCAAATTTTTTGCAGCTAAATTTGGTGAATTGGAGGATGGAGTTTTCCAATTGGAGTGCTTTGTACATCATGGATACCACAGAGCTGCAGAGGTCGTAGCTAGTGCTAAATTTATTGGCGCTGAGGTGGACATCTTTGCCGCAGGAGTAGTTTTGCTTCAACTACTAAAAAAAAGGATGGGATGCATCGCAGAAGAATCAACTTAGTGAATATGATCCATTGTTGGCCAATATGCTGTCAAATAATCCATGTGAGCGTCCTTCAACTACACAGATTTTACGACTGCCTTGAATAAATATGAATAATGGTAAGACAATTATCTTTCGTGAGACAGAATTTTCTTTGTTTTGAATAACTTATAAACTGATGATGTTTTGTTTTGTATCCAATTTGTTATCTTGCTAAGTGCATTGATTGAGAGCCTGAGAGAGAAGATTCGGGGCTTGGAAGCTGAAGCACAAATCCTTGCTTTAGTGATCAATAAGGGACCAGCTTGTGTCCAGTGAAAGTTTTCATTGGACATGTTGGATCTTGGACACGTGTCCACTCTTGGACACGTGTCCACTCTTGGACACGTGTCCACTCTTGGACACGTGTCCAAATCCTGCCGTGTCCAAATCCTGCCATGTCCAGTGAAAATTTTCACTGGACACAAGCCTTGCTCGATCAATAATTCAGATGATTCTATTCCAAATAGAATGAGTCTCTCATGAGGAGCCCAAAGTAGATATTTTCTATGGTGGTTTGGAATTTTATATTTTCTCTTGATATATGTTATGTTTTTTATGATGTATGAGTTTTGGTTAAATTATGTGCATAATTGTATTGGATGTATTGGGTATTCCAACCCGTGAACTTGACCCACTAATGTTGGGGTTGAGGGGACCATCCCCAAATTTTTTTATTAAAAAAAAAAAAAAAGTATAGGATCTCATATATGAGTATATGATCCTACGTATAGACCCTTTTTGTAGTAGTACGTAATGTGTTTGAATTTGATGAGAGAATGTAATTAAGTGTGTGTGTGTTTAATAGTTAGTTTGTTTTTCCAAAACAAAAAAAATCCTACATATATAGTATATGATCTGTATCAAAAAAAAAGTCTAGGATCCTAGTCTCAAAAATTTTAAAAACAAAATCTTTGGCCCCCAATCTCCCTATTAAATTTGTTATATATCCCTAAATAATATTATCTTTTCAAAAATGTAGTAATTTTATAAGAAATATGAAACATACACATATTAATTTTTACAATTATCTCAACAAAAGAAAAAAAGACAAAAAAGGAAAAAAAAAATTATCTAAAAGGAGATAAAAAAAAGGTTTTCAAATTTTCCTCTTCCTCAATCAAAAATAACTTCTTTAGCTTACTTCTCCTTTAATCACGGAAAAAGATTGAATCATTGTGCACTCTTCTTCTTGGTTCTTGAAAAACTGCACCACCGATAGATCTGTGCTGATAGACAACTTATCTGATGCAATGTGAGTTTTTGAGCTTGTTTGGTAATGTTGTTCTAGTAATACTGTATGTATTTTAAAATTATTTATATTTTTTAAAAATACATATGAATGAAAAAATATAAACAAATACGTATAGTGTTTAAATATTAAAAACTGTTGTTTATTTAAACAACAGGAGTACTTCTTTTGCTTCTCTCATCAATTTCTTAGTGTTTCTCCGTGCTTCACCTCTCTGTGTCAACTATTTTCTTTGCTTTAATTTGTTTTGTTTGGCTCGATTTTAGTGCTGGGTGGAAAATGCTTTTACTCTCCAATTTCAAGAGAAGAACAGGCCCACTTCAAAAGCAAAAGCAGGCACCATCTTTTCTACTCCCAAGAGAAGAACAGGCCCACTTCAATTTGTTTTGTTATTTGATTTTTTTATGCTTTCATTGATTGTTATTCTTATTCTTAAAAATATTTATTTTATTAGTAATTTTTAATTTTAATTATTATATTATGGTTTATAATTCAAATTTAAAAATCTAGTTATAACATAAAAAGTACTTAATATTAACCTTAATCAATACATTAAAGCATCATTAATTGAACTCTATAACATATATTGAGAAAAAAATTTTATTTTTTTATTTTTTTTATTCGGCTCTTAAATATAAATCATTGGTTCTGCACACTAAAGTAAATCACCAACTTAAATTAAAAAAGAAAAAAGAAAAAAAGCCACATAGAATCCCGTGACATACTAGTCCAATATTGTAACAGTTAGCAATAAACCTTAGTTTTATGACTTTTATCCCAAAAAAAAAAAAAAGCAATAAACCTTAGTAAAGCCAAATACAACCACAAGTACCACCCAAAACGAAAATAATACCTTACCGATCACAAATTTCTAATAAAGCATTAAAAAAAAAAAAAAAAAACCCAAAATGATCGCATGCATTATACACCACAACCATATGACCTAACTCATAAGAAACCCAACAAAATTAAGTGCATAGCTCACGGGCCACGCCAAGCCTTGAATTGGGTACGTCAAAAAGCAACCGGTGGTTTTGTTGCTGCATGTTGGCTATCACATTTAGCACCGAGTTCACATTGTCAGGTGCAGCTGCCATGGCCAAGCATGTGGTGCTGCCTGCTGTGCTGTGGATGAGTATGTTGTCTGGTGGTAGTGTCACATTCATGCCTGCGAAAATGAATGTTATTGTGGGTGCAACAATTGGAACATTGTAGCATGTGTCAAAGCCACCCAGGGATGTCACTGTTGGAACCTTCACTCGCCTTCGGAACTCGTCTCTCACGGCATTGTATGCCGGTGCGACTAGTCTGGTGAAGACAGTGCCTGATTGAATCAAAAAGGTTTGTATGTCAATTATTTTTTAGATTATACAAAACATGGTGCACATGAGAAAAACAATTATCCTTATTTCAAATGTATTCATTTTATAGTTTAGAATAAAGAGATACTCATGCTCAAATGTGAGTGCTTGTACTATACATCTTACAATGAGAAAGTAGGGCACGTTGATTATAATAATGTTGCACACACATGGTGGTACATGGTACATAGAATTATTAAGATTCCTTATTTAAGAATGTGTCCTCAGTGAGTCAGTGTGCATATCACACTTTTGTTTTCGAGGAAACATGCAATTCTTGTTTGTCATCATTACATGACAAAGCTCACCATATTATTGCTCCAAAACAAAATTTGACCATAAGACACAAGGAGCACGACAATTCTTAAGATAAAATAAATCCAAGACCAAAATTTTAAATTTTATGACTGTAACTAAACTAATGGACCACCAGTACCTTAGTTAATAATGGACCAAGTTTTGGCATATATTTAAGCATTCAAATATAATCAAATTTTCATGCACAGAATGACAATAATTAATAAGGGCAAGTGTTTTATGAGTGTATATGAAAACAATACCAGAATCAAAGATGGTCCCTGAGCCTGTTGTTGGATTAAAAGCCAGTGCACTAGGTGGAATATTAACAATTGTCCTACCAACCCTAATTGCTTGCAAGTTCACATAGTACAATGATGATCTTCTGGGGTTTCTGAGCAAGGGTGTGTACTTGATTCTCTTGGGCTGAGCAACTGGGCCAAGCCTCAAAGACCCAGAAAAGTTGAGGGACTTGAAGCTAGGCAAGCAATATGAAAATGTGGATTGGTACAAGTTTTGGGTCTGGGATAGAAGTGACAATGAGCCTCGGCCCAAGCCCAATAGGCCCTGTGGTGGCACAGAGTTACCTGTGGTTTTTTGGATGCAACCAAAGGTGTAGCCAGGGATGGGGTCAGTGGCTAAAGTGAATGTGTCCTGGGACAGGCCAGCCGCAATGCTAGAGCTTCCATAGGTCAGGTTGAAACTGCAGGCACTGCCACCACAAGTGGGGTTGGGTACCTGAAATTATTCACATGCATGTTAGTGTAAAGAAACTTCAGAAATTTTGTTACTTTTCTCTGTTTAGTAACCATAGACTTTACACCCGTGAACTTTTGTGTCGGTGATATGATATCACATTCGCACCTATAAAGAAAAACAAAACTAAACAGTAAAAAAGGTTTGTCTAGATCTTTCTTTTTTAGCATCAGCATAATTACTCTAGGATTAGGGGTTTGTGTTTTTAATTATTTTGAATTTCTCTCTAAATATTTTAATCATCAAACAATGTTATGGTACAACTTTTTTTTGGACCTACTTCATAGATCAAACAATGTAATGATACAACTTTTCTTGGACCTACTTCACAATTTATTAAAATGATAAGTTTAATTAGCGTAATATTACTTCTACATAAACTCACTTTTGATATAATTTTATTAGGGTGATGGTTGTTGCACACAATGTGTCAAACATAGAGTGCATTTCAATAACTAAAATCGTGAGTTAAATTCACGATTTCAATTTCTAACACGCTAGGTGTGTAACATACTTTGCCCAGTTTATTATATTACACTAATCACAACCTTCAGTTTCTAACACGCTAGGTGTGTAACATACTTTGCCCATTTTATTATATTACACTAATCACAACCTAAACATAATTAGAGATCTAAGTATGCACCAAGACAATATCTTTCTCGACAGTGATTGCCTATATGGCACATCAAATGTGCACAATCCTTATCATAGTAAATGGATCTCAACTTATCAAAAAAAAAAAAAAAGTAAATGGATCTTAAAAATTGGGCCCACATTCACTATCCGAAATTATAGCCGTAGACTCAGGCCATAAAAGGAAAAATTGAAACATCAAGAGAAGAATGAACCTACTAGAAAAAGTTGGAAATTATTCAATGCAAACAGTTTCTTTAAAAAAAACAGAAGTTGATTAGCTTTAGGATCAATTATTGTCTAAGTGGCATAGATCTCACTTATTGACACTTCGAAACACAAACCACCTAATAATTACTCCACAAATTGAGCTAAACTAGCTGGCAAAATACACTATTGGAGAACTAGTGGGAAATTGTTAACAGTAAGTAAAACAATGATGCTAACAGTGAGTCCAATAAAAATTTGTCAACTTAAACTTTTTGAAAAATATGAGTACAAATGAGAGCTAATAAAAGCTTGTCAACTTAAACGTTTTGAAAAATTATGAAAATTGTTGTATCGGTAGCCATTATAATTCATTTTGGTATTAACAGTACCTGCTTGCACTGAGGAGCTCCACAACCAAGAGGCTTGTAAGTGGTGGAACGAGCAGAGGCAAACAAGGTTGAAGAGCACCCTAAACACCCAGTACAAGGCACCCAAGCAGCATCATTGCTAGTGTCCATGGCCATGAGCAGAGTCTGAGGTGGTGTACCAATTTTGGCCCTCACAATATATGTGGGGCTCTGTATGATCTGCCTGCCTGAGGCAATTGGCACCACAGATCTCCTGGCCACAAGGCTTGACAAGTACTGAAGCCTGGTTTGGTCCTCGGTCTGCATTTGGAGGATACTCTCTTCCCATGACAGTGGCTTTGAGGGTCTAAATGGGGAGCATGGGCTGTATACATGGAAGACTTGGAGGGTTGAGCCTTGGTCTGGGGTCTCACATTTGGGGTTTAGGCAATGGACAAGGGAAATGCAGAGGAGGGCTAGTGAGAAGAGAAGGGTTCTCATTGCCATGGCTCTAGACTTCAGTTGTGAGGTTGAGTACTTAGGCTTTGATGGTTTAGTGTGGCCAAGAGTGTGCCTATTTATATAGGTGGAATACTTTGTGTGTGCTTGTGAGAATGATTGTCCCGCATTGCTTATTGCACACTCACTGTCATGTGGAATAATCGTGATACGATTTCACCGAAAATATGTGCCAATAGGGCAGCTCTATAATGTAAGTAAATGAAGCGGTCATCTAAGGTCTATGTAGAAAAAGACTAAATTTTAACTCATAGGGTTATTTATATCATTGTAATAGTATAATAAAACTCAAATATTATCAAATAAATAAAATATTATTTTTTTATAAAAAAAAAATGCTATTTCTACAATATTTTTTACAATACTTTAATAATAAATCTTAAATAGTAAGTTGTTATTGGTGTGCAAAAAAATAATTTGAATACTGGGTTCAAATTAAAACTGTAACAATTTAACACATAGGATTTCTTATAAATAAAAAAAAGAACAATTAATACATAAAAAATTTCACAACAATTGAATTGACAAACTTTTACTAATTTTTATCTAGTTTCACCGCTAACATCATTTTTTTTCTTTACCATTATCAATCTACCATATCAACATGTGTAAAATGTTTTGTCAAATTTTTTTATATCTATACTTTATAGACTTTCTCAAAAAAAAAAAAAAAAAATCAACGTAATTCATGTTAATTAATAATTTACAAGATAATAGAGTTTTAAATATATAAAATGTCTCAAGACCTCAAATACATCAACCAGCCTTTGCCGACGATACAACCCCAAATACAGCAACCTGCCTTTGCCGACTATACAATAAGAAGTGTGCATCAAGAATTAGATTTTTTTTTTGTGTCGGGGAAGGGAGGGATGGGCTGTTGTGCACTTGAGTAAAAGGACTAATGAGTGTAGTGGAAGTGAGTGACTCGTAGAAATTCGTAGTGAGTGCGTAGATTTGCTAACAGAGTGTATTCCATTTACTTTTGTAAACTGGGCCTCTCTTTGTCTGTCATACTCAACCTATAGAGAGTTATAGAGATTTAGAATATTATATGATATGGGATAAGCCCTATAAGCAGTATTATTAAATGTACATAGAGGGAGCACTAGATTATGGACTTGATTATGTTTGAGCAGGTAAACTATGAGTTTTTTAAAGAGGAAAGAATACACTTTTTTCTATAGTAAAATATGATAATTTATTTGGCTTCACAACACATTCTTCTCTGTTTGTTTGTTTGTTAGCCAAACAATGCATATGCCACCTAATAGTACAAAAGATTTTAGTTGTTGGTACTTTAGGGATGCAAAGCGTGAACTTCTTTTATAGTTTTGGAGGTGAACTACTTTCATAGGCACATTAAATAGCAGTGTGCAATATGACCTAAAATATGTTGGATTATATATACATATATTTATCATTTTCATCACGTCAATTGTTTTTATGTAAAGGTTATTCTGTCATGAGTCTATAAATACATTATAATCTCTCAAAAGCTCTACTTCTATAAATAAATAAATTATATATAGGTACAAACAATAATATCTACTACATTTTTTTTCTTTATCATCAAGAGAGTTCTTTTGGGTATAATAGGCAAAATTCAATCTAAATCTTTGATTCGCCAACAAAGAGCTTTTCTAGTTTAATTAATTGGAACTCCACTATTATATTCTCTTTTAAATTGTGAAAGGGAGGGTCACTATTTTTTAGTGATTATCAAACATTCATTAGTGCACATCATCCGTACAAACTACCCTTTTTATGTTTTAAATGTGCATATCCTTATAAAATATGAATATCATGCGTGAAATTGTGAATGTAATGTGTACAAAAGATACTGATTATATTAACAAGTGTCCCGAAAGTACTTGTTACTTTTCAAGCTAGGAAAGGTGATGAATAGTATTATGCTTTAATGTTGTAAACTTCAGGACTAAAGTGTGACATAAAACTTTTCATTCTTTTTTTTTTTTTTTTTTTTTTTTTTTTTTTTTGAGAAGATCTTTTCATTCTAAATACAGCACGCAAGTTCAACACTAATCTTGTACGCGAATTTTGAACTCTATCATCTATAAATTTGAGCTTCAGTTATGATTCCAATCACGTCACTACACAGTACACAGTCCACATATGGTGCACGGCGTCGGCACAAAAGGACTCATTTTCAATTTTTCATTACCCATTTTCCTAGTGTACTAAGCGTTCCCTATGGATTGGAACATAATATGCTGTGGATCCTAGGGAATATACTCCTCTAACGGTAACTTGCACATATTGGAATTAATCAATAATAATGCTAGGCTATACAATACTCACAATGATAGGTTACAGTAAAGACTAGGACCTAGAACCATTCAACAATAATACTTGATTATTGAACTCAATTCATCCAAAAAGAAAAGATTTTGATTGAACAAATTAGCATTTGTCAAAAAAAACCCACTTTGGTTGTGATATGATAGCACAATAATATTTTATTAAACTCAATCATCTAGAAACAAAAATTTGATTGATCAAATTAGCTTTGGTCAAAAAAACCCACTTTGGCAATTGTGATAGCTGAAAGGTATTAAAGGAGAAATGGTAGGTACATGTATCATAATTTGTCATAACTTGTTGAATTGGTAAATTATGATTGTAATTAAGAACATGGACCTATCATGACCAAAACTTTTTCATCTTTGTTAGCTTGATCAGAAAATTGTGAAAATTCTATGAGAAAGTTTGTAATCTGTAAAACAATGTCTAGGAAAATCTGTAATAGTGTTTAAGTTATAGCCTAATCTTGTTTTGGTCAAAAAAATGCCTTCATTAGCAATGTAATACATGGAGCAATGAGCATAGATCATTCACTCCCTCATAAAAATAGAACCAATGCAAAAGGACAAGGAACATTTGATGATAGTGACACGAAGTTTAAGGGTCTATTATATTTCATTTGCTAGCTTTAGTGTAATGATTATTATTTATTAAGTTCTTGATTTGATTTATACAATTATAAAAAAGTTGAAAGGAAGATATAAAGGCAAAGAGAGAAAGCAGATTCGCTTTTTGCTTGGTTTGTGTTATGGGGGGTCTTTTGCGTTATGGTGTGTGTTTTGTTTCTTTCTTCCCATTCACATTAAGATCTCTCTAACATGCTAAGGATATGGAAAACAAAACAAAATTGAATTAAATACACCATAGTGCAGTCAAGCTCATCTGTGAGAAGTCATGAGAGTCAGCTCTTGATGCAATTGCTGGAATTTTGTCTATTAGTCATTGACATCACAGTTATGGATGAACCTTGCATGTGATTGCAATGTGAGTAGCACAACCAAGTATTTCCTGTACATGCCGAAACCCAATCTAACCCTACACACAAGCAAACATTGACTTGGGTTTGATACAACTTTCCTAGTTCTTATCTCAGGTCTTAACTAGACTAGCAATGAGACTGGCTTGGATAATTAGCAGTCAACTAGTCAAGTTATAATTAGCATTTCTCGTAATGACTTATGTAAACCAAATCGATCTAATAACACTCAATGTGAGACTCGACACACGCTTACCAACTCGTGCGGTCATCTAATTCAATCAAATATCTAATATGTTTGAGATATAAGATAAGTCTTCTAGGATTGTATTAGTAACCTAAAATTGATTCTTCTCTTTATTAGGATTGATTCACACCATTATAAGAAACGATAGTGTAGCTTTAATTAAGTCCATTTAAAACTAAACGCTCTTTTTTTTTACCCTACAAAAACTAATACTCATTCTATATATGTTGAACCCTCACATCTCATTTTAAGGAAGAAGTACCATAGCATATAAGGCGGTGGGTGGTGGCGAATTTATGGTAGAATGACTACAAACTACCTAAAAGTGTAGCACACAAGATATGAATGGTTGATCTATAAATAACCTCTATGACATGGGGTCCATTTACTGTGAGAGATATGCATATGATACATAGGATATTTTTTTCCTACGATTTTAGTTATTTGTATTTATGTTTCATAGGCCGATGGGGTACAAACTCGATCTAGTTCAATCTAGACTAGGACGACAACTCAACATTCGAGCAATATTTCTGCACCGTACCCTTCCATACACAAGGTCCAGTGTGGTTGAATAACAAACATACAAAGCCTACCTAATGCTAATTCTCACAAGCAAAATCCAGAGTTCGATGACTGACTACTTTAAAATAAAAAGCAACATTTGCAAAAGGTCACTTCTCCTACCACTTTTGCATTTAGTATCCCTCATCTACCGTTATGTTTGCATTAATTGTAACAAAATAGGTGCCACTACTTTGCGGCGGAGGGGATTAGAACCTAGGAGCTTCTCCTATTAACCAATTTGAGAGAATGGTGTATTGTCAAGACTTTTGAGGGAAAATCTTCGTCTTACCAACTAACCCTATAAAATAACCTATCTAAGCTCTATTTGAGAAAGTATGCTTTCAAATACGCTATTTATCTTCCATTCTCTTAGAAAATATTTATTTCCTTATTGACTTAAACTTCAGAGTACCTTCGACCAACCTTGTTGGTCTTCGGCTTAATTAACAAGTTGTTCTTTTCTCATAGGTGTTTGATTTTGAACTCCTGGAAGTTTTAGCTACCTCGCTTGATTATAGAATGCTTCTCATGCTTCCTGTTTCTAAAATCCACATACCTACAATTTGCATTTTGAAAACCAAATAACATACTTTAATTATCCCAAATCCAAGTTTTATTGAAACTGTATGTCCGGATGTGTAGCATGTGTTAGCCTGTTAAGTCAATTAACAAACAAAAAACCTCTCATTTGTCAAGCATTTTCCATCTAATCTTTCCTTCCTTTTTTCTTAGGCAAGTCCAAACCAAGTACTAGTTATTATTCATTCTCAATAAGTAGTCAGCTCGATTAGATCACCCTTTTAAATTGACTGATGGTGAATGTCTTTTCATAATCAAACTTTCTTCAAATATTTACTTGGAAGTAAATGTCCACCAACGCTAATGAAGACTACATGAGCTTAGAAAAGAAAATGACAAACTATGCATGCAATTCTCTAAGTGATAGAAAAAGTTATTTCGGTGCTAATTCTTAAACCCTCAACTTCTTTTTTTTTGTTTGAGGTGTATTCTTAAATCCTTAACTAGTCCCTCAAAAAAATTAAAAATTAAAAAAAAAAAAAAAAAAAAAAAAAAAACCCTAACTAGGTAAGAAGAGCCAACACAAAATACAAATTTTCTTAGAAAAATTCTACATTCACAGCATTTTCACAACACTTTCATAATAAATCATAGGTGACAAGTTATTAGTTGCTGTTACTGGGAGGCAAAAAAGTAATTTTATTGATAGATTCAAGTTAAAAACTCATAACCTACCACTTAAAATTTGTTATAAAAATGTTGTAAACATAGCACTTCTTAATTTCTTATACTTACAACAAATTTTATTTATTTATTTATTTTTTTTTTTTTTGAGTCTTAAACGTACTTATAACAACTATTTAGAATATGAAACCGGAATACAATAGTCACCTTGATTAGCATGGTTTAAACTTTGAAACTATTGCAATTTTTACACAATTTAGAACCTTTTCATCCAACCAAGTTAGTATTCCAGATATATATCTGATCAAAAACTTTGATATTTATGATGGTAAATTCCAAGGTCTACATTTTCAGTTGTAACATGCGTTGAGTTACAAATATACCACATATTCTTTTTTCCTTTTTTGATTTTTCCTCGTACTCTACTGAAGGAGACATAACCTGATTAAAGTTTATTATAAATCTTGGAATCTCATATGATGCTGAAAAGTGATTGAAATCTCCTTTTTTCTCTTGAAATAAGGTGGCACCGACAGTTAATTACGTATAGTACTAATAAACACGTGAACTCAGGATTTTAACTTTTCATGACCAATGTACCACCTGATTCTCATAGTCACATGCATATATAAGCCCTCATGATACAAAAAGAGAAAGGAAAATCAAAGAAAGAAACAACCAGGACAGCCATATATAGATGTATATGCAAAAATAATTAATGTGCTCAAAGAGTTATAATCATGATGTTTGCAAATCAAGTCTTTTTTCACTTCATTAGAGAACTTAGCTAGATTCTTTCCTTTTTGGTTTGGTCCCTTAAGACTATCATTGACTTAACAAATGAAAAAACTTTTCATTTGAAAGAATTTAGACATTTTTTTTTTTGTAAATCTATTATTTTAGTTACGGTTGTTAAGAGTCGTAGGAGTTAGTTTAGTGATTCCTAAAACTTCATGATATCTATAAGATCTTAAATTCAAAGCCTCTAACCAAATATTTGTAAATATCTGAATACTTTTATTTCTAAAAACATAGAGTTATATTTCAGTAACATAACTTATTTTTATTTTTAATAAGATAATCAAGTGTTGAATCTCCCCTCTACAGTTATTATAATTATCAAATTATCAATATATAAGTAAGTAAATAAATAAAGAGAATAGAAGCTACCATGTACAATGTACCCCAGTTAAGATAGCCTTCTCTAGTCACGCAACTCAACTTCCATTGTCCTTTTTAATCAGGAAAAAAAAAATTATTTCTGGGTATTTCCTATTTTCCTTGTAGATCATTTAACCAATATTACATAAGCATATTGTTAAGGATTTTTTTTTTTTTTGGTTCTACATATATAGTATATAATTATAGGAGTTTAGCTATAAAATTAGTTATAGCATTAGACTACAACCATACTCAATAAAATAAACATTACTATATATTTTGAAAATCTAAACGTTGAATCGCATGTTTTTTACGCTCTTAATATACATATCAAATTTTGTTTCAATCGGATATTATTTAATATATAATCTATAAATTTATATTTTATGTATAATTTTAAATTACAAAAACTTACAGTTTATGCAATTTATTGATAGCATAGCAATTGATTTTTAATTTTCTAGAAATTTTGCAATACGAAGAATATAAAAAGAATATATCCCCCTTTTTTTTTCTTTTTTTTCTTTTTTCCCTTTTGGGAGGGGATGTTGTCGGTGGAACTGGAAGCTGTGACAGTGAGAATTACAGAGCAAGTAAATCCAAAAGAAACTTGGAAACAATGATCCGTATAGAAAGTTAAAAACTTTAAATGCCAATGAAAAACAAGCATCTGCATGGCATGTGATAAATAGACCACTCAACTCAAGTGATAAGACAAGCTCCCCAAAGAAATTGGTAAAAATAACTAATCGTAAAAGCATCCCCATTAGTATGTGTAAAATTGTGCAAAATGGAAAAAGTAACTGATTTTATACATTTTGAGCAAAAAAACACCCACATTAGTGGGTGTAAAATTGTGCATAAATGCACAATTGCTACAGTAACCGTGCATATATGCACGGTTACTTTAGCATGTGCATTTAATATTTTAACAATTTTTTCTCTCTCCTTTCTGTACCGGACTCTCACCTCCCTCTCTTTTCCTCATTTCATCAGAGAACCTCTCTCAAGTGCACAGCTCTCTCTTTCTCTCATCTCATAAATCTTTCCTCCTCTAGTTTTCGCCGATCGCCATCGCCACCACTCTCTCTTTCTTCCTCTTTCTTCCTTTGTTTCTCGTTGTTTTCGGGTTGAATGAGATTGATCAGTGGGTTTCGGGTTGAATAGTGTTAATCATTGGGTTTCTCATTGAGAAAAGTTACCCTTCCAATTCTAGATGAAGCATCGCAGCGAACAACGAGTGTGCATGGAGGACAAAATCTATGAAACCCATTTGGAAACGCAGCGTTTCGGTTGAGTTGAAGCAAGTTAAAGGGCTTTGCAGATTTGGATTTGGATGTGAGGGAAAGATGCAGTGGATGAGCGGGGTTTGTTTTTCTAGTTTTTTGGTTGACCTTGAGGCTGCCGTGATAGTGATTGTGGGTGTGGATCAGTGGTATCGGTGATTGTGGGTGTGGGTTGGTGGGTTGTGTGGATCCTAGTGTGATCGGCTTGTGCTTTGGGGTTTTTTTTTTTTTTTTTTTTTGATGCTGGTGTTGATCTTGTTGCACAGTGGGAGGCCGGAGGCGTCGATCTTGATGATGATGGCTGTGTGGGTTGTGTTGGGTCTGTGAGAAAGATGACAGTGTTAAAGAAATGAATATTTTATTTGAATAAATGTGTATAATAGACAAACTAATATGGGTGTTTTGTAAAAATGAGAGTGTAAAATAAAAAAAGTAGGTTTTAGATGTGCAAATTTACAAAATTTTTGTATACGCTGATGTGAATGCTCTTACGTTAAATGTGAAAAGCTAGCGTGAAATATGCTGACATATTGTTTGGACAGTAAATCTCATGGGCAATATCTATTTTACACTCACAACTCAAACTTTTTATTTTTATTTTTTAACTGAAATCGTAACTTAATGTATATAAAATCGTGAGTTGATGCATTCAAGTCATCACTATTTCAATTCAAAAAGTTTAGGATGCATATAGAAGCGTGGGTTGGTGCATTGAAGTCAAGATTTCAATTCAAAAATTTTAGAATTTGAACTCAAATCACATTGTGTCACACTATCATCCTCGAAGGAGAAGGCAAGGAGATGCATTGTGGAAAGGATAAAAGGTCATTTGATTCTTTAGCACTGGGCAGAGGGCAAATATGGTCTTAGTGAAATTGGGCTTGCCAAATTAATTTGACTCATCTAAGAGAGAGAGAGAGAGAGCTGCGATTGAGATTGTGTTCAGTACATCAATTGCACTTGACATATTAGAATCCAAATACATGCCTACATGTCCAATTTTGAACATATATCCGTGTCTCAACATGTCCAATTTTGAACATATATTCGTGTCTCAACATGTCTAATATACAAGTTATGGCCACAAATATGAGCATCAAATGTGCTAGGTTAATTGGATGATACGCACCCTAAAATTTTAAGAATGCGGAACCAAAATTTATAGAAAATATAAAAATTTAACCAAATTTAAAAGTGTCATATAAAAAATATGAAGAATTTGCGGGCCAACCATATATCATTTTTTAAACATTTTACTATTTTAGTAAATTTAAGGGTTAAAATTTCTTGAGAAGCTTCAAGAGTGGGGGAAGGGGCCAAACTTCTATGTACGTGGTTCTGCTGCTTAACTGACCCAACTTGTAAAACTGACCAAATGTTTCTAGATCGAATCAGAGGCCGATCAGGTGGGTCAGTAACTATGTAAGTAGGAAGCTCTACCAACTAGAGATATCATTTTTCATATTACACATTGCAATTTGCAACATGCTTCTTTGTCTTTTTATTTTTCTTTTTTTTCCTTTTTTTTTCTTAACACACGTATATCCTACATCATATACCACCAAAGCCTCAACAGGACTATTGTTGTAGGCACAAAAACTTCGTGTCACTCAACTTCTGCCAAATAATAGAAGAACTTCTATCACTAAAGGTCTAATATAAGAACTTTTATCGTTAAAAGTACGATTAGATTGAAGGGAAAAGAAAAAGAGTAGAGTAGAATAGAGTAGATTTGATTCAAAATTAATTTATTTTTAACAAACTCTACTCTACTTTACTCTATTCTACTCTCCCTTCATTCAAACGGGCCTTAAAATACACCCATGTAGTGATATCACAACATGCAATTAGAAAAAATAATATATATATATATATATATAAAATACTAAATTAATTAGATGTAAAAAAAAAAAATGCAAGTAACTAGCACCTAGACAAAAAAAAAAAAAAAAAAAAAGCAGCCAGTGAGTGCACTTTTTTAGTGAGTTTTATGCACTGTTTACAAGACTCGTAAGTATTTTTTTCAACAAAAATAACCTTAAAATTAAGTCCTACGGTTTTTCAACAAAAATAACCTTAAAATTAAGTCTTGCAGTACTATTCACACATTTAAAAATTATACAAAATTTTTAATTTTTAAGAATAAATAATATCAAAACAGACTTTAACCGGCAAAGTATTAGTAATAAATTAAAGTACGGTTCAGATTTCAGCAATTCAGAGACACACAAAACAATAGAAATAGAATTTTCCACCCACCCCACCACCCAAAAAAAAAAACAATAAAAAAAACGCACACACTTTACGGTCAGAAAAGAAAAAGAAAAATGGTCATGCTAACGAGTGCCTTTAAGGCATTTTTTAAAAATCTATTTTAAGAAAGTTTTTAACATTACTTTTATAAAAAATAAAAAAAATTGTCAAAATATTAATTATTTTTTTTTTCATAAAATTCTTTTTAAAATAGATCCTTAAAGAGTACTCTAAGAACATTAGTTAACATTTTCAAAAAAACAATAGTAAACTGACGTATACGTGGAAGAGAGGGAGAGTTTTCTCATGTATAGTCCATGAAAACCAAGTTCTGCAGAAGCAACACTTGGTTCAAGCTTTTTTTTCTTTTTCTTTTTCTTTTTCATTTATTATACCAACTCTCTTTATTATTATTATTATTATTTTTTTTTCAGTTTCAAGAATCACGAGGTGTCATAGCAAATTATTGGATTCTTTGGCCGACAAATACTCACAGACACAGGTTTCACTCACTCGCAAGCTTGACTCATTGCATGTCTTTTACGTCACACTTTGTGTCACAATGTCAGTATTGCAAATGGGGTTCTGCTTCTGTATGGTCAACTCTATCCTAAATGACAAATGCTTTTTTAATTTTATTTTTCATTTTTCACTTTTCACTCTCCACTTTTCACTTTTCACTTTTCACTTTTCTTACAAGTAGGAATCACAACCCAAGTTATATTTATGGGAAGAACCAGCAGGTACTAAACTACAAGTCTATTCAATATCACACATACATTTTTGTATTCCTAGCTAGTGACAAAGTTTTTCCAACATTTTCCTATTCCTAGCTTGTGACAAAGTTTTCCCATCATCAAATATAATTGTCAAATTGTTACAACTTATAAATATGAAAACAAGGTTCTGACTTCTAAGTGCCCCAAGCCCTTAGTCCAATGGTTAATACTGAGTTTTTTATTATTTGTTAAGAGTCGCACAACATTTAATTAAAGTATGTGTTAATGCACTAAATTATCTTCTAGTCTTCTAAAAGTTATAAATGTAAAACATTAACCCCTTTTGTAACCTGTTATTAAAATGGGGCAGTTTTATCTAAGTTTGTCACATAAGCAAGAATTATTACTGTATAAGTAAGATTGCAAAGAATACAAATCTTTTGTATCACTTTTTGTGTTCCACCTATCATAACTTGTCATGTGTTTATTTTTTTCCATTTTAAACTTTGGCAATTTTATAAGTAAAGTTAAACAAATACATAACAAGTTGTAATTTGTAAAACATAAAGTAGAACACAAATAGTGATACATAAGATTTGTATTCGATTACAAAAAGGTTAATTTGTGCATTTACAATTTTTTTAAGAGACTAACCTTGTACATTTATAATTTTTCAAATTCCCCTACCAACTATAAAATCATCAACATTCTCAAAAAATATATATATATAATCATAAAAAATAAGTAAACTTCTTGAATTTCAAAGACTACAATAAAACTTGACGAGGGCTCTAACGCATATTTTTACAATTGTAAGAAATACGATATTAGTGACAGGTACAAGTGGTACTGAATATTGATTTGGACCACCCTCTATGTAGAAGTTTTATTAAGAATATCATTTATTTATTCATTTCAAAAAGTAAAATAAGTTATTTTGTTGTATGGTCCTAAGAGTTCCACACACACACACATTCACTAGTATTACTTTAAATATTGGACTCACAAGTCACAACTATAGGAACAGAAAGTCCAACTTAAACTCCATAACAAAGTATGCAAATTAAACATGATCACCTTACTGTTCAACTTAGTTCAGCTTATCTACAGTCTCAAGTGTATGGTATGATGGGAATCTATTTTGCATTGCACTTATGTTTAACCATTCCCAGTGTGTGTTTGAGTTTGACTAAGATCTAAAGAAAAGCATTAAAATGACCTTATTTTCTATCTATATTCTTTTCTCTCTTACTGAAGACATTTAACCTGAGGTTCTTGTAGATGAATCATTCTAGGAGGATGAATAACATTAAAAAATTTCATTTTCCAAAAATTAAAATTTTATGGCTAGCATATGTTCATTCTGTTCCCCAATTAGGAATGTTGGCAGTTGCTTCATTCACCATCTTAACAAGGGTGACCTGCATAAAGGAAATGGCAAAGAGCATTTAAATATGGGAGTTGTAATTACTGTAGTAAATGCATAAAGCAAATTCATAGATATTGGGCAAAAAATTACAGAAGAAGACCAAAAAGAGAAACGAATTGACAGGGTAATAGAATATGGAATAGACTTGTTTACTACATTATGTCATTATGCGCAAGCATCCAAACTTCAAGATGTTGCTAACACATGAAACTGGAAATAATTATAGGAAATTCAAATTCTAAAAGTTCAAAATTAATTGCCATTTCCTAATCCCTAGGACGAAATATATATTAGTTGGGTAAGTGAATTCATATGTCAATGATAGTCGTCAAAACATGAACCATATAATGCGAACTCTTTTTCTCCCCCTCTATGGTAAGGTGAGAGACACTGTTAAAGGGAGAGCCAAATGTGCCATTGAGCCAAGAGGCTCTTGGTTGAATCATATTATGCATGGATTTATCATTTTTATGCTTCATGTATCATACAATATTAGAACACAATAAACTTTATAGAAAAATTATTAGTGCACCAATTTAAAGGCATATTTTAGAGATATAATCCATCAATGACTTATTTTATCATCAATTTATGCAATAATATTTGAGAAATAAAACAAAAGTTCAATGATAATATATTCCCAACATCCATAAGTTATGAAATTAGCATACTATGGTATAAAATAAAATAAAATAAAATAAAAATCATAATTCACACATCACATTCATATGAATCATACCCAAAAGTAACAATGCATTATATATAATGTATATGTAATCTTTCTCTTTGTCTTTCTTATCTTGTCAGAATATAACAGATTAATTAAAAACCAAGTACACATTTGAATCCACCTCGGATATGACAGACATTTGAAATAGAGTACATAGAAATAGAGTACATACAAAACTTTAGCACAGCTGCTATGGGATTTTAAAGAACTTGTGGACTCTTTTATTTGTGTTATTTTTTCTTTGGTACACTGCAAGTGTAAGAGAGCAGCTTTTATTTTGGCAAAAGGGGCATTGCGGGTCCCTCTGGGAGATTTGGATAGAGGAGCCTCCTCCCCCTTCTGCCCATAATATATCTTCCGATGTACATAGTGTTCTAAATTTTAATAAAACTTTGCTATCACTTTTGGCTAGATAAAAAGTGTACATTTAAAATAAATAAAAAAATTAACAATTACACACTAAAACCAATGGATCAATCCAAAGTCTAAACACTAAATATGAAGAATAAATAGTAAATAATCATAAAAAAGAGGGAAAAAATTATGTTCCACCACAAGGAGGGCTCTTTCCTCTTATGTATTTTTTTTTATTGGTAAGTTAACAGATGCACTCAATGGGTTTTGAACACACAGTCTTATCCTCTACCCTTTCTTAAGTGTTGGCTATCATTCCAATCCAACTGAGAAAGCACTTCCAACCAATATATGCTAGAAAAGGGTCAAGGAGAGAAGGAATAAACAGAGCTGAAGTGCCACTTTAACTAGTGGTAGGCATCTCCCCACTCCTACAGTAAGATAAAGTAGGACAAAGAAGGCTACATATCTATGAGAGGAGACGTGTAAAAAAATCTATATAATTATCACAGAGGAGTGAAGAAGAGAGACAAACTCATACAGACATAATTGCCACATGCGCTTGAGTAGAAACTAAGACCAATATGCAAATATGGGTAACAGCTTCGTCAGAAACAGTGTGGCATGGATGACACATATAATGGAAGAAAAAGGCCAGCAGCACAGACTGAGTAATTTTCCACCTTCCATGATTATAAATTACCCAAAATCATTACAAGGAAATACAGAGTGGCATCCTCATGTTTTCTGTAGAGAAAATTTGAAAGAGACACAGGGATGCAGAAAGCTCCCTCGTTTAATACATAGTGGCATCCTCATGTTTTCTATAATTGATTTCCATGCGTCAACATTATCTTCACTGACAACTTACTCCACAGAGTGGAACATGAAAAGTTGCAGTTACACGACCAAATTACACAATTAAAAACTGCTTGGTAACTGCAAATTTAAGAGAAGGAACAGAACGGTAATTAAAAACCATGCCCTTTGGAAGCCAAAGACCTCTAGGTCAAATGGCATTTCTGGCGTTTACAACGAAAACGTCCAACTGTCCAAGGTTCAAACTCTCCAAAACCAAATTAAAATGTATCCCCCCAAAAGGAAATAAAGACATGCCTTTCGGAAAGGATGAAGTCCTAAATGTAAAACCATGATCAACAACTTACTCCTGATGAACAGATTTCAATAACTTGATGGACTATTTCTTACAGAAACAATGAAGAAAATGCCATTACTGAAAATGGTGAGCAATCAAAATCAATGGAGACTGACTGGACACAAATCCAGACGCCAAAAACAAATGGAATGTTATAGGTAGTTCTAGCTAACTTTGGCAGCCCCACTGCAACATAATGCAGCTAAGAAGATTCCAAGGCCCATTCATATACTAAAATTCAAGGATACCCAGTAACCAATTATCAGGAATAGGTGTCAACAACTAGAGAAACTCATTGTTCTAGAATCTAGTCACAGAGATGGTATTACTTAGCTGGCTATATCATATTATAATGCGGCTATGGCTCCCGATGATCTGAGAGAGAGAGAGCTGGGGTGGGGGGAGATTCTGTTCAAATAATTGTATGAGGTGGGAAAATATTTTATCTTTATATGCAAATATGATGGAAGTGCATGTGGGAGGCAATTTACCCTGCCCCAATTAGCACAACAGCCTATAACACAGATAATTACAGACATAATTCAACTTTGAGGCTCTGTAATTGAACCCAAACATGGCCGCCCCATTTATAATGTTCCAGCAAACCAGACCTGATGTCCCAGCCTTGTTGATGCATAGTTTCCATAAGTTCTTTAAAAATATCAACCAATAAAAATCCTACATGGTAGATAACAATACTACAACCATTTAATGCATGTATAAAGAAAACTATTTTACAGCACTTTTGTTATTAGTTTAGAGATTCTGTTAGTTTAGTTAACAACAGGTCAGAAATTTTTAGGTTATGTACCACTTTTGATATGGCCCATAAATCCTAAACGACCTAAGTTTAAGGCAAAATAACATTCCTAAATGAATCAACATGGGAAGGCCTAAAATAGACATCTAGGAGTGAGAAAATTCAAAGAATAAGTTCTCACCAAACAGTTGAGGTCGTTAAAATATGCTGACGTTAGAAACTAAAAACACCAGTGGTGAGTAAAAGATCTAAAAAGTAAAAACACTAGTGAAGGGTAAAAATATCTTTGCACAAGGAATATTCCTCAAGGGGGGAGAGTCATTTTGTAAAACCTCCCTTGTAATTTGCCCAAAATAATTTTATTACTAAAGAGACACACATATTACATTGTAAATTAACAGCATATAAGTGTAGTAGAGAAGGAAATATGAAAACAGATGCTTGCTTAAGATCATTTTCAACCTAGGAAGATCAATTGATGAAGAATGAAATTAACAAATACATACCACACTTTCAGGTACCCCTGGAGGGGGCAAGGCGAGGTTTTTTGGTGGAGGTCCACGTAAATATGATCTCTTGTCAAATCGCCACTCCCCAAATTTCCCATATGTTAGCTCACCCTGAACATCAAGCTACTTCAGATAGATATTTTGTAATAAATTAAAGATAGTGAGTATCTGCTAATAAATAAAAATGTAAGCTCAGGCCTAGTAGCCTTGCAAAATTAAGAGAAGAAGATGATGATGAAAAGGCCAGTTTTAGAAACTAAAATAAAGAAAAAGCAAACAAAGGAAGATATTCAATAGCAAACAGCCATACTTGGAATAGCAGATTGTCATAACTGGACAAATTGGGGAAGAAATAGTACCTTTAAGTTGTAGTCACATCCATAAGTGTAATGAATGATAAACTTTTTTCCAAGTTCCGTATCCCATGGGGGCTGGGGAAAAAACAAAAGAAAAAACACCAGGCTTCTAAGAAGAGCTTCGATTAATGCATAGAGCAATGTTGTTTAAGGTATTTACTAAAAATCAAATTCAAAATGAAAATCTCCTGTTAATAGTTAATAAAAAGAACTTCACAAAAAAAGAGACATACCTGCAGCATAAAGTCTTTGCGAAGAATATGCTGCACACCGTGCAAAGCAGAAGCTACAGCATAGGCATACCTGGGTTCAAACAAAGAAACAGAAGCATAGAAAAAGTCAATATTCATAATTTCATATCAAAAGTTCTAGTATCAACTTGCAAAATGACAGTCACTTTTACCCTCTTGAATCTGATAAGTCAAAAACAGTCACTTATTTTCTATGCTTACATTTCTAAAACCCATCCAAAAGCTTTATCAGTCTCTGGATCATCTTTCATTTTCAAAGAAACATTCATCCATGTAGGTGCAATCTTCTCCAATATATCCTGAATGAAACAATGACTCAATCCACAAGTGACTACTTATTTAGCAAACAAAAAATAAATAACTCTTAAGACAAACACAATAATTAATAAACAATAGCATAGCCAAGAAAAGAATAACATTGGAAAAACTAGTGTCATTACATGACTACATACATTTTAGTAGGCCATCTAGCGACAAGAGTTTTTACCTTCTTGATAATTACAGGAGAATTGCCAATAGGATCAATATTTTTCACAGGGCCTTTCTCCTCAGGATAGAACTTCCTTACAATTTTCTCATGCTGATCAGGCTTAATGTAGAAAAATGGAAAGGCAGCAGGATATCCCACACGTGCCAAATTAGGCAGTGGCTTTATAAAGATGTGATCAGGCTCTGCCATCAAAATGTATCTGCATCAATGGTAGAACAAACAGCCTTTAACCTTTATGAAGATAAATGTAACCCAATTTCAGATCCATAAATTTATGCACTCACTCTTCCTCTATTGTCGCCTTTTGTAGCCATTGCACAAAGGCCCATGGTCTATTTAAGACAACGTATCCCTGAGACATGATTTTAAAACTTGTGTCAAGAATGTATATGTTTATACAATCATTAGTAATAAGCAGAAACAAATTATTACAACTGGATATTTGGTCAAAAGAGAAAGAACAGAGTATTTGGGTGGATAAGACAGTCTAGAATATGTACCCTCGCTAGCAAGGCTTTGAAGTTTGACTTCAAAATAATCTTTTGTAAGACATTGGAAATAATATACCAAACTTTGTATTTAAAAAATAAAAAATAAATAAAATAAAAAAACCCTCTAGTATAGAGATGCAAGGTTTATGCTTCACACGTGAATTTACTTTCAGTTGCTTCACTGTCTGTAATAGTCTTGAAAATGAACGGAAAGCTCAACCAATGCCTATAAGAAAGGGCTTAAACACATTTCATTCAATAAGATTGGAAATATACACTTTATTAAAACTCCTATAAATAATATTACTCCCTTAAAATCCATAACAGCAAAGTTCTCCAGACCCTGATGAAGTACTGAGATATAGGCAACTTATTTGAGCACTCAGGACCAAGTAACATGATTCAAATTTTAGTAAGGAAAATCACATCTAAGTTTCATGTTGAGTTGTTCCAGAACTAGTAACATTCAAGAAAAAATTCCAAGATACAGTATGTTATTTACTCCACTTAATTCCATTTATTTATCCTTATTTCCAGCTATTTCCTAATTAACACTAAAGTACAGAATAGTTACATGCCAACCCCCAGCTTGAATTTTGCTGATGAGAACAGAGAATGGGGCCAAAGACCTACAAGAGTACTCGACTCTTAAGAATATGCTTCACATGGTCAAGAGCTCAGCTAAGATTCTCCAATTAACAAGGGCTAGTAATTAAGAAACAAATGCAGAAACTATGTAGCTGAAAGTTATAGCATTGCAAGAAAGCATACCCGATCAAGACCTGAAGGAAGAGGATCAACCACCATTGTAGGAATCTCATCCATCAAGTTGTCAGGAATTCCTGAATGCAAAATCCGAGTGAATCCTCCCATCTCTGATCCTGGCAACTCCTTCTGCTTCTTATACCAGTAGTACATGATGCGACACTGCCATTTGCTGTAAGGAGCATCCGTGGCTGTTAATGCAATATGGAATGGTAACTTGGCATTCTTCAGATTCCTCGCAGTCTCAGGCATCTCAATAATGTGGTCAGATGATAATGCACCTTCCCTATTCCACCAGATCTATAGTGGAATATCATTGTCATCAAATTATATGTTGCAAAGAAAAACCCAAGAGCCACAGTACCAGCAATACTGGTGAAGCCCGTCCCATGTTCTTTCTACCAATCATAGTTGGCTATAATAAAATCAAAACCAGATTTCTCCAAGCTCATAAGAGACTAATTTTCCTATTCAGAACAGCTCCAGAAATGAACACCCTGTTATTCCTTAAAAGTTGAAACTTTTAACCATTAACCATGTAACAGCATCAAACACTACATTTATATGGTGCAACTTCCCAGATGAGGTTCACGAGTTAACCACACAAATATAGTTCCAGCAAGCAAACTGCAGTGAAATTAGGACAAAAAATTAATCTGATAAGTGGCAAAGTAAGGCAAAAAGTGTTCACATTAGATCAATAAGAAAGA